>VWZK01004988.1:84963-129739 GCA_013396935.1 Baryphthengus martii
AAAAAAAAAAGGCAGCCATCTGATTTTAATGGATGATTTAAGCTTAATTGTCCACAAGAAGAAAACAAAACCTCCTTGCATTCCAGTGCCACTACTGGTATGTTATCATAGAATGGTTTGGGTTGAAAGGGACCTTTAAAGGTCATCTAGTCCAATCCCCCTGCCCTGTGCAGGGACATCTTTCACTAGGTCAGGTTGCTTAGAGTCCTGTCTAACCTGACCTGGAATGTTTCCAGGGATAGGACATCTACCACCTCTCTGGGAAACCTGTTCCACTGTTCCACCATCCTCATTGTAAAAAAATTCTTCCTTTTATCTGGTCTAAATCTATTTTCTTTTAGTTTAAAACCATTACCCCCTGTCCTGTTGCAACAGGCTCTGCTGAAAAGACTGTCCCCATCTTTCCAATAGGCTCTCTTTAAGTACTGACAGGCTGCAATACAGTCTTCCCTAGGCTGAACAACCCCAACTTTCTCAGCCTTTCCTCACAGGAGAGGTGTTCCAGGCTTCTGATCATTTTTGTGGCCCTCCTCTGGACCTGCTCCAACAGGCTCATGTCCTTCTTGTGCTGAGGACTTCAGAGCTGGACACAGTACTCCAGGTGAGGTCTCACCAGAGCAGCAGAATCACACAGAGAAAAAGGCAAATGCCTCTGAATTACCATCGCAGAATCCAAACATTTCAGTAATATTAGAGATACAATCCACAAACCAGAATGAGATGTCATTCTTGAGCTGCTGACAGCCAACTAATAACAAATACAAAATTGCTGTGAAATTAGAAATCAGGAGTACTAAAAGGACTTGTTATGAAACAGTTGTGCATAATATGGTGTGTATACCCCTGGCTTAAATCTGCTTTAGGATTGCCAAGTGGCAAATACGCTATCTGTGGTTGCAGAACTGATGCAGGTAAGTACACACTGCTAAGCCTGAACGTCTCTGTATCAGCAGAAACTATGACAGAAAACATAATTAACATACACAGAGAATAAAAATATCCAAAACTTTTCAAGCTTTTCGCCAACGACTTTTCATAAACCCGAGCCTGACTTTTGCAGCATTTCTCTAATTGGCTAATGTTATGATTTGATTTAAAATAGTAAATTAAAATGTTATGTAAATTAGCAGAGGGAACTAAATTTTCATGCTTCAGTTTTAGTACTTCCCATTGTTTCTTCTCTTGAGCCAAAGTACCACTTGTATCACTTCACAGGGACGCTCGGTGATTATAAAATAGTAAACTAAAAGTCATATTTTAACTGTCAGCATACAATGCTATAAAATTGCACACAGTTTAAAAAAATAATTTAAAAAAAAATCCATGAATTACTACTGTCCTAAATTGGACTTTGTCATAGTTGCATGAATGGAAATTAAGGCTTGTACACAACATGACCAATTCACACCTCCAGCGTATATTTCTGATAGACAAGCAACGTTTAATATATATACACACAAGGTGTTGCTTTAAATGAGTTTCGCAACAAGATGCAACCTACATTTTCTCCAGCTTCTAACCTCCCAACCTATTAAGAAGTTTTCTCATAGCACAGAGTCAAGATCTGAAAGAAGCTTCATTTCAGTTAAAAAGAAACACAATTTAAGATTGTTTTGGTACCCAGAAACCTTACAGGCTTTTGAAACTAAACCTACTCTATTACAATTTTCTGTAAATATTCTTCACTCTAAAATCTTGGAACGGACTTACTTAAATGAAAGCAATTTTTTTCCAAGTTTTATTATTACATAGCTCCTTGTAGTAAAGGCATTTACAACTAAGCAGTTAACAAATGATGTCTCAGCATGAAATTATAGTAAATGGAAACTGATGAAAAGAAAGTTAGTGCAGATTTCTATCTAAAATTAAGCTGAACTATCTTGTAACTCAGAAATTGCTTAATCATCTTTTTCATTAATTTGTCACACCCGGGATACTTGCCATCTTACAGCTTAAGAAGCTGACAAATATTCATCTTCAGCCTTTGCAAGATCAAGAAGAGACTTACAAATATTTAGGACACTGCTTGCATTAACCAAAAAGATGACAGTGTGCTAGGTACAAAGAGATGTATAAAACCACAACCAATAAAACTGACAATTCATTACAATTTTTTGCTTCCAGTGCTACAGTTTCACAGCATTTCCCAAGGTGGTGTTTTTTTTTTTAAAAGCGTATGAATATAATATTCTTTGCATCTCTGCTTGCAACATTATTGATTTCAGCAAGTTGTTCAATTTTCCAATTTCATTTCTTTCAAATAGCTTTAACCCTTCAACCGTAAAATCTGAAAGCTTTACAATATGTTATGTTTGCTGTCAGATTGCCTAATGTCACGTGATCATGAAGCAAAACATGATTCTGAAAACATTAAGACTGTTTTGGGCAATTTAAACCAATTTAGTTAATGCACTAATTGTTGCCGTATTAAAATCACAGCTTTAACACTTTAATTTATTAAAGAAAGTAATTAATAAAAACCCAACAGAAAAATACTGTATTACAAATATAGAGTACATATTTGGAGAAGACATGAAAAATTAAAGATAAGTGAAATATGGTATTGTTTTTCTTTCATTCTCCTGTTTTCCTAATCAGTTACTGAGTGGGCATCATTTGATTTCAGTGCATATTTCTAGTTTCAATTACAGTCAATTAAGTAAAAGGAATACAGCAGTGGTTACTTAGTTATCAATTAATTAAATGCTCAACAAAAGAATGATTTCTTTCAGATCAATTGGCCTACACTGTATTAGGCAATTCATTTTTTCAAGAAACAATGTCAAGGCCACAAATGAGAAAATCCTGCCACTGCATATATAGTATGGAAATATTAATACTAAAATGCTTGCTACTGAATCTCACCATCCAGCAAGAAGATATGAAATTAGAGGTAATATACAGAACATTGTCTATGTGATTTCTCACTACGAATGAATCAAACTCAATTTCTGTTGTCTTAATGAATTTAGGTTCCATAAAGATCCTATTTTTTTTTCATTTAGTAGAGATAATTCTCACTAAACAGACTGAAAACTGTAAAGCAAAATTTTTTAACTGCATAGAAAGTGTTAAATATTACTAATGAAGGTCCAGTAAGGAAGGCTAGGACAAGAGAAGAAAGGAAAAAAAATAGTAAATCAAACCTAGCTTACATGAAAGCTATCAGATAATGAATGCAATGCTAAATGTGACAGTAACAAGAGTAGTCATTCCTACAACACTAGGAAAACTGTAACTCACAAATATTTAAACAACTTAGCTCAAGTCTTCCTCAACATTTTGTATAAATGTCCAAGAAGCAGAAAAAATACTGATTGGGAAGAAAAAAAGTACCCAAAGATGGTTTATCAAGAATTCATAGAAGAAAAATCACTCCAAATAATTCACACAAATTGCATTTCCTAAATCACAAAGATAGCTTAGTTATATGAAGGAAGTGTAATGATCCAATTAAACTGTGCAAGTTCCATAAAGAAGAAATTTTAAAAAGACACATCTTCTAGTGACAAACGTATCCTTGATAAGCATTTTTCCAGGCAACCAAAGCGATTTTTTCCTAGCAGCTCCACCCCTTCTTGTGTCCCGACTGATCTCAGGTTAGGATCAGAATACGCTGCAGTTCACAGACACAAACTATCGTGCCTATACAACATTCTAAGTCCTTACAAGCAGCTCTAAGAATCCAAATTATTAAGCATCCTGAAGCTTTTAGGATTTGTCACTATCGATATCTCGATGCTGCAGACGTTACGCCCACTGTAACCATGGTATAAACTAGAGAGGAATTGAACAATTTACTTGTGGAGCAAGCAGAGGCAGTCTAATGTAAGCCAGGAGTTTACTGAGATCTTTTCTTCTCTGTTCCAAATCGTGTCGGACCCACGTAAGTAGTGCATTCAGTATAGTTTCTTCATTAGGAATATTCATGTCATCACTTGCTAAAAGCTTTGCAATTTCAGTAGCTGGCAATAAGAGAAATTCCTGGTTTCTAATTACTTCCATGAAGTTTTCCTGAAAAAGAGAAGTATTTTTATTACCGGTGACATCATACTTTGAAGACATTTTATGGAACCCCTACTGTATCTTCCCCTCTTTTCCCTCCCTTCACACTATTACTCAGTTATGTCAGTAAATACCACCGGAGAACTGACCTGGGAGGAGGAAAAAAAAAAAGTAAAAGTTAAATAAAAATGTACTGAATTGTTTTGACCCTTGATCATTTCCCCAACTCTATCATGCAATCCCAAAGACGGATGTGCTGAAACAACTGAGAGGGGGAAGTATGGGGTGAGAAATAAGCAATGGGTTATTGGGGTTACTATCTTGGCAATGCAAAGGGAAGAAATACTTTCTGAAGTGTAGTTTAAAAAAATAAAATAAATAAAAAGTGCAGTTTGTTCCTGTTGACAAGGTAGAATACAACGTAAGATGCTTTGTCAAGCAAAGAGCACAACATGCTAATGGGCATATTTTCTTTAATTACTGTCAGATTAAACAATGGCATTAAGTTTTCAGAGGAAATAAACACACAATTTTATTGTTGATTTTAAGTGGATTATTTTACACTTATTTTACTATTTTGTAGGTTTTACACAGGTGATCTGATGTACTGGGGAGCAAAACACATAAAAATTCACAATTTTTTATACTTCTTGCTTTATTAACAACATTTACTTTGATAGGATTCAATTTTCTAACTTTTATCCTGTCATTTCCAGCAAAAAAAAGCCTTACTTCAAAATAGGAAAGTCACAGCATGTAACATTTCTTACATAGAAATGCTATTACTTCGTAATACGCAGACTTGCAGAATATTCTGTAAAGATTCTCATGGTTTTAGGCAGAAATTGCAGAGAAATACCAGAAACATTATCAGTGCTATGAACTTACAGTGAGAAAACTGAATGTAACAGAAAAGGGTGAGATCATGTCTATCCCTCTTTCCCCACACCCCTCTACAAGGCCGCAAAGGAAGAAACATGAAAGCAGCCTACGAATCATGGCATGTTCTTATATTTTGGTAGCTCAAACCCCAGTTAATCCTGTACTCAAAACTAAAATTACTTCATGACAATAAAAGAGTATTGCAGTCAATGCAACAAATGATTTCTAGATAGCAAATGGGATGCTGGTTTTGTTCTGCCATCATGTGTACCTCCAAAACACCTGGAGGATAAAGTTCATTAGACCCACAGAGATGGAAGTCTAACTGGGCCTAATATCAAAATCAGCCTTACTTAGTACCTTGTTTATTGATTTAAAAAGAAAGAATGGCACACTAATGAAAAAAATGGATAAGAAACACATACAAGTGGAAAAAAAAATCAGGATTTTTAATTAAAAAATAAAGCAGGGAGAAACTTGGGAGCAGAAGCAAAACAGGTACAAATTTCGCATATAAAATGGCAACAAAAATATACAGCACAGTTTGGCATTGCATATGCAAAGGACATCATGACAATGAAGCGAGAAAGGTAATGCTTCTTCCTTTCTATTGCTTAGTCTAGTATTTTCAAAGCTATACCTCAGTAATTAAAAAAATATTAACTAAATAAAGAATGCTAAGCAAAGAGAAAACAACTAATAAGGAATAAACCAGTCCACCTTACATGAAAGCCACAGCTACATAAGATGGCTACAAGATGCGTAAGGGGAAAGATCAAAGTGACTCCACTCCACAGACAACTCTGGAGTTGAAATAGGAAAAGAAAGTGTTATCTGTGCACATAACTGTATTTATGGATAGAATTTGGAAAGGCAAATTTTATACTTAACATCTGAAAAGCTTTCCTACTAGATCCAATTGGCTACACAAAAGCACTGCTTCCAAATGGAAACTGTAGTAGATTGAAGGAAGATAGAGCTGTCTTCTCCTCTTTTAATTAATTTAACTCTGTATTACAAAACAAAAGTTAAAAAAATCAGCACGTACAGGAATTAAAACCAGTGAAATGACTGTACCAATAATCAGTAGCACTACACATGCACTTTTCTTTCACTCTGATATCTAATGCTTGGGAGTAAAACTGAAGGTGAAAAACAATGAAAATTATTTTCAGAGTTTAAACATGCAGCTCACAGAAATTCAGATTTCACCGAGTTCATTTTTTCCACTCCTGCTTTCCACTCCTGTTGATTCACTGTCCTAGATTCACGCCATACCTTAAGCTTTCCATATTGTCTATCCAGATGACAGGAAGAGGAAGGGGGAAAGCACCTGCGTGGCAAGTTTGCTTTGTCTCTGAAGGCAACAAAAAGCTGATCTTGCATAAGTCAGTCAGGGATACTCTTTGGAAAGCTTTTTGCCAACTGGAATTCATCACTTCAACAGTTGTGCGTAAAAAGCCTGATTTTCCTTCTTGTTGCTTGCAGACCATAGCTTTCTGATGGGAACAAGTTCAACCTCCTCTTGCTACCACTCTATACTCCTTTTGAGTATAGTATCAATGCATGCCTCTGGGAATACAGCTACTCTTTGGCCTATGTCTAGGTTTTTTTATAATTAGAATCTGACAATTCCTCTTCCTCTACAGATAGAGATTCTGAAGACAAAAAGGAGGAGCCAGTGTATCTTTTAGCATTCTTAACCTCCTCATTAGCCTTTTCTTTCTTTCTTCTTATAGGAACTCTCTAGTGAAGAATAGGATATTTCAGAGAACAAACGGTCTGCACCTTCAGTCCATTGCTTTCTGATCCTGAAAGTAAAAAAAAAAAAAAGTTTCCCATCACCAGAATTAGCTCTTTAAAGAGCTTGGAAACTTTATCAAATATTTGAGTAGCGCAAGGTTTATGTATTAGCTGAAGCAGGGACGCGCAGTCCCCATGCTCAGTGCTCATTCACAGCATAACCTTAAATCACCCTTCAGCAACTGCCAAACGAATAATATCATTAATCAGAGGTCTGCCTTGGATTTGATACAGAGAAAAAAATATTGAGATCACATAAAATATATTGGACATTAGGAAGATGTTCTTTACTATGAGGGTGGTGCAACACTGGAACAGGTTGCCCACAGAGGTGGTGGAGGCCCCATGCCTGAAGATGTTCCAGGTCAGGCTTGATGAGGCTCTGAGCAACCTGATCTAGTTGAGAATGTCCCTGCTCACTGCAGGGAGTTTGCACTGGATGACCTTTAAAGGTCCCTGCCAACCCAAGGCATTCTATGATCATGATGCTTATTTCTAAATGGTACTTAGTCCCTACACTGGGATCCAGTGAGATGGTCAGTCTCCCTCTATACTGTGTCAGAGGGATTAGAACAATGGAGAGCATCAGAACATATGCAGTCTGAGGACAGTAAAGAGGTGGCCCAACAGGCAGCTCTAACCACAGGGCTCTGTTTAAGATCTGAACCTGGGCAGAAGAAAAGCAAGAAGTGCTTGACTCGTATGATCTGAATGAGGACAAACAGTGAATGTAATTTTGTCTGCTGGCTGCTTAAGTCAGCTGGTCAACTGAATTTACTAAGAACTGAGCTACCTGACCTCCTGGTCATCTATGACGAGTCAGACAGATGTCAGATAGCAGTTACTTTACTCATAGCCAGCTCTGACCATTTTCAGTGTGCCCAGGATTTGTTTAGAGTACGACTTCCACAGCTTGACTCCTCTCTGCATAGTTTCTGGGTTCCAAAACAGGCTGGGCAGCAAGTACATACCTATTTAGTCCTGCCAAGGCAGTACTGATCTATTGTGCTGGCAGGACTTAAGAAGCTTGAAAGACAGAAACATCCTGGGTTTCCACAAGTGAAAAGAAGTGAATGAGTATTTTCCAAGTCAGATGGTAACTGAGCAGGATATTTTGAATTGCAATTTCAGGTGCAAGGATATAAAATCCTAGTTTTAGGCACTAACAGAATCTTTGAGTCTAGCCCTTTGTGGATAAAAAGTACTGAATTTTCCCCCATTTTCATGATAATCCCTACCAAAAGAACAAACTGTCCTGGCTGTTACAAGAAAAAAGAAAAATTATGTCTCTCTGATTTCTCCGCCAAAACCATAAGCTCCACATTGCAATGAATTTTTGCTACCCAACTCCTGCCTTAAAGGAGAAAGCAAGTCTAAGTATCCCACACCTATTCTTCTACAAAGTTCCTAGTTTCTATGCTTGGCCTCAATCTGTTACTCTATCCTCTCTTAAGTTTTATTTCTTATAAACAGCCATTGGCTGTGCTTAGAAATCATGCAAACTCTAAAATTAACTTTATCTGAATCTTGTAACATTATCACTGCTCATGTACTTCTGCTGAAAAGCAAATGGCTTTTCACTCTGCTTTAAGCAGGGAAAGCTAAGCAACAAAGATTACAAAGCTACACAGAGATTGACTCAGGCATTATCACGTATAATGTTTAGAATGTCTGCTCTTTCTTTTTTGGTTGCAATTAAGAATGTTAAAATCTGGCTACTGAAGAAGCTACTGACACTTAAGCACACCTCACTACTCACCACAGGTATTTCATATTCTGTAAATAGCACAGGCTAGCTTTTCCTCATCTGAAATTACTAACCTCTCTGGTTTACATTTTTTTGTGGAAGAGAAGCTATAGGTTTTCATTCAACGTACACTGTCAACTGCTTCAAACAAACAAGATGATAAAAGGGGTGTTTCTTTCGACTTTGTAAAGACAGTAAGAAAAATGCACAGAAGGCATTTTGTGCAAAAAGGCTTTATGAATTGAAGTAAACAGATACACTACTGGTCAGCCTAATAAAATTTCTAAATTTATAATTGTATGACCTCAATACTATATATAAGCTACAGCAAAACATAATAACCTCTGTCCAACGAATACTTTTACCCAGATATATCTCAGGATTCTGTCAACTGTATTTTAAAACTGTGATGCATAAAAATGAGAGTTGATTTTTATACAGCATTAAATCCACTACTGATCACTTCAGTTTATTTCATGTTTTACTTAATGCATCCTGAGGATTTTTCAGGCTTTAGTTTGCAATGTTAAAAATTGACCTGCTTTGATGATAACCTTAAAAATTATTCTCCTCTGAAAAAATAACTTATCAATTGTCAACACAGTAAGCAATAAAGTAATTCAACACTTAAGTCTTTTTAGCATAACTTACATCTACATCTTTAGTATGAAGTGCAGCATTCAAATATTTCTTATTAATTTATTTTTTAATCACACTGTATTATGCAATTAAAATCATGCCATAGTATCATGCTAATGCTTTCCAGCTAGACTAACAAACATTATTCAGAGCAAGCAAGTCCGTTAACAGAGGTATGCCTACTGGGATAACTCACCGACTGGTCCTTCAGTTTAACCAAATGGTCATTTCAACTGAATTTCTAGTTTTCATGTAAAGAACAATTTTAATGAAGCAGTTAAGATGAGTATCAAATTAATAGTATGAGTCATAAAAACCTTTAAAACTGAGAAGTTGTTCTAATTGCACAAGAATAGTTATATGGCAATCTGAATTTTTTTCCTGTCAAAGGAAAAGAAAAACTCAGAAAATAATGTATATACATTGAATTTTTATTATTTTATATTATTAATTACCTTTTACTTCAAGTGCTTTAAAAGAATCAAATTCACACAGAAAATCCAGAAGCATATACTATACTCAGTATGATCCCCCATTGTTCTATGCTGCTCACAGCAGCATAAAAATAATTCACCATTTTAACAAACAATTTCCAGGTACTACAGGTGCGCTCCACCCATATGCTGTAATTCTTCTTAATGGAAAGAGCATCAAGTGGCTAGCACTTACTACTGTGGAACATTTTCTATTTTCAAACAGCTTTTAAACAAATGAAATTACTTGGGGATTTATTTTAATTGAAGATTCAATTGAACTATACATTTCTATGCAGTTTCCATAGCAACATTCATTTCAAACTAAAGAAGCTGCTTCTCTATTACTCATTATTACTAAAATTCAATTTCATGTCTCTGCTGGAACTAAACAACATTAAAAGAGGCCTTAGGAAGAATCCATCTAGCACAACTAATTAGTTTTGAAAATGGCTTTTTAAAATCCACCTAATTTAAATTTAATCCATGTTGAAGTCTTAAAGGCAACAATTTTGCCACTGAAGTAAACAACGGCCAAAAGGATACAACTATTTTCTTGCAGTCTGAACAAAGGAAAGACAGGTGCTGGAAAAGAATGGCTTTGAGAAAGTTCACAGTCCCTTTCCGCCACCAGTCATGAATTGCTAGTCAAAATGGTAAGACTATAATCCCTAACACTGATCTTTAAAGATGCATTAGTCTAACGTTTATTACCATTCTGATCTTGGCAGTTCACCTATGAGGGACCTGACATTAGCACAGACCAAAATATACACTTATTCTGAAAAAGAACAAATAGGTCAGAAGGGGGAGGTTCTCTTTTTGCATATTTTTTTGTATTGCTGTCTTGCTCCACATTTATTCTAATATTCCTCAAAGGCATTAGCCACATTTATCTTTACTGTTTCATCTGTCTACCCAATTGCAGTCTCCTTATTTTTGTTTGAGCAATAATGAAGATCAAGAATAGAAATATCTAAGTTACAATCTGCACACCATTTATTGACTTGTTTTGGTAAATATCAGTGTGTACGAGGTTTTAAATAAATCAGAGATCCACTCACTGAGGGAGAACATTGTATTTTTTTTTTTTAAAAAAAAGGTATCTGAAACTGTTATACTTACTAAACTATTTCCAGTGAAGAAGAAACAATAATAATAATAAAAGAAGTTTCTAAACCAGCAAAAATTAAGGCAGCAAGAGGAAAAAACATGGATTTCTAATACTAATTACAAGACAGAAATTACACCTTTGGATCTAGGCCAATAAAGCTTAACGGCAATGCAATGCCACGCTACACAAGGAAATTAAGTACTATCTTCATTCCCACATCTCTTACGCAGTATCTACATGCCCTCATTCAGGTCCCAAGAGCTTACACAGGCAAAATTTCATCAAGAAGAGAGAAAAATGCCTCACAGTGCCTCTGCAAAGAACAGATGAACTGACTTGTCTCAGAGATAATTCTCCTGCCTTCTTCTGATAACATTACTAAAATATGCTGGTGAGAAGGAAAAAAAACATTTTATATTAAAATAAAAGGATGACTATTAAGAAGATCAAGTTTAATAAAGGTAAGTCTTTGTATAAATTAACTCTGAAAATATCACCAGCAAATTTGTATTTAGTCACATATTGCCCAGCCTAACTGTTTGATGCCATTCTATATCGCATTACTAAGAAATTAAGGATAATGCAGAAACTATACTGATGAACACCCACATTCATACCCCAAGTATAACTCAGAACTTGAGTACTCCAGCTTATTACAAACAAGAATTCTACAGTTTCGTTTAGTAATGCGTTATTTTGGACTAGATGATGGCAGCTTACCTACTGTTAAGTTTACGGTTTTTGACTGACGGAAATAAGAACAAGCTTTTGAATGATTTTATTAAATGTGTATCACACAATCTCATTACTGTTACAGGAACCATTAATGCTTGCCTATTCCCTTCCAACTCTAAACCAGCATCTTTATAATTATTTTGTCATTTCTCTTCATGGGAACATACGTGCATTCTAGCTTGGAAAATAATCAAAGCTTTCGAGGAGGAAAACATGCGTATTTTATTCAGGAAAACATCCTGTTTTCTCCTTAGTAAATAAAGCAGATGATACTTAAAATAACAACATACCATAGTGTAATTGTGAGCCACCTTGTGCAAGTCAGTGCAACCCTGTGCATCAGCAAAAGATCGGATTCCAAGGCAATTGGATGGGTGAAGCTGCTTCATTAGGAATTTACAGCATGCTTCTACAACCTGAGACAGCTGAAGAAGGCAAGCTGTAGACAACAGGCACTCAATGTTATCTTCTTTTAATTCCAGGCGACCTAGTAACGTTTAAAAGATTACATTAGTTTGCTCTTATCATTTGTTAAATCCTGTAAAACTCGGAGGCAACAGAATTATTTACCGATTATATGATGAAATATAAGGCTTAGCAAACATCACCCTCAGCAACAGATAACCAGCTTTTCAAAATTAGTACCTACAATGATGTAAGGAAAGGAAATCCTAGTAAGATTCCTTTTTTTTTTGTTAGTCATAATACATTTAAAATATTCACATAACTTGTTAACTAACCGAATATTGGATTATCAGAGAAACTATTCCACCAGGTTGCCTCAGGTAAGGGCAATAATGATCTATTTTTATTTATTTATAAGGAATTAAATAATGTGAACAATAATTTATGAAGAGCATGAAATCTAGTAATGGAATACAAGGCTCATAGGAGAATATTTCGTTAGATGAAATTCCCAGTTTCATTCTACTTACCTGTATATGCATATTGAACCAGAGCCCACAATGCATTTGGCTCCACACCTTCCATCTTGATTTCTTCCTGTCTTGCTTCCCTTACATCATTAGTGAACATTGCTGCAAAGTAGTCCGAAACAGAGGAGAGAACCAATCTGAGTACATCGTACAGGAGAAAAGGAGAGAAACAAAGAGGAAAAGAAAACAAAAACTTAGTCAACCTGATGTTTTTTAATTTATGATTCATTACTTTGCCCTTTGAAGAAACACTGTACTGAGAAAAACATTTTACAATTGACAAACTGCTCCATGCTCTAGTTCCCCTCTATGAATAATGAAGTAGTTACTGAATCTACATTTGCTGCTGAAGTAAATGAATTACCCTTTCAAAGCTCAATGACTTTCAATAGCCGACACAGAAACAACCCACAAAAACCACATAAATTGGAAATGGAATATAAATACACATTATAGAAATAAAAAAAAAAAAAATCAAATTGACTTCCATTTGTATTATGTCAGTTACTTTTAAAAATGTATAAGAATGACTTACTAGTCCTTTTCAAAGTGCTTGAAAATGCTTTTACTCCTGATGCACACATACGCATTCATTTACTAATACTGATAACAGAACTTGGCTTAGTAAATATGGAGATGGTAGAGAGTAATCTATTTTATGGGTTTTTAGCCTTTTGTTAACTATCCTGAGTATTTTAAGATACTAAGCAAACATTTTAGTGCACAGCAGCCACTTCCTTGGATTACTGAGAGTAAAACATTGAGTACATATAACAATGCCACTCCACCAAATGTACCATTTGGTATCACTCATGTGTCAGTATGTGTTCACAGCACTAGGGTGAAAGAGAAAGGAAACCATGTAGAGCAGGAATATTAAACCCATAGTTCAGCAGTAGGAAACCTACCACAACTATTCATGAGGTCTGCTGGTCTCTGTCCTAAGAGACTTCTAGGAACGGCCTGTGGTTTGGATCAATTCTTGTGCAGCAGCAGGCCACTGTTGCCTTGGGCGCAGGGAATTCAAATATAAATACATTTGAATATGCACTGAGCTATACAGAGAGCAAGTCCAAGAATCAAGCCTACTGCAAACAGACCACACAGCCCGTCTGCACACATATATTCAATGAACCTAATAATTCATGAAACATCAGTTGATTCTGTGCCAAATCATTACAATGGCTTGCTAAGATGACAGAGGTCACGAACCAGAAAACAGACTAAAATTAATTGAAAAGGTGAGCACCAGTGCTTAGGAGTAAGTTTAAACGTGTATTAATGGGGAGGATTTGCAGGTACACACACAAAGTCATGAACTAAAAAACCTGTCTCTCAGTTAATTAACTGCAAATATATTGTTGACTAATCTCAACTACTATTTTCTTGCCGATTTTCTGACCATTGACCTACAGGTCAGGCCTACAGTGGGGTGGGTAATCCTTTTTTTCTAGTTGCTGAGGCAACAGAGTTGGATAAAGAGCATATAGGGAAAAGATTAATTTTATTTTAACTTCTTACATGATTGAAGCTTTGTAATGAGAAATAAAGTTCTGTTCTTTTAAAGAGCATATTGTTCTTGAAATATGAGATTTATTCTGTGGTTGACTTGCTGAGAAAAATTAGAGCATTCTGTCAAGGTAGCACCCAGGCATCACTTTTCTAGGCATTTTAACCTCAGGTCTAATGACACCTGCAGGTGAATGAAAATCCTGCCTCCAAGCGATCTGCACAAGTTTAGCGAAATGAGAGGGTACATTCATGTAAGCATCAAGGGAGAGTTTTTGTAACTGCTTTTGATGCTAGAATGAGATGACAACATCAGATTTGTATGTGCAAATTAGGGGTTCTCATCAGAGGGAGAGTGTAGATGGACAGACCTGAATAACCCAAGTATCTGTAGGTCTAATTCAGAATTACAAACAAACAAACAACAAATCAAACAGCTTCAGATATTCACCTCTGGCAATACTGACTTGAATGTCTACACAGAATAGAGCTTGAAAAAGAAAGGTCTCTGCCATGGGAAACAGATCCTAAAACGTCATCTTAACACAGTTTGGTGTGTTGGTTTTTTTTTCTTTTTTTCTTTCCTTAGCAGTGCAACTGGTTTAGTTAGCCATACTATTATTTACAAAATAGCTGGACCGTACATATCATAGCAACAACTATTGAAGAAATGTCAAACAACCCAAGGCTCCAGAGAAACACCTTCTACCAGCTGTTTGATACCAGTAAATTTCTCCCTGTAATTTACAGTCTTGAAGTCCTATAAAAAAATTTTAAAAATGCATTCCATTTATTATTTCTGAAAACTTGTGTTTGGATTCATGAGAAAGTATACATGTTTCACAGTATTAAGTGCCTTCCAGAGAGCAACTTGTATATGCTGAAATAGGATGTGCAGCCCAAGAGTAGATTAATACAAGTAATATGCCAAAGTATAAATTATACTAAAAGCAATTTTGCAATAATTTTAGCCAAGAAACATGTTCACAATGAAAAGCCTTAGAACAGGTATTCATATTATTCTTTTAATTCAACTAATTTAGAAAAAAAGTTCTTACAAAGAACGAAAGGAGATGAAAAGATACAGCATTGTTTCATCAAGGTGACACTGCACCAGCATAGGGGAAAACAAAGGCAGACTTTCAGCCAACTGGCCTTTTCTTGCCCTGTGTTTTTCCCACTAGTCAATAAAAATCAATTACTACTTCACTCATGCCATTTGACACCCACTTGTTCATTGATCTTTTGATCTTTCAGCTTTTATGTCAACCTTTTTTTGGATTGTCTGAAACGAAGCTGCATTCCTACATACATATTACACAACATGAAACAGTGAATACCTTCAAATAACTGAATAATCCGTGGAAGACTTTCACCATCCATATTTGATTTTTTGCTAAAAACACCTTAAAAGGCTAAGTGACAAAGATGATTTTGCAAAAGAAAATCTGTGCAGTGACTATAAATACTACTCTCCTTGTTAAATAGAGGCATCATGCCTCTGATAGTATTTAACATAAGAAGAATCTCTTTGTGTTATTTATTAATGATTAAAATTAACATATCCATCCTTACAAAAAGTTCACTGGGAACTACTGATGCTACAAAATACTGCCTTTCCTCTGTTTAAAACCTGAAGAAAGCTATGGGGTTTGTATTCTGAGTTTGTAGTCTCTTTTTCCAGGAGAGTAATAATTGGCCTAATAATTCTTTCATAATTGGCCTACGAATTGCAGGAAATCAGTATATATTGACATTACAGAGGCCTCTTAACAGTACCAAATAAATAAATAATCAAGAAAAAGCCTTTATACAGTTGGCATTGTATTGTTGGACTGTGGAAATCAAGCATATTTACCTCTACTCTCATCTTTACCTAATTGCCAGCTACTGCCAAATACTCAATTCGTATAGGTAAGACTACAAAGAATTTGGCTACTGAATGATATGCAGTAGGTTGGCCGCTTTTTCTCAGTGCACAGGAAAAATGTAGAGAATATTTCATCTGGGAGATCAGAAGATGTCTGAACAATTGATCTCTCTGGAAAAAGAGCTATGGGGTCAACAATGACAAAATCTGGGTGTTTCAGTTCTGTCTCCTTGTTCTTACAGGAGGTTCCAATGCTTCTGATGTCTTTAATTTCTGTGGTTTGTGCTGTTCCAAAAATAGAAAGATCTACCATGTCGACTTCGCCTATTTTGGAGTTTTCTCCTGAGAGACAGTAAAATATGTGTAAGCAGGTGTACTATGCCTGAATTAACTGTACTTCTTGTTGGAACTGCCACAAGCTGCATCACCTAGACAGTTCTCTAGGTCTTCAAAGCAATTATTATGTAAAATGATGACAGCTGCCAAACATGGCAATTTACAGACTTACTATCTCCCAACCTGATTCACCTGACAGAAAGAAGTGAAGCTTCTTAACATCTTAAAGATAAAAGGGACACTTCCTAGGCAACTCCTTGCTTGTGGCTGTGTAGCAGCTGGAAATAGTCCTAGGGATCTCCCTAACAGCACTCGCTGAAGTTGAAACGTGACATTGAACAGTTCAGGCATCCTGTAATGAAGCACCTCATACCCTGGTGGCATCAGCTAGTTTCTATTCTTGATAACAAAGCATGTCAGTAACAAGACTATATGAAATGGTACCATCCTACACTACTAATATATCTGTATTTATTTAAATTAAATTTGTTTAAAAGCAAGCAATACCTAAAAATACCTGCAGTATGTTCATGTTACAAGGATTTCCAATTATAGCTCTCTTCCAGGGAAATCAAACCTTTCAAAATTTGTTTGGTGCTTCTGACACTGAAATGATGATTACAGTAAAACCTTTAGTAAGTTTCTTTCAAACAATCACACTGTTAGTTGAGATAGTACTTTTAAAAAATAAAGCTATCATAGAATTGTTTTTATATACTTTTGACTTTTCTAAAAAAGAAAGACATTTTGTGTCAAACTGTTATAAATATGCAGCTAAAATTAAAAAAAAAAAAAAGGCCCCAGTGAAGCATTTACAAACTAAGGCAATACAGACTGAAAAAAAAGGAAGTATTATTAAGCTGTATGGAAAAGAAGTACAAAGATAAATAAGCCTTAAACAAGGATTTGTGCTATTCCCAACAAGCTTCCTAAATTCCAGAGTACATAAGCACCCATTTGACCTCTTTCCTTCAGTCCCCTGTCTTTTGTACTCCCATCTTTCAGTGTCAACAGGAAGAAAAAAAAAATGGCTCTGCACAGATTTTCAGACTGCTTGCTACAGGACACAGAGCAGGCTCAAAATCCCCTCTGGTCAGAAATTTACACAGACCTCCATTTTCATATGTGAATGTTCTGATCAGCAGGTTATTACAAAACAAAACAAACTTTTACTATGGATATAGCCGATAGCTGAATGTAATAAATCCAAATAGAAGAAGTTACTTAGACATCTGAAATTGCAGTGGACACAGTAAAAGTACCTGATATGAAAAATTTAAATAAATTAATTAAATTTAATGAAAAGTGTCAAAATTTCTTTATCGAATTGCAGGCTAAAGGAGTGGGAATCATAGAATGGTTTGGGTTGGAAGGGACCTCAAAGATAACCCAGTTCCAACCACCTCACCCTAGGCAAGGATACCTTCCACTAGCATTTGTTCCTTGTGGAGAACAAGGAAGCAATCCTCTTCCTGCTTGCTGCTTGATCTCCTAAATACGTTCTCATTCTGTACTGAAAGTATAGCTAAGAAGACAGAGTAATAGAGAATGCCATAGTCAGAAAAATCATGACTACATGTGGTACTTTTATTTGTAGTAAACTCATAGCCTGAAATACCAACATCCTTCAGAATTTTACAGTAATGTATTACCTGTGTTATTACTATTGCAGATACCAAAGTCACTGCTCTTTTCTGTAAAAACATACATCATATACCTCAGAACATGCAAGTATCATCAAAAGTAAAAACTGAGAATTAAGAAAAAAAAATACAGGAACTATTAAAAATATCAGGTTCAAAACAGAAATCCTAAAAACTACTCTGAATATATGAGTGTGATTAATAATAGTGATCAATTCTATGTGACCACATATTAGGAAAAAAATCTTCCATCTTTCTTAAGAAAAAGCTGTCCAGTTTAAGTGAACTTTCTACTTTCTAAAACATCTTAGAATGCCAATGCATTAAGCTAACATATATTCATTGCATCTTTTGTTGCTTATTAAGTCTTAAACTAAAATAATCCCTAGTATTCTGAAAAACACCGATTGCTCCAACCTGCAGTCAATACTAAAGCAGTAAAAATCATACAGAATTTTTTTCTTATAACATAGGTCACTGCAAGTACATAAAGCCAGTCTCCTTACTGAATTTCTATAAAATTCTGAACCAAATTTCAATCTTTATCCTTCCACTATGGAAAAGTTCAATTTTCGGTGAGGCACTATGGAGGTACTGAGATGAGGACTGTAGTTCTCGCTACTTTTCTCTGTGAATATAAAACAGTAAAAGAAAGAACTTACTGTTCAAAAGGCAAAGCTTCTTTCTAAGTTGCTCCAACATGAAGTGAACTAAGGACAACCATAAGCCTCCCGCTGCAAGCACAAAGTGTGCTTCTTTGGCCTTAACTTTCAGACAAATTTAAAGTACAGTATCCTAACAACAGTAATATATTTCTCCTCCTAAGCAAAGACCAGAACAAATAACAGGTGGTGGCATATGCTCAGTGAACTACAGAAACAGATACAGTAGCAGAATCTGGAGAAGCAAAGTCAGTTGTCTAAATAAATGAGAAACTGGTATAAACCACACTACAGACCTTTTTAGCATGTTGTCTGATTGTCTTTTTGCAATTAAAAAAAAATGTTAAAAAAATCTTCCAGTCCTTACTAGATATTTTCAGCTGTCCTCTGCACCCTTTCTACATTTTTTAACTGTGACATAAACAATACTCCAGAACTGTATACTGTAAAGTTCTACCTTGGCCACATAAGGAAGTAAAATTATTTCCTTTTCATAATCATAGTTTTCCTGTTTACAGCACTGCAAAGCTCTTTTACATCTAAATTACTTCAGCGAGTGCTAATCCACTAAGGGAGTGTGCATGCCCTGTTTTCATCTGATTCACTCTTTCCACAGGGACAAGGCAGTTTTGCAGCTAGCTAGAATAGACCAAAGACCAATCTTAAGTAACTCTGTAGCCACAGGGAAAGCCAAAGCATCTTGCTCACCCTATTGTCTCTCCAAAAAGGATTCATCATCGTCCACAGCTACGTGGCTGTAAGTGTTTACAAAGAAACTCAGGCCAGGGGTTGGGCGGAGAGCAGGACTATCCATTTTAGCAGTAACTGCAGTGAGATTTGCTTAAGTCAACTTGGAAGAATCAGGGATAGCCTTGACTGTTTAAACACGAAGTTTCATAAAATGAAGCCTTTGAGAGTGACAGCAAGTTATGGTATAACTGCCTCCCTGCTCCCCAAGTCAGTTCCCACCCTTGTGCTATCATTCCCTCAGTTGTGTCAGCACAACAGTGTGGATGGTATCTGAGTAAAAGCAGAAATCTGGCTTTTTAAGAAAAATACCAAACCCAAACCATCAACCTCTTCCTATCTTTTATTTCTATCACAGTATTAAGGTGTAGTTTCAATACGGGGGTAGGAATGAGCAATGGAAAATAGGAATGCTTTTGGCTGCTATTTCTGTTGTAGACCTAATCTCATGAAACCACAGCTCAATTATGCCAAGGTTGCTATTTGAACTATTAATACTGTGCATTAAATACTGGAACATGCTTCAGTTATTCATACGTTTGTTTCACAATCTGTATTTTCCTAGCTTTTAAGTGGCAAGCTATATGATCTGTTAATTGCACAGGTGACAGATAGGGTAGCATTTGATCTAATTTAGCCACCTAACACCTACTGTCAGTCTTCAGTAGTCTAGCATCAAAGGATTCTTCTTACTATGGAAGCAAAAAAACCTTTATGCAGACAGAAGACTGTCCTTACTGCTAATTATGACTGCAACAACTTCATTGTTAGTACAACGAAAATCTTAAGTCTAAGAAAATTTTTCTATGCCATTCTATGGTACAGAAACCACTACCACTTGCAACATTCTGACGGTGCATTTGGAACCTTTGGGGGTTTTATTTTGTTACACAAATATCTTGATATACGCTTGAAGACAAAAAGTAGAATGTGAAAACATCACAGTTATTTTTTGATGCTGTATCGCATACAACAGACAGCAATTAACTTTTAGTTTCCAGATAAATGTTAAAAATCAGAAGCCTGTTTAAAGAATTCTAAATTGTTTAGGATGTTCTGACGTTTTTTAAACACAGAACACACTTTGAAAGTGCATTTGTATATAAATATGAAGTTATTTCAAATTACAATAAGCTTACCTGTGAGCTGGAATTCTGCGATCACCAGCAACTAACACCACATCACATAGCTGTTTGTGTCTAAGATAATTCTCCATCTTTTTAAAAGTCTGTTCAGCATGGTTGAGAGCCTGAAAAAATTCATCTGAGGGACAGGGCTCCATAGTTTGACAAGATGATATGGTGTGACTGCTGTTGGAGGTTCTGTTGAAGACAGTAACAGAAATCTTAGTTCACACAATATTAAGGTGCAGCAATTCTATCTACAGGTCATACAGCAAAAATCACATGTGATTTTAAATTGACATACATGATTTCTTTTAATATATATTCCATTGCTATTTTATTTTTCTTCATATTAATAATTTCTCTCTTTTGTGAAAAAGGTACAATAATTTAATGCTGCACTCATCAACTAACAGACATGCAAAGATCAGTCCAGTAGTAGTACCTATAGTGTTGCCGGGTGGTGAAGGAAGAAAAGGCATCTACCAATATGCTGCAAACTGAAAAAGCAACAGAAAGATGCAGTAAGGAATCAAACCTCTCCCTTCCACAAATGTTAATGTCTTGCCGCACACATATGTTAAAGCTAAATGCTTCACATTTAGCTTAAGGTGGCTAGAATAAAACTCAGCATATATGGACCTAGTAAAAGAGCGTAGGCACGCATGGGGGAAAAAAAGCATCAAGAAACACATCAATATAGCACCACTATATTGCATGAATCTTCACATGTCTGAAATGAGATCTAGCACAGTTAGAAGAAAATACAGGAGAAAAGCAAGGGTGGATGGGGAGAAAAGTGATTTCTGTCCATACACACAGCATCTTGAGAGAAAACAGGAACAGAGAAAAATATGAGAGCGATGCATGGGCCTAAGACATAAAGGAGATAAATCCTAATTATATACACTGAGGGAAGCACCTTATCTTTCTCACGGTTCTTTAACAGACTGTTACTTTTCCACAGTACAGGAATGTACAAAATACTTTGGACCTAACATAATATTTGTAAGGACATGGGTTCACAAGATCTGCATCCAGACCACTGCTTACACAAAGATGTCACGAACTCAGGCAGCACGCTCAAGGCTAAATACACCAAGAGACTGAGTTCAGTCTTTAGTCTAGGATATTCATTTCAAGATAGAGCTCAAAACCAAAATCTAAGTTTTCAGTAGAAAATGTTCTGCAAAGGTGATTTGGGTTTGAGTGGTTTTTGAGGTTTGTTTTTTTACAAGGTTTGTGGTTTGTTGGGGTTTTTTTTTGTTTTAAATGTGCCCAGATAGCTAAAAAGACCAAAAAATTGGGCATTTAATTCAAACCTAAATCTAGTAATGGATCAGAAATGAGATACCTGCCTACCTACTTCCCTTGGAGGACTTTGCTCTCTGAAGCTGTGGCTACCCATTGAATTAAGCTGTGTTAACTTCTCCCAAGCCCCCATGAGTCACTTGCTCTGCTCCACCACTTGTCCTCTGACAAGCTGGAAAAAATATTTTGTGGCCATTACGGAAATTGAATCAAGGACTCATATATATGAAAAATGTAACCATGTAAAATCGTGTTACCAGTGTAGCCATAAAAAACTTTATATTGGAAAAACTGGGTGGCATTCCCACAGTGAATGAGCAAGAAGTACTCCAGGAAAGCAACTCTTAAACCAGCAACCCCAAAAAAGAAACAGAAGTGGAAAGAACAAAGTGCTGGTCAACAAGAAAATGCTTAGGAAATTCTTGTTTCAGAGAATCACAGAATTGCCTAGATTGGAAAAGACCTTTAAGATCAGCTAGTCCAAACATTAACTGAACACTGACAAGTCCTCAACTAAACTATATGGCTAAGCACTAATTGTGTTTCCTATCACAATTTATCACATCCTCAATTATGTTGATAAAGGCTGGTTTGGGCTTTTTTTTGCTTGAACCGTATTTTAATCCAGACTCCTCAAATTAACCAATTAATAATGATAAAAAATAAATTATATCGGGGGGTGATATACATTACAACCTCACAAAGAGCTGTGCAGATAGAACTGGAGCAACAAACTAGTACAGAGAAGGACAAAACTTTATAAGCCATACTTTGCTGGACCGCACCCCCACTAAAGCTCTTGCCAGCCCCAAGACATCACACGTGGACATTCTGCACAGAGCTCAGTGGCAGTCACCATTCTTGGTCAATAAGGAAAAATAATTGCAGTGGTGTCTGTTTTCCACTACCTGCCATAAAGCACTTATTCAGGCCACTACAGAACCAAACTGAGTTCTTCCCCTCAGCTGAGGAAGTTCAACTCTGTACCTGTTCTCTAGCCAGTAAATTACAAACTATTTTCCATAAGGAAGGAAAAGGAGAAGGAAAGAAAGATAAAGTTTCATTGGTCCATAAAGAGAACATGAAAGAGAGAATCTAATAGTTGAGGTACTTGCAAAAAAGGGCAGGTATAGCTTCAAGGGCTATTTCTGCCTATCCAATGACTGGTGATGAAAAAGTCAAATCTCCCTCCTTTCCCAAATTGTTTTGCCAAGCTGTTTTCCAGTTTCCCAGTTCAGTCTGTCAAGGCCATGAGAGCTTGGGAAAATACACAAGCAAGGAAAGAACAGAGGAAGGAGATGGACCCGCTTTTCTCTGTCCCAACAGTAGTCCTGAAGTGCCTTCCAAAATTATTTGCCTACAGTCCTTCCGCCTAGAGAGAGGAAACTCGGGTATCTAACGCTGACTTGTGAATCCCATGCTCAGAGCAAGTACCCAGCTGCGAGGTCCCGCAGCTCTGAGCAGCAAGGCGGCTCTGCTCCTTTTGGATTTGGCTCTCAACTCAAACGGTAGTACGAATTTCCCCTCCCATAGGCTACAGGCGTGGCTATGTTTGCGCACCTCACACATACTACTAAGAAAATTACATTAAAGACTGAGGTTGTCAGTGTATCTCAGAATTCTGCATATTCCTTTAAGATTAAGATAGCATTTTGAATGCATAAAGTGGAAATATTTTTACGATTATGTTAATTGGTAGGGTTCCCTTCTTGTATCCTTAAACTTCAATCACACTTTTCTTGGTCTTTCTTTTCTTTCCCTATTTATGTCAAAAAGATCCCACATAGCACTGATCAATTTTTATTAAGTATGGTACAATTTCGGGATTATTGTAAAAACACAAGTTACTTTTAAGGACAAAGTCTTTCCCATGCTAGCTACGTATTTTACTTCTCTGGTGACAAATGCATATACTAAAGATGCTAGCTTTCTTCAACTTCTCTGCCTAATAAAGAATTTATAGAAGAGCGTGCCTTTTGAAAGCAAATACATGTATATGCCGTGCTATAAATCCATTTATTTTTAAAGGATTTTATTTCTTGAAGTAGGATGTTTGGAATAAAGAGCTCAGCCCAATATAACAGTTCATTGCAAAGCAATGAAGCAATTAACGGGGATAGTAAAGTGGTTATAAATGAGTTTTAAAAGTAAAAGCATATATGATGATGATGACTAAAGAGCTGAATTCACAGCTCTCCTTCTGGTGGTGTTTCAGGCCTCATTGCTGGAGCTTCAACAACGCCGCAGCACAGTTTTCAATATAAAAACAAACCAAACCGTAACATAAAAAGCCTTCTTTCCTCCCACTTTTACTGAACTCCTTCTTAAAAGAGAGGCACCAGTGTTTATTCAGATTTTCTGGAGGAGAAGAACAACCTGCTCCTATAAACAGGATTTGTTCTTATAATTATTTTAAAGCATTAAGATTCATTTTAAAGACGGAGTTACAACAGTCATTTTATAGCAATCACACACATTAGTTAAGAACCTATAAATTCCAGTAAGTATACCTCTTGGCTATATATTAAGGCTGCAAAGCTTAAAAAAAATATTTTTAGGAAGGTATAGGTTAAATGTCTTCATGTTTGTCTTTGAAATAAAAATGAGGCAATAAGCACTTCATTATGACAAAAAAAAAATAAAATAAACATTTCAAACTATTAGTTTTGGAACAGCTAGAGGAAGAAAATCCAATATTTGAAATGTAATTAATTTTTTTTCTGAAAAGTTATTTAAAATTCTAAGTAAGTTTTATCTGAAAATTATGCATAAGTTCACTCATATTTAAAACTGTTCTATTCTCATGATCAGTTTACTTAATTTAGCTGTAACCTCATCTGTACTTCTAAAAAAGTTGAACTTCTCCACAAGATACTATGAAATCCTATGAATCTGCACAAATGTAGTTTTACTGCAAGATAAGAGTGACTTAGTTAGACCAAGGGTACATAGGACAGATGCTGAAGTATCACTTTGTCTCTTCTAGCCTTTTGCAGCAAGTAACAGCTTATCTCCTTGCATTAAAAAGTCACATTTCTTTTGATGGAAGCAACATGCTGAAGTGCAGCTGGTAACTAGAGCCTTGACTGGACGAAGGAGTCAGGCAGCATTGCAACGGGATTTCTATCTTCAAAATCGTGATGGAGAAAACATCCCAAATACACTGCTACTATGTCTACTCAACTGGCTGGTTCACAGAATCAACAAATGAAATCCATTTTTCAAAAGATTTCTCTGCTCTGTCTTTCCCACTCCATCTACCACCACAGTCTTTTCCTTTCCGCTCAATTCCTCGAGGCATCGCCCACCTAGGCGAGAGACGGCAAATGACGGGACGAAGGGGAAGGTGGGCTGCACTGCCAGCTTTGCACCAGATGAATTCTGCCCTTTTCCAGTGAAGCTGGGTTTCTCACCATTAACGAGCTGCCATTTGCAAGGAAAGACCTTATCTTTGAGACTTCTGCCTACCTTCACGTGAAGATGAAAACAGTCCATGGGTTTTAAAGCTACCAGGGAGATGGCAGAGGTGATGCAGAACATGGCTGCATAAACTTGGTTCCTTTAGGAAACCAAACTAAAAGCAAACGTTCCACCTACGCTACGGAAATTTGCAGGCAGCACTACACACCAACCCAAACTGCCTTCACAGACACTTTGAAAACGGTGCAAAAGGAGACCCAATGAAGAGTAACTCGTGCATAGAATGGCTTAAATTCTGGTTTAGATACATTTCTGGGTATAGATGAAAGCACTACAAGTAGCAAACAACGGCAAAATACTGTAGAGATGGGAAAAATACACGTTTTTCTCCTCAATACTATGCTTCTAGTGAACACCACTTTGTTTCTCAGAAAATAAGTAACTGACATTTTAAAACTGAATTCATGCATAAAGAATATTACCTTTAAAATACGACATGTAAATAACAAAAAATCAACGTAACAATATAGGCATCTCAGTGTATACAGATATTAAGAAAAAAAAGTATCATGACATTTCAAAGAAGAAAAATGGTAAAAATTTTAGTCTTATTCACACCTCAAAAACATTCAAAATAATAGAAAATGCTTAGAGGTGATGAAAATAATTAAGTAGGTGCAGGAAAACGGGTGCAATTGTCTTGTGTTACGAGAAGATAATAAAAGGAAGAAAAACCTCTCACTATAAATTACATGCTCCTGTTTGCATTCTTGCAATGCAAACCCATGAATAATGTCAATGAGAACAAAAGCCAATGTTTGACTGATCAAAGTAGTACTCTGCAATCATAAATGAAGCACATGGATTCTAGCGCATCACCAATGGGCTCTAAGTTTCTTTACTGTTCAAAATCAGCGAAGGCATTTATTCTCTTCCTAGAACAGACATCTCCAGTAGCTGGAATTCCTAACCAAATAAACCCCCACCAGTTCTATGCAGCCAAAAGGTGAGCTAGTTGTCTACTTTGAGACAGGACACTGCATTTGCTATACTGCATAACAAACTCATGATCTCAAGGTATTTTTTTGGTAATAATTTAATTATAAGATCTGTTGCAATTTCAAATCACCTTTAGGTGAAAGTAGTCAATGTTTAGGTCATACACATTTGAGAAGAGTATAGCTCCAGAACACAACTTACTAAAATAGTAATATGCCAGCTTTTATGCCAGCTTCCAAGATCTTATATCATACTTTGTAAAGAGTAAAATACTTCCTTTCTTCAAAGATAGTAAGACAAGAACCTCAACTGCAGAGAATGGAGTTTGTTAAACGATGCTGAAAGGATTCTTGGAAAAAGTGAGCAATCGTAAACATCAGGACTCTCCCCCAAAGGCTGGGAAAAGCATAAATAAAAGGAAGCCATAGATGGTAACAACAGAGAGGGCTACAAAATCCATAGTGTATCATAATTCAACACAGGAAAAGACAATGGAAAGAGGACAAAGGTGATGCTGGAAGTGAAGAGCATGGTAAGGCTAGACATGCATGTGAACTTCAGGGCTATTGATATATTCTATGCTAGAGAAAAGGATTATAGTAATAGCCAGAACCATGATCTTGCAGTCAAAAGGAGCAAGTTCAAGCAGACACAAATATATCTGCATTAATCTTAATCTAACTGGCGTAAGTAACGACAGACACAAGAAGCTGGAACACAGACTGCAGTGTAACCCATGCTAGCCCAACAAAGACATGTATACACAGCCCGCTAAGCCAATACTACCGCAACTTTACTTGCTTCTAACTTTGATTTAAAATAATGTAGGCACGTTTCATTGCAGCTAGACCTTTGATTACAGCACTGATGTTTCTCCTCTTACTTCTAAGAGATCTCTTGGGTTTAGTGCAATGAATTTGTATCCCCGCATCAATGTCACCAGCAGATGCATTCTGTCTGGAAAACAACTTAAACTACCTCATGATACATCTACACTGCAGTGTGATCAAGAAGTGCATTAGTATAAAAACATACTTGTCTGAGATTTAATGTAGTCAAAGCATGTGACAATCACTGCAAAAAATATCATCCTGCATGGAAGACCATTCCACCCAAATAATCCCCTGTGGCTTTGCAAAGTCCATGCTGAAGCCTCTTGTTACCTTATCTTGATTACAACATCTACCATTCAAGCTTACTAGATTAAATCTGCCTCATATGCCATGCAATTGTGCTGCATTAACTCTTTCCAAACGTGCACAGACATAACCAAAGCTAAGGTGTAACAGGCACAGAAGAAAATGAAATAATTTTAGCAGTAGCATGAAAAAACCCCAATGAGAAGGCTAGAGATTCTCCCTTGCAAAACAAATTTTCTTTCAATAATAAAACTTATTATTTTTGTCTAATTCATGCATTTATCTAGCAAAAAAAACCCCTCAAAACTATTTTTGTAGTTTTCAGTTAATTTCAAGTATCATTCTACTATCATGCCACAATTACAGAATCTATCAACTGTCCTTATTTGACAGAAACGCACAGCACAACTGGGGATCCCAAAGAACTTAGAGACCGAGGTGAAAGAAAAGACCTATCAAAGGTTTCTGTAGATGGAAAAGAGTTGGGTGAGTGGAACACTTAGATTGGAAGTTACAGCGTACTAACTCCAAGACTGTTCATACAGAGCAATACTGCAGAGTAGCTACCCCATGGTACGTTCAGTCCTTGTCATAAAATCAAGTTGACACACAACCAAGGAATTCTGAAATACTGTTTATATTTAATGTTCAAATATAAATATATGTTTTATATTACATTTGAATATATTTCCTTACTTAAATCTATAGTAAAGTAATTCTGATATTTTAATGCACGCCTGGGTGGAACGAACCAGATACACAAACGTGCATACTAGGTATGCTCTAGGTAATTTCAGCTTGCTATCCACTGTGCCTTCAAGGTCTGCTAAATCATCCACAAAAAGTTAAGAAAAACAAATCTGTTGCTATTAGGCTTAAATTTGCTATACAAGAGTCTGCACGGTTGTTGGAAAATTTTTTAAAGTGCACAAATCCAAAATGATGACCATCGCCTCAGGAATGTAGGAGAGTTAACAAACAGCAGCAGCAGAGGAAATCTAGGAGACAAAACACAGCAAAAGAATTCAAACCTCACTGGTCCAGCAAACACCCATTCAAACTAATGCTGGTTACAAACAACACATAAGAGTATGATGTGAACATTTACATTACAGCCCACTAGCTCTGGTCCCTGACTTGGGATGATCTGTTCGCATCTCAGATCCAGCCTTTGTCAAAGATCCGGTACTGAACTTTGAACTTGCTTATCCCTTATGCCACCAAGCTCTCTACTAATAAAAAATGAATTCTACAGCGGCTCTCCTCTAAATGAATCACATAATCATCTAAAGCTTTCATAATGATGAAGTCCTGATCTAAAAGCTTTTTTATCTGTGCTATAGGACATGGCAAAGAGGAAGGATGATTGATACATACAAAGCAGTAGAGCTGCTTTGGTCACTTCAGGCTTTTAGGGCTTGTAACTGGGCATAAGTTACAGAGAAGCAAAGAAGTAAGGTAACTTGATAGCTTCGGCAAAAAGTTTTTTAGAAGGAGTTTTTCGTACACACAATCTGTTTCTAATGGAGCTTAATGGTTTTCACATGGGGGGAAAAAGTCCTTTGAAAAATTACATAAATCAAAGAGGTGTCTGGTTTGTTTTTTTTCCTCAAGTCAATAGATAAGGAGCTATATTTCAGACTAATTTATTTAAAAAAGATCATTTCATTAAATTCTTAAGATCAGAAAATTTTCAGCTGTTAGGCAGACTTATGTAATCTGCCCAACACCTTATACATTCTTAACAAAGGGAGTGAATAAAACATGGTTTAAGTAGTCTCTTCATAAGACTAGAGATACAGGTAACAATACAAAGCAAGTTCTTACATTACATATTACACTGCACCAACATTGTATTCAAAATTTATCTAAAATACTTATTCTAAAGCATGAAAGTAGAACACTAGCAAGAATTGGAAGACAAAGGAATTACTAATAACTCTAGATACTATAGATGATTAAGCACATAATTAAAAAGATACTTCAAATTTACTAAGTTCAAATCCTACGTGCATTTCCTGCAGTAAAGTAACAAATTCATTTTGTCATATGTAAATTCATCTCCTACAGTTAAGAACAAATTTACAGTAATTTCAACCTAGACATTTATCTCTTAAAATGACATGTTTTTTCTATACTGATGGCCTCACTATGGTGAGAATATGCTATATGGGGCAACGCCGTACATAATTTCACATCACAAGTAGATGCTGCTGAAATGGAAAGTGATGTTACACCTATACCATATATATTATCCAGTGACAAAGCTATTTAAAAATTCCTACCTGAATATCACTTAAACTAAGACCTCTTCAGAGACAGGTTATTTGTACCTATATAGTTGTTGCAGCACGGTAAGACTGCTGTTCTGAAGCATCAGTATGCAGGATTTCCTTTCCCTGTAATTCTAGTACTTTTGCCATTTGTTCAGTGATAAAAGCAAATAC
The DNA here is from genome assembly GCA_013396935.1 of Baryphthengus martii. Classification (NCBI taxonomy): domain Eukaryota; kingdom Metazoa; phylum Chordata; class Aves; order Coraciiformes; family Momotidae; genus Baryphthengus; species Baryphthengus martii. The sequence goes on from VWZK01004988.1 coordinate 114,504, forward strand.
ACTGTTAACTTCTAAGTATTTTTACCCTCCCTCTTTTCCTTGAACCTTTACAGGTTATATAAATCATAAATAGTTACTGTTTATATTGTAGACTACTTTGCCCTTGCACTAACTTCGCAGGAAAAGCAAAACACTAAAACTGCTATAACTAGATTGCTCTGTCCTTAATAGACTTTATTAAACAGTGTACCCTTTTAAACAGTCACACTTTCTGAAATGCTGTATCATCACAAAGTTATCTTAAAAGTGAGAAAGCAAATGTGATAGAATTACTTGAAATGGTAAGCTAACTATTATGTACTACGTGCACTATAAAACAGGAAAAAATCATTTTAGTGAAGAATGGCTGACTTAGGAAATAAGAGAATTAAATGGGTACTTTCTTAACAAAGATTATTAACTTTTCTAATTTACAACAACTGGTAAGTACCTTTCATTTAAGAACAAATTTTACAGTTTCATCTTTAGTAAGGAAAGACACCAAAACATCTTTATAGACACAATAAACCCATTATTTTTCTTTTTAAACCAGGTACATAGTTAAGACACCTGGACAGATAACTCAAATCACTTTAAAGCACAAATTGATTGGCTTTCAATAGATGATTTTTTTTTCGTTCAAGGTGTATATGCACATTAAAAAAAATAAAATCTTTGTTTTATAGTCTAAATATTTTTTCCAGTTTTATCTCCATCATCAATAGAAGCATGTAGAAGCATCAGCTAAAAGTCACAAGGAGCTTACATTCTCATCGTTTTCTCCTGACTGGCATGGGACTAATTCTCAGCATAACTAAACAAGCAGCATCACTTCAAAATAATTTAGCAAGCATCCTGTAACACAGCTGTGTAACGGACAGTACCTTGCTCAGAGCTGCATGTAGTTGGTGTACTATTTAAAACACGAGTGCATCTACGTTTGTGCTTTATTTATCCACACAAACTAAAGTTGTCTAAAGGTCCTAGCAAATACGCAGAACTCTGATTGTAAATAATTTTCTCTTTCTGATCCACAGCAGCTGTTCGCTGCTAGGTTGCTGAAGCATTTTAATCTAGATTAAAAACAAGCCTATATACACATGCTATCTGTAAACATAAAATGAAACCACGTTTCTCACAATAGGAAAGTAATAATTAACCTGCACGAACTGCTGTCCGATTCATTTTCTTCTTCACTTGCTCTCTCATCTGTTTCTTGTCTGTCAAGCCAACGTGCACCTCCACAGTCTTCTGCTGAGAATTCAAATGTAGGGATTTCTGAGGTGGATGCCATTGGCCAAGGAGGTGAATTCTGAAAATCCTGTTGGCTGGACCTTCTGTAACCAACTGATGTTAAAGGTAGGTTACCTGAATCTAAAAACTTTGTGCCACCCGTTGTTACATTTTGTCTTCTATTCCAGAAGTCTCCCTGGTGGTTTTCAATTGCAGAGTTAGGGGCTGACGCCTGATGACCAAACCACCTCCATCTGATTTTTAAAATCTGCTTCACGTCAAACTCTTTACGAGAACCAGACATCCTTAGTGAAAGCCACTGATCGTCTAGGCAACAGGGTAAGAAGCAGCACACATAAAAGATTTGTGCACCCAACCAAGACAAGAGAAACACATGCTCTGCTTGTCTGTGGCAAGCAGATTTTCTGCAGAAGGAGGGGAGAAAGCATTGCATTCACATAAAAAAAGGCTTCTTTGACTGTATGTCATTTGAATATAAACAAAAGGCAATAGACAGTGAAAAATCCGGAGATAAAAAGAGGTGGTGAAACAAACGCCTCAATCAGGAAAAATGCTAATCATTTTACCCTAAAAGCAGCAAAGCTGTTTCTGTTGCTCTCCTCTGACCATTAGCTTTCAAAACCACCAAACAGGATTCATTAAAGCCCTTTCAAGAGCTGGATACCACCCCCTTTTCTTAAACCACAAATGACAGAGAGCGTAATTCCTGTACTGCATCTTTGAATCTGCTTCTTATTCTGTTAACTCTTGCTACTACAGAGCAGAAAAAAAAAACCCAACAAAATACCCCCACTAAAACAAATTAAATTCCTCCTGCGCTGGTAAAGAATAAATTTACAGAAAAGACTTAAACCCAATTCAAAAATAACTGATTATTCTGGGGAGAAACTGAACTGTAAATAATTTTTTTTTTCCATTACAGGACACGCACTAACTTGAAGAGGACAAGAACAGCTTGGAAGGCTCAAGGGACTAGTACTGGGTTATAGACCCTTTCATCTTCATGTGCTTTGATTCAAATCTAGGTCTGCAGTAACTGAAAATTTCTATCTGAAATTAGCTAACTCTTTCCATTCACTTACACAGCCCTAAAAGCAAAAGCAAGAAAAAGCTAACTGGTAACTATCCAAGTGACATCAGAAACACGGTCTGCAGAATAAACAACAACAGACAACTTCTCAGAACACTCCTTTTCTAATCATGTACAATCAGCTGTTCCAGATCAGGTGGACAGTACTGTGACAAAGCAGTGATAAAGAGAAATGTGTATTTTTGAGACAGAATTCCCTCTAGCTAGCTAGGTGATTTATGTCATGTATTCAAATATTCAACGGAAGTTTTTACTTGAATGAGAAACAGAAAAAAAAAAAGGACAAAATACACAATGACCAATTTCCATTTCCTTTGAAAACCAGACTATTTCTTCTATGACATATGGAGCTAGTTAGGTATAAAATGCTGAGATTCATTCCAATCGCATGCAAATAGTGATAACAATTTTAGAACAACAAAGAGGCACTGGATTTTATCAGTCCTTAATAAACAGACCTATATTTTCAATCTTCACAGGTCAGTTAGTCTGTGCAACTTTCCAGGATACACATGCAACAAAATTAAAAGAAGTGCTTTTTTTCTATCTATAGTTTTCCTCAAAAGTCAAAGTCACTATATCTCAGATGAACATTATGACCTACAAAATATGTGATCTTGTAATTAGGATACCTGCCGTGTTCTTTAAAATAGTTTATATGCAGAGTCCATACGAAAAATTAAACAGTGCCCTATTTTGCCACCCAAAAAGTAAACACTCCATTTCATATGCAATGCCAGGAGTAAACAATGTTGTTTTCTTGGGAAGCACTGTGAGGGCTAGCTTTTAACCTGGAAACCTCATCTGTCTTTGCTCAGAACACAGTTATTTATGAAAGTGCTTCTCACGAATGCTAGCAAGGCTCATTTCTATAGAAACAGCGTTCCAGCTGTTCTCTATAAACGTAGAGATGCTGCATTTCAGAAGGTGTACCTTGCTGCCATCCTGGCCCACCAGAAGCTATATACCTTTGCAGGCCTTTGCAGCACATCCAGAAAGCAGTTGAAGATACTTGGAAGATGAGGTGATTAAGTAGGTAAATATACATCTTTGATGAGGACTTAATTTAAACACAAACAGGGAAATATTTAAGAAGGACAATGATTTAATATATTAGCATCAAAACTGTGTAGATGTTTAACCAAAATGATATGACCCACAGACCCTATTCATCTTGTACACACACTGCAAATTGTTAAAAGCTTAACTGCAGTGTTCAAACACTGTAATTTCTGCAACTGCAAGCGGAGTGAAACGACAGTACAGCTTAAGAATTAATAAACAAAATGGTAGCTTTTTATTTATCCTCTCCTCATGCTTTGTGTTGATGTCAGGTGTTCAGCAAGGGTGGAGAAGCATGATAAGCAACTGCTGTTATTTGGGAACATTCATCACAGCAGTAGTATTCTAATTACTCATTTAACTATGAAAAGTCAGCTTTAAATACCTTTATTTCTGCTGGTATGGTAAATCCATTATATATAAGGACTGACCTGGATTCTCTTTTTGTATGATAGACTAATTTAAAATTCAAACTGTCCCAGTACAAGTATATGAAGACAACGGCAGATTTGTCAATTCTAGTGCTTTTTCAGCACTTCTCGTGACTTACTGGGAAATACAGCCTAACTAATGCTCTTCAGCTGCGAAGCTATGGGCTCAAAAAGAGATTAGAAAACAATATGTGCTGTAGTTTTAAGAGACCAAAACATGAAAGTGTTTTCTAATGTCTTTCATTTTTCTAGATTATACAAACTCTCACTGCTCTATACTCTCCCAAATTACAGTTCTAAGACAGAGTGAATAAATATCTAAAATATTTCTGTTTCATATAAATTAGATACCCGTTTGTATTACAAATGACAAATTCAGACAAGTGCCATTTAATTCTTTGGTTTATATTGACAACATTGATTGGAAATAAATGAGTGTCTGTTCTTGTTCTGGACAATGAGATAGTTTTTATCAGGTCTCCTGCTGGGAGTTAACAGATTTCTAAGGAGATCTCAAAGGATGAACTGTTAGGATTTCCATTTAGTAGGACAAACAAAACCTCATCTTTGACATCTCGTCTGGTGCTCGCAAATCCAATGCCCACCTCTATGGCCTCCCATCATATGTCTTTCTAATACATTAACACATTTCTGAGAAACCTCTACAAAGGTAAGTCCAATGGTACCACCTTAGTACCATTATACCTTATATGACAAGCACAGTATACGTAGACTTTGCAAGGATTCCAAAACATTTTTTTCATTTACAAAGGCAAAAGTTTTAATTTACTAAAGCAAAAGTTTTCATTTAATGAAAAAACAAAGAACGCTTACACCGTTTTTTTCCTGACCTTTGTTGCTGTGGCAGCTGTGGTGCAAGCGTAACGACATTTTAAATGCAGGTACACTGTCCTCTGTGGGAACATAATTCTATTAACATTAAAGAGGTAGTGCAAGCTTGCTGGGAAGACAATTTTGAGAACTCTAATTTTGACTGATGAGATTGATATTCCTAAGAATGAAGCACCTCAGCATTTAAGGACATAACTTGTCTCATATGAGCAGCTCCACAAAGTAATAGTTTCCTGCAGTTAGAAGTGAGGGACGCTTTCCCAGATTCTGCCTTGTGAACAAAAGGAAAACATTTGGATGCAAATAGGTAACATCAAGAGCATAGCAGGACAGCTTTCTAAATTGCTCTTTTCAAGATCTTCAGAACAGTTTATTTCCACAGAGATATTTTTTTTATTAGCCAAACATTTTACTCCACTGACATTCTTTGACATTATGTCTGTTTATTTATATGAGCATTAAAGAAAGACTGCAATGCAGCATACCTAGTTAAAATGTAGACATTTTTACTCCTAATGTACTTCTACTGTATATTCTGAGGGAAGATACACTCTAAATATTGACTACACTAATGGGAAATAGGGAAAAATTACTATTTAAATAATCAGGTCTAAGTTCGTTATAATTTTTCCTTTTTCACCAGGAAGTCAGTTAAATTTTCAAATAAACAAATACATTTATGGAATACTTTTATGAGGTACTTTTAAGATCTGAATCTGAACACCACTTTTCATGGTAACTGCTATGTTTTGGTTTCAAAATACTATCACCACTCAACTTCAGGGCAACTCAAGTATAGTATTTTCAGGGTATTTAGTCTGTCAAATGGATTTCAAATTATCCATTTTTAAATTGAAGATCTCCGCACACAAAAGCTCAGCTAGTCCTTAGAAGATATTAATGATCCTATTAAGTGCTAATTAAGTATGAAAATAGCAAAATAATTTAAGTCTTTGTTTTAACTGCAAGAGTTGCTTCTCTCGAAAAAAATACTGGTTAACAAAAGCATTAAAGATATATTTTAGACATAACTAGACTCACTTAGATGTGATAAAGTAATATATTATTGACAATGTTTAGCAATCCTAGATGTGTCTTCTAAAGCATACGAAAGGTTCACTGACCGTAAGATGTTCATCAATTAATCAAATGCATACTTAAAGCACTAAAAGACATTCAAATTTTAACACTTATTTAAAAATGGATTTTTAAACTGTAAAATATTAATTCGAGGCATTAAAATAATTGTTCAAAGAAAACTGCTACAGACAAACTTGCAACTACACTTAAGTTAAAAGAAATGTTAAATGTTTACTTGTTTTCCCCTATTCCTGTGTTCCAGCCCCAAAATTACAGAAATAGCTCAACAAAGACTTCAGAAAGATAGCTATGTTTGTGCTCTGTGATTCTATAAAACACCAACTTTCTAGCCCAAATGTTTTTTTATAAGTGCTGAAGCTTCTGGTTCATGGTTATGTGAAAAGTTCCTTACAGCAGCAAGAGCATAGTTCATCTAGGAAAAAATGAGGGAACCACCCTACAGTTACCAACCCGATGAACTCATTGTTCTGACTGACAGAAACGAGCTGCAGCTAAATTACTATCACTACACTGCAACTTTCTGCACTTTGCACAGCACATTTCCCTTGAGAGGTGCAATCCATACGTTCAGAAACACTCACTTTAGAGCGCTCAGCTTAACAGTAGCACGAAAAGACCAGTACAGAGCATCAGTCTGGTTTGCTGTTTGCTTTATTCAGATAAGGGTGGGGCGGGAGGGAGAAGGATTTCCACATGTAATAGAAGACTACACTGTCAGATCCTAGATGTTTTTTCAGCTCAAGCATCATACTGGTTCACACAAAACAATAGCTGTGATGCAAGACATTTACATTTCTTTAACATCAAAACATTAATATTAATTTCTGTCTATCCAAGTAATACTCAAGCATTATCAGCAACAGCAGCATCTAAAAGTGTAATGCAGTTATTTCTGAGTAAACAGAGCAGTAAGTCCCCTGAAGCTTTTTCATCCTCAAAGAGTTTATACTCCAAGTCCATCAGTTGTAGTTTTTCAAACTAATTTATAACACAAAATGGACAACACTGGGAAAGGCCAGTCTCCCAAATCACAAGTTGAACTTAATAAACAAAAGAAGTAAGTGCCTTACTTTTTAAAGACATACATTAGAAGCATTTGGTTAGAACACTTCCAAAAGCATACTGTACATGCACACCTTCTCCTCTCTCCAGTGTGGTTTTAAGATTTTCTAAGACAACTCTAAATATATATAATTTACTGTAATGTAACAGTACAGAAGAGCATTTTTCCAAATCAGCTTGCCAGTGATGTTTGTTCCTTATACAGTTCACTGAACACAGACGAAGCAATAACTATGCAAGTAATGTCATACAAAGAAATTATCTCAATTTCTTATGAAATATATGATTTATAGCAAAGATTTTTAAAACAGCATTTAAGTGTTCATATTCTGATTAAGGACTTGTGGGATGAATCATCATCACTCAGTGCAAAAAATCCTGTTTGCAGTTTGACACACCAGTAACTGATAGATATATGTTACTAGAAAGTATTATCTTGTAGAGCAAAAAGTCCAAATCTTTTATCTTATCTCTCTGCAACAAGTGACATTTATAGCACTACCTGTAAATCTGAAATTTAGCACTGAAGTGAGAGATCAACACCAGAGAGCAGTATTCATAATCAAATAGTCCCAGAGATGTTTAAATTGGATGATACATATATTTGTCTATAAATACATCATAAAATGCCTTGTATTACTTGCTTTAATTACAAGCATTGTTTCTTGATGATAGGTTTTTCCTGTTACCACAAGCTTCACAAACTCATAAAAGCCAACACAACATGATTAAATTAGAGATGTTAATTAAAGGTTTTCATTGATTTCACCAGTGATTTGGCTCAAAGAAGTATTATTAGGAAAAAAAACATGCAGAACAAATCACAGTACATTTAATTATGCCCTTCACTCTAAAACAAAACCAGATCTCTGCCTTGGGTCAACGTTGCTTAAAATAATACGTATCTGAGGTACATACAGAAAAATATCCTGTAATTCTGTATTTGGATACTATTAAATCTCAGATTAAACTATGTATCCAGTCACCATGTATTCCTAAATACAATAAGAAAAATGGTCTTAGGTTCTTCATTCTGTCTCTGCAGTTTCATGCAGAAGTAATCTCAGGTTTCCCACTATTACTTATTTTACAAGCTCTTCTAACAGTAACTCCAGTTCTCCTGCATGCTTCATCTCACATAGTCTCCCTCACCCAAATGCACACGCATCCCTCCCTGCTACATACCAGGATGGGCAAGACAAGCAAATTCTTTGTTGTATTTAGGCCCAGAAGCTGACAGGCTCATCAGCTGGCAGGTCAAGTAGTACAACTTACTTGTCCTTCCCTACCTACCAATATTTTCAACACATTTTAGGAATTTAAACACACTAAGGGCTCCATACTGTCAGAGTTTGACTGAAATTGGCAAGTAGATAGAAACATTATTAGGGAGAAACTGATAACCCAAAAGACATAAATCCAGCTTGTCTGAGGAACTCATCATGAGGCAAGTCAATTTAGCTTCGAGTATGCACAACTGCCTTAGCTGGAGTGGCTACATATTACCTAAGCCCAGGATTTAGACACAAAGTAGAACAGAAATCTTCACAATATCTGACTGTTCAAACACAACTATGAGCTCCTACTCGTCCACAACTGTGTATGAAATTGTCACTGAAATGACCTTGAGAAAGAAAGGCAACAATAGTAGAAATCTACACCACCTAGTAAACCTTTAAATTATTCAAGTACTTGCAGAGTTAACTGTTCGGCTATCCTCAGTGGCAAGCTGATCCCCATCTCAACTGCCTCACCTTTGCTTTTACAGGAATCCTGAAACATTTCCTGTTCTGCACAGAGAGTGAGAACTAGACAAGAGCAATATAAATAAACTGCCAGGAGGAACACAGGATACTAATCCAAATTGTGGGCACTCCAGGGGCATGAGGTCCACTACCAAAGTAGCGTGCTGAAAAAACTCTTAAACCCAAATGGCTAAACTATCAGAAGGAGAAGACATCACTGAGAAAAAAAACTTTAATAAGGAAGAAGAGGAAACACCAAGTCCAGCTTTTAAAATATACTGTCTATTAGTTAAATGGATTAAAAACGATGCGAAGAGAGAACTTTAGGGAAACTAGCAGGAAGCATACACAGTAGAAAGAGCTTAAAAGCAGAATCATTTCACTCAAATGAAGACTTAAAACTGCAAAGTTGAACTATTTTTTATGTTTTGTGTTTAGCTTTCAAAAAGATTGTCTTTTTTCTTTTCTTTTTTTTTTTTTGTTACTTGCTGTTAATACAGCATTTCAGAAGTTGTACCTCAGACACTAATTAGTAATGAAAGGGTTTCCTGCAGAGCCTCTTTTCACAGAATTGTTGAAGCTGGAATAGACCTCTGAGATCATCAAGTCCAGCCTATGACCCAACACCACAACACCTAGCTAGACATTGCTTCCAGGTTTAAGTTCTAATCAGAACTGAGTTTGGAGAGGAGGGATTTCTTTTTAACCAAACACAGAACACTACCATCACATAGACTGATGAAAGGAATAATCATGGTACTGGCCTCATAATACCCAGCATTTCACAAAATAAATAAATTCTTCATTTAATGTCATCCTTTCCAATGCTACTGATGTAATGCTTTGCAAAGGTGAGAACTGCTTTATTGTTGGAGACATAAAGCCTATCTAGTTGAACAAAAAGTCTACAATTGCAACCCAGAGGAAATAATTAAGGAAAGACTATCAGGTCTGAAAATACGAGGTTACCCACAGCACTCTTGTTAGTTACTTAGGCTTTCATTCATTTTAGGTAAGAAAGACACGTTCTGCTCCTCCTCTTTCCCAAATAAAATCCTGTAAGCACAGTCATGAGAAACACCTCACATTTTTTAAAGATGTTTTTCAAAGGCTTAAAAGGCTGTAATTATGCAAAAACTATGGTTTTTTTGAAAGAGGTGACATTTCTCTAAGTTAAGAAGGTATTTATTGCTTAAGTAGAAAAGTACTCATATACTATAACTAAAAAGATGTCTAGACAACTGATAGACTCTTTCAAGAACCCACCACTGAAAGTGTAATACAGGGCCATAGGAGTTTTCATAAAATAAAAGCAGAATGTTGGTTTAAGTGGCAATTTCTTGAATTGGAAAGAGTTGTGAATTTTAAGCAAGGTTGTTAAATTCTTATTAAGTTTTAATTAAGCTAAATTATTTTCAATAGAGTCAATACAACATATATTGACCACTTCGACAAAAGTGTCAGCTAAGGCTGTGGGACAAGTCCATCCAGACACATTTTTGAAGAGATTAAGTCAGTGCCCTACCTTAAATTCTGGCGGTTTATAAAAACATATTCTACAATTTTATAAAGTGTTTTCAATTAATTGTGAAAATCTGATGAATGTCCTTGGAAGATCCAAGTTACTAATAAAAAATTCTTCCTCAAAGTATATTTTGTTGTTATGGAAGACACCAGGATTTTTAACATCAATTGCACTCAGAATTACCGTAAGAGGTAATTAATTGGCAAAGTACTTCCTCCGAACATACTGAAATCAATACCTTTCTCAACTTTATCGAAATTTGTCCTCTGGAAAAATGCCAGCACAGTCCATAACATGTAATTATTAATCAGCAGCTCTACTTGATAATTAGTAATTCTACCTTGCGGTAAGATAGGAATAAGGCCACTTTCTCAGTTCCTTCTTTTTGGAGCACATTATGGAATTTGTTTCTAATTCCTTTTAACTTCCATGACCACTAAATAAAAAGGTGCAGGCCAAGTCTAAAACCTCTGACAGTCCAGAGGAGGTCAGCTATTTTGGTAAGTGAAACTACCACATTTTGAACTACTGCAAAACAGTTAAAACAAAAAGTCTGTTTTCAAAGTAATTTCTGGGAAACCTTAGCAGTTCTAATATATTTTAAAGCTCAGAAAAATGTTGATGTCATCTGCAGTGGAAGATACCAACAAAGATATAGATTGACCAAGGAGGCACAGAAATGAAAAAGATTAAAAAAAAAGGAAAAAGGAAAAAAGTCTGACTAGAAGTCAATCCTTTATAGCCAGAAATTGAATAAAGCCTATTATTTCCCAGAAAAGATGGTGGTCAAGAAGAACTGGTTTCCCAAGTTGCTTTAAGTCATACATATGTGACTCAGTGACAATTATTTTCAGATTATCACTGCTGTTGGATTAACAGGTTATTGGGGAAAGGCTTCTTAAACAGACAAGGGATAGGATAAATAAAACAGTATATCTTTGTAGACAGACCTGGATCTCAATGCACCTGAAGGAAGACTGATTGACACTTGTTCAGTTTCATTATCCTGTCTGTTATAACGCCACACTTTTAGTTTATGAAGCATCACTCTGCTATGCAAGACTAAAATATTTGGTATTGATGAGAGCAATGTAGAGTGAGAAACAGATTCTTGCTCTGGTATTGAACAAGCCTGCACTGAAGGAACACGCACAGTAGATGAATGTAACACCAAATCCTCTTCTGGTGTTGGTACTGACGGTTATCATAGCTAGTGCCAGTGGTGTGCCAGTTAATCACCAAAGTCTGTACCACTTTGGCAACCAGACTTGGAGCACGTACCCTAGGTGTCAATGAGCATTTTCTTCTTTGAGACCAGAGAAATAGGAATACTGAAGTGCTATTTTGATATACTTTTCTAAGTATAAGAAGCTGATAAGGATGAATTTTATTTTGCCCATATACTCACTATACCAATTAAAATCACATTAGCTTTGTTTGATGCACCAGTGAGGGGGAGAAGTGAATATCTGAAATATGAGAGAAATTTATAATTAATTTATTTAAAAAAGAATACTGAAATATCTCCCAAGAGTTTAATAGGGAGCAATACAAAAGAAATGAGAGGATGGCAACAGACTCAAACTCTAAACTTCCCAAACGCATGATTCTCAACTCATGAATGTGATGGCCATGGACAGAAAATGCTCCAAGAAAAATAAGAGCTTGCAATAACTAAACCCAGAATTCTGAAGTATTTTGTCATCACCCTTGTGGAAACTATGTCTCAAGAGTTGTGCACTTCTAGGCTAGAACGGTCTCAGTAGATCTCCACAAAGGACCCTGCTGCTGGTGCTCAGCCATGACTCTGTGCTGAATTTATTGGAAACAGACTTCCTGTTATTCCAGCATGTAGAACTGCAACATTCCTCTAGACANAGAGAGGTAGAAAAATGCACAATAGAACAAACTAAAAGCACCTGCTGTTATAATGTACATAGTAAATTGCCAGTGATGTGACAAATGATGTGATCAGTGAGAAAGACCATCTTTCTTTTGTATTAGTATCATGACAGGAATAAATTCTAGACAATAAAGGAGCAAGTTTCTTCACCAGTGTTCTCAAAGCAGAAAAACCTCATAGTCAAGAAAGCAGATTTTCTTCATTTCAGTAAAGCCAAGTATTCCTAAATTAATTGGACTGCTTTTCTCACTCTCATCACTATTTTTCAGAAGTATTTTACTTTACAGAGTGCAGACAAAGCTAGATTCTTGCATGTATTCATTTTCCCAACATTCTTTTATCCCTTTGCTTTGTGTAAATGTCAAAGCCATTCCCTTTGAAAATTACTTTAGCTTAGAACAGTGTTACTATTTCCCTGCTAAAAAAAATGAAAGAAAGTGAAAGCCAGTCAGTAGTATGGGAGTAATGAGATTTGACTGTGCAGCTGGTGGGCCTCTATTCATAAGCACTTCTCTAAAGCAGTATTTTCTGTTACGTATTCAGTATCAACTTTTCCTATTTTTCTTATAATGATTAAAAGATTCAAAGTTAGAGGTTTCTCACGCATTTTGAAAAGATTAAAATTGAACTTTATAGTAATACTGACAGTCTTCTATAAAGCATGTTTTGATAAAGAGCGAAAGCAATGAAATCACATAAAAATGTTCCAAACGCTAGGATAGCAAGGCCACAAAAGCAAAGTCAATTCCTGCTTGTGTATCCTTACCAGAAGGAAGCCCTCACAAGATGTGTAATACCATAATGATGACATTTCAGATATAAGAAAAAAATCCAGTACCTTTGCGGGCTAAAATCACATTCATTGTAGCATAAGTTACTATGACAGTTGAGTAAACACAATAATTACCTATGACACCAGAATAATCTCTAGGTGTTCAATGAATCATGTAGTTCCATTTGTCTTCCTCTTCCCAAAAAAAATGAGGTAGCAGAAAATATCTAGAGGCAAAAAATAACAGTGCAAACAAGTAAGAACCAGCCACTAGGAAAAAATAAACAAAATCTTGAAAACAGAATGCCTACTCTATGCAAACAGAAATTCCATCCCATTGTCCCGTGATTCCTAAACTTTCCAAGAAGAAGATAAAAGTGTGTCACTGTGCAAACATCACCTTAGTTCCTTTCACAACTTCATTACACAAACATCAACAAAGACTTCAAAGAAAGAGGGGAAATTGATATGAAATTTGAATACATAAACTCTCAACAAACATTGGCTTCCAAGACTGTATCTTCTTATTTTTTTTTTTTTAAATAGCAACTGCTACAGCAGTTCTCAACCATTTCCTACTTAGCAGCCACTAACAATTTTCCAGCCAAAGCAAGATCTCTAGTCAAAAAACCTAACCTGCTGAGGTGTCTGCTTTTGGCTTGGCATCAAACAAATTAGTTATATGCACTTTAAAGAAAATGCAGCCCCACCAGATACTTGCAGGCATAATGTGATACCTAACACCTGACCTCTCATGGTCTGATCTTTTTCCTAGCTGCAAGAACATTCCAGCTGCCTAAATAGCGGTAGTAGCTCAGTCTTGTTTCTAGAGCATGTAATCTCACCTATCCGGTATGATGGGTTTTAAGGACATAAAGCCAATTAATACATGTATTTATGGTCAGCAGTTGCTTCAATGGTAATTTTGAATGAAAGATTCTGTTCCTATGGAAAAAAAAAAGCAACTGGTGGAGAGTTAAGTCTGTAATTAATGCATTCTTCTACTTAGTAAGAGTGCTATAATAAAAGGGGAGGAGGCAAACTTTTCCATTATAAGAGCTTTGGAAGGGAAATGTTAAATCACATCTTAATTTCTTAAGAGGTATAGAAACTTTCATTATTGGGTCATGTTATGTCTGATCACCTAATCTTCTTTACCACATCATGGAACACTGAATTACATCAACAAAAACACAAGATTCAACACAACCGAAGAACAATCTTTTTAGAAGCACCGGTGATAAAAAAAGTCCAGAAAGTAAGAACAAGATCATCAATGTGAACTGTCATTGTTAGTGACAGTTTGCAATTACTGACTTCTGGAAGATTTTTTTCATCTTCACTCAAATTCTTTTCTATTTTCAATTTGCAGTCATTGCATTTCTGCAAAGCATGTGTTAAACTCTACTCCTATGGAGTGAACAGAGTGCCTTCGGTAGTGGACCTGCCCATCCAGAGGACACATTTAAGAGATAGTTCAGTGGAGTTGAGACGTGGCAGAGGAAAACGCTATCTGACTCAGGTTAGGGTTGTTATTATTTTGGTTCTATCCTGCTTTATGCTCCTTAGCATTGTTCAGCGAGTGGAAAACAGGAAAAACACAAAATGGGAACACAATCTCATCTATCAGGAATGCCCCCGCGGAGCTTTTTTTTTTTTTTTAATATTCATTCATATGTGACCGAAAATTCTCATGCAAAAATACCTTCATGAGCAATGATCAGATTGTTTCTGGTCAAATTGATGAACTGCTCATGGAAGCAAATCTTGTGAACTTTTAAAAAATGATCCATCCCCACATAGTGTCTAGATACAAAAGCTACACCGACATGAGTTCAAATTTTTATTCCTATTAGCTTGTAAGAAGACCCGAGTGATATTTGTACTTGAAAATGAGACTATATTTGAAGTTTATATTATATCATTTCATAACTAACTTCTAAGTTAAAGAAACGAACAAACCTAAGCCTTCTCTCTTTACTGATCTGGTATTACTGGATAAAACCTGACGTTACTGCTAAACCACCGCAACAATGAGCCATAGATGGCTTGACTTCCGCAGGACTGCTGGACTACATCACTGTTCACACAGACAAACGAATACGAGTTCAAAGCCCAAAGCCGCAAAAAGGCTTTAAGGAAAAGCATGAACGAGTAATACATATAAACAGCAGCTGTTTGATGGTCAACACTTCTTTTTTTTTTTTTTTTCCCCCGTGTAATAACACCACACCCTTTTTGGTGATTTGGTAGTAACTGCTCCACTCTGTTCAACTAGGCTGCAAAAAAAATTTCGTTTTCACTATTTCATACTATGACAGGGAAGGTTAAGAGACAAATGGGCAAACACCTGAAAGCCCTGTGTGTTAAGTGCACTTTCACCGGGTCTTCGCTCTGAATGCTCTGAACTCAGCGAGCCAGCCCCGGAGGATACCCTCCTCGGCGGGACACCGACCTCCG
>VWZK01004988.1:129912-154508 GCA_013396935.1 Baryphthengus martii
GGCGGAGCCCGGCTCCGGCGAGGCTTCTCCTGATTGACCCTGTCTCGGCCCTGGGCACCGCAACCCGTGTTCTAAAGCCACAAGGCCGAACGTTTCTGCAGCGTCCTACTCCCCTGCTCCGGTGAAATAACTCTACCGTGACGCACAGCGCAACCGTTAACCTGCTCTGGGAACCCCGGCCCCGGGTGGCACTGAGGCCGCCGTGCTCACCCGCTAAGGGCAAACGCGCCCCAGCCTGGGCCGGGCTTCTTGTGCGGTGCCTCACCTGTGACCTCTGCCATCCAAAGGCATCATTTCCCATATTAATGGACTGTGTGACAGTCAGATGCTCTTCTGAGCGGTAAAATTGACTGAAGGGCTTGCAGGATGATTGCAGAGGTGTGGCGGTAGCAGTTTCATGCAGTAATGAGGTGTATGGTGCTTTCTTTGCCTAATTCTGTAAGTGTGGCCTGCATGTCTGTGTGCCTCAGCTGCCAGTTCTCATCCTGGCTGACTTTAAACGATATAGCTAAGTTAACTCAATTTGACCAGAGGATAGGTTGTTCAAAGGTACTAATTGTTCTAGCTGTGTAAAAATAATTATCTAGCTGGAGGGAAGCATGTTCCCAAGACGAAAAACTCGTGTTTGTCACTGGAGGCGGTGGGTCAGGCTGCACACATGCATGCGATTCAGCTTGTTTACACACACAACTGCCTAACCGTACTAGTGTCTAAAGCTTAGGGTGTCCCTGGCGCACGTGTGGACAGACCATGTGTGGGCCCCCTGAACTCAAAAACTAAACTAAAATGTGCCGACACGATAGCCCTAAAATAGATGCTCTCCCGCTGCTTACTGCAGAGTTCTAGGAAATTTTCTTCTGGAGAATCTGAAACTCAACGTATTCCACAGGCTCTTATTGTATTGGGCTGAACTTCAGTGTGATGCTGTAGGGCAATTTCTGTCCAAACCTTGAGCACTACCAAGAACGAGGCAAGTCTGAATGTATCAGAAGGGGATAGATACACATATTACTTGACAAAGCCCTCCTCTTATTTTCCAGTATTTGTTCCATTCCTTCTGGGCAGAAAGGATGGGTGAACACCATGCAACCTCGAAAACGGGAAAAGATAAATAACTGATTTGGAAGATACTTAAGGGGAAATGCAGTCTCTCACTAAGCAGACCTAATTTGCTAACGGATGACAAATATAAATGGCACAGTATTTTACTTTTTAAATTCGTACCTTTGACTTTTTGTATCCTGTTACTTCTGTTGTACCGTACTGTCAAAAAACCCAGTTCATTTTGCTTTGGTTTCAATGCTTTCATTGCATAAAAGTGCTGCATTTACAATATTGTATTAACAAATTTATATTCAGTATATTGATAATACTGTATGTGCTTCCATCTGCCTTGCACTTCTGAGATAACTTGATGACAAGAAGGGCATTTTGGGTTTGTAGGACATTTCTTATTTTAACTTCAACATCGCTGCTTCCTTTTGGTAGTACTCAACATTTAATGGGTTGTGGGAAAAATAGTATATTAGAAGAGAGCTTTCTGGATTAATCAAACCCTTTGTACTGTATATACTCTATATTTGAGTCACATGGTTTATTTTTACGTGTGCGTTACTCAAGAGTGTTTTTATTGGGAACATTTCAGGAGTATTCTTTGCAATCTTATCTGTAAGAAGAATTTATGGAATGTCATGGTAGTTGTCAGAATGAAAGGCTTCACTTTTTTAACTGGAAAGTTTAGCTGAAAAATTGTGTCTACAATGTATAGAAATAGTAATGGCTCTATCCAGTCTTCTGGTGATGTAAAGGAGAGTAACACACCCTGAAGACACTCTAAGATTGGCATCTGTTGCCCTAAGAATACATCAACGATGATAATATGAGCATCTCACACTCAGCTCGTACTTAGTACATCACTTATTCACCGGATCATAAACTTTAGGTTGTAATTATCAAATTAGTAGTCTATTAAAGTCTTAAAGATTTTGTATTACATGAAATTATCTTCCCCCTAGCCCCAATGCATATGTATATAAATAAAACAATAAAATCTCCATATCTGACTCATGTGGTTCTGATTCATTTTTATGAGGGTCTGACTCATTTTTTACAGTCTTCTTCACCGAATGAGAACAAAATTCCTTCACAAAGGAACCATTTACTGTTAAGAAAGTATACGATAGTGGCCATTAGGGAGGGATGTTCCTAAAACCAAACTACCCGAAATGAATAAAAGAGTTTCTGTGCATGATTTTTCTCTTATTTTCATCATGGTACATGAGTTTTATCTTCAGGGTATTCATTTGAATCATCCTCGTCTATGCCAATGTAAGAACAGAGCTTGTCTCTCTGTAACGTAATATAATGAGAAGTGAAAAGAACAGTCATATTAGAAAAAGGAAATGAATAGACGTTGTTTTGCATAAAGTCTGCTCTAAGTTAAAAGCTAAGCCAGGAAGGAAGCTGCCGCCACTGAGCTAGATGGGAGTGCTTCAGTGACATGTGCTTGCTTTTGAGAAAGTCAGAACTCTTCAGATTAGTACTAGGAGTAATTACCATGTTTATTTTATGTTTACCTGAATTTTTCAAAATCCATGAAGGTGAGTGATCAGCTTTTAAAATAGCCTTTTATTTATTCTAAATTTTTTATTCTCATTGCAATTGGAAAGTTGGCACGTGCTTTCATAAAAGCAGTGCTTAGGATGCTGTACTTATACAGACATTGCAAAGCATATAGATTTTTTTTGTTAGATTTTTAACCAACAGAGTTAACTATATGTGGTAATTTGAAAAGAGTTTGTCATTCATTTACGTACATTGCAAAATTTTGGTAACTATTTCCACAAAATTGTACTTTTGCTATCTTCAAAGTGAAGAGAGTAGTTAAAGTGCATATGATGTTTTATAGCAGATACTCATGTCTTAAAAAAATAACTTGTCTAAAGTTTCTATACTTCAATGCCTATAAAACTTGGTACAACTACTCTGTGGTATGAGATGCTGTCTGAAACAGAGATACGGTGGTAACCTGACAAAAAGTAGAGCGGAATGGGTGTCACTGACAGAAGCAAATCTTTTAACATAAATGCCAAATACGTCTTGGTGATCTTGAAGGTTGATACTGCATTTAGGATGAATGCAAAATACATGTGTGTAAGTTATGTATTCAGTGCTTTCTTTAAAATCCATAAATAAATTAATATTAAAATAGTTTTGTCACATCCATTCCTAAGCAAGCTTTTGAATAGATAAATGTTATAATAAAAAGCATCCCTTTGAAAAATGGTGTGTGTTCCCAGGCATCATCAAATAAATTATTTATTAAGCATAGTTTTCTAAAAAAAAGAAATAATCAAAATATATCTAGATTAGATTACTTATACTTACATTTCTATTTTCATTAACCACAAAGAATAAACATCACAGTAGCGAGAATATAATATGTAGGTTTTTTATAGTTTAAAAATGAACAAACTTGGTAAGCTGTCATAAATTGCAAATGTCATAGAATTGATATGTTAGTTGAAGATGTTGGAATAATTAATGTTTTACCTCCATGCAGAAATAATCAAAGTATTTGCTAGCACAGACTTTGCAAATTAGCAGTGATATGACTGTCAGCAGAAGAAAACACTGACCATACTGTCAAACATCAAAGAGTAGTTCCATTTTTCCATGATAACTTTCCTAGATTGCTCCTATTCAATGTGCTTCGTGCTGCAATAGCATGGTCGCTTCAGTTCTCGTATCTACACGTGATCTTAATCACAGTGTGTCTAAAATAAGATTGTGAAGAATATGAGCAGCACATAATTATACTTGGAAAATTAGAATCATTGTCATATTTTGGATGCTCTAAAAACTATATGACTTTATTACAGACTGTGTAATGAAGTCCGAATTGCACAAGAAAGTAAATATGTTGAACTATTTATTTTGAAAATTCCAAGTAATTTACGTCTCTGGTTCATTGAAAACCTTCTGTTAGAATCTGTTTTTATTTCAGATTTTGTGGCAAACCTCAAACGTACAGAATTTGCTGTAAATGTTTCAAATTGCTGGTTACCCCCTGAGGCCTCACCACATGGAGTTACTGTCAGAAATCTTTGAGATGTGAAGCATGGACACTGTTAACTTCCTCTGTGAGGGGTTCCTAAATGACTGGCAGAGACCTTTTAATTCCACAGGCTTTTCTAAGATCACGTTAACTTCTGAAATGGCAGGCAAGCAAAGTATGCAGATAGAAGCAAGTTAAACTTGAATGTTTTATCCCAGGGGAAGTTCCACCATTTATTTTTATTCCAGAGGGGGAATGAAAATGGAAATTTCTCATTAAACAGGAATTTAGGGAGAAATGAATCTGCGAAAACCCAAGCCTTTAAAAATATATCAAAGGAATACAGTTCAGCTTTGCCAAAAGTGAAATGTTTCTTTTATATTTGTAAAACAATCCACTTGTTTGGTTACGAGTCATAGAACCCTTAAACTACATTGCTT
Source organism: Baryphthengus martii (assembly GCA_013396935.1). Taxonomy (NCBI): domain Eukaryota; kingdom Metazoa; phylum Chordata; class Aves; order Coraciiformes; family Momotidae; genus Baryphthengus; species Baryphthengus martii. Next base: position 134,410 of record VWZK01004988.1, read on the forward strand.
TAGAGCAGGAGGTGGTCCTTTTGAAATCTGATGCTCTCAATCCCAGCCCTGTCCGCTGGGTCCAGCTACTTGATGGAGTGCATCTCCTTTAATCTATCAGTTGTGTATTCCCCAACTTGTATTGTAGGCCTTGCATCTCCACAATATTGTGTGATGATTATAATTTCCAACGGGAAGTGATAGAAAATGCAATTTTACATACTGCTGAACTGATTCCAAACAGAATACCACAGATGAAAAAAAATCAAGCCAATCCAAAATGAAATATTTGTGGTTTTCTTAATGGGAAGCAAGTTTTTTTACAAATTCAGATCTTGCCATTTAATTTTAGAAGAACTGGATTTTCTATGGAAAAACACTGCATATAGAGGCTTATTAAAATAATTTCATAATCTCAGAACTTCCTAACATTAAGCATGCATGTTACAGATCTTTGGATATAAAGCAGTTTCCTAGAGATACTTTGCACAGTCTCATCTCAGTGATCCTCTTAACTCTTCAGGCCATCTGCATTCAGATTTCACAAAACCTTCTCCATATTTCTAGTGATGTTTATGTCTGGGAGGGTGCTTCCCAGTCCTGCAGTAAGGAGCAAGCTTCTTGTGGGTACAGCTTTCTGTCTGCCTTGTAATCCACTGGGAAAGTCTAATCTTTCAGCAGCCCTATGTAACAGTGTTCAACAAGATATGTCCCTCCATAGAAAGTCCACAGTCCTGTGAGTTGGGAAGAAACTAAAGTTTGCTGGTGCCAGATCATAATTTGATGTGATTTCTCAGTAGGGATCTTTCAAGAGGTTGGTAAGCGCCATCCCTGGCAGGACAGCAGTCACACTTTTTCCCACTCAGGTAATATGTCTTTTACATACCTACAGCACACCTCACAGGCAGCTCTGGAGCCTCTTTAGCCGTGTGTGAAGTCCAAAATGGACTTGATAGTGCTGAACGTAGACTGCTGACACAGCACATTTGGTGGATTTCCAAATCTGCATCCAAATTTCTTGGTGAAAAGGGGTGTGGTTGGGAAGGACCATTAATTGACCTTGAAAGTAGTAGCAGTGGTTCTAGTCTGGTTGCCCAGATGCACACATGCTTTGCCATGACAGCAGAGTAAGCATTCCATTTCTGCTCCTGGCTCGTCTCCACAGAGAAGCTCTGCACAAAATGCCTCCTTCAGCTGGAAGATCTTGACCCCAGGAACCTGTTGCACTCCAGGTTGTGTGGGTCAGATCGCAGGCGTTTCGAAGAAAGTGTTTTGTGTTGCCTCAGGGAAAGATCAAGCCCTAAATTTTGTCAGACATTTTTCCTTTTTTCTATTAAAATGAATTATTTTCTTTCCTGCATAGGCTGTGTATTTTACATTTCAATTTATTATGTTTTGTAAGGAGTTTAACTTACTGATGTAGTGTTAGTAAAGCGAAGAAAATTGACTTTGCCATTGGATTTTGGATTATATTCCTGTCTGAAATCCTGCACTGAACTGTTTCTGAGGTCTGCCTGCTGCTACATGAGCACAGGTGACCAGTTGAAGCTGTAAGATCGCTGCTGAGCACTGGAGAAATTAAAAGCTATGTTCTTCTCTCAATATCTAAGGATCTATGAACATATTGCTCCAATTACTCATAATGGGAGCTGGGTGCAAAATTTCCTTTTCATAGAGATACAAGGGGTACTACTGAAATCACAAGCTCAGCTACAAAACTATAGCTTAGTGCTGCATCGTCTCCGGGAAGTGGTTATTTGTATTCAAAAATACATATTTCATCTTGGGGGCCCAGAAGTTTTGGGGTTTTTTGGTTTTGTTTGTTTTTTTTTAATACTGAAAAAATAGTTCAAAGTTAACTCAAGTAAAAATGCATGATTTGTACAATAAAGCCCTACGTTAATGCGGAAGACAGCTAAAATAATGCTTATTAATAATTAATTCTGTGTGGTTTTGGCTTCTTTCCAGAACTGCGCTAATGTACTCTGGTTACGGGAATTTGATACTGAAATTTGACTCTGAATGCCAAAAACAATGGTCGTAATAAAGAGTTGTGTTTGTTGACTGAATATAAGAGAACGTGAAGGCCGTAGTCAGAGGATTCAGCAGCATTTCTGTGTATATTTCTGTGTGGTTTCAGTGTCATTGGAAATACAGTTTTTGTTCTGACTATAGCTATTTTACAACATAATTGCACTGGTACGTTGCAACTGCACAGTTCCAGGGCTAAGTTCCTCTTCTGAACAGCAGGGCTTTCATCCTTTTCCAAGTACAATTAAATTGGAGCAGCTTTGAAACAGGAATGTGACTGGATGCAACTACAAATTCTACTTAGTATTACAACATATTTCATACATCTGAGCAATAAAATCCATTATCTAGGTTGTGGGAAGACTCTTTGCTTGATTTCTCTTACTTGTTGATGCTTTCAATGTGCTGCTGTAGCCCTCAAGGAAGGAAGAGTGTTTCATCATAAGATGGTTGAAGGATCTGTTACGTGATGCTTCCACGCACATATTTGTCCGCGTGTCTTATATGACTGTCTTACTAATACAGTACTCTTTGTTTTTTACAGCTAACACTGTAATTGTGTCGTGTATGGATACGTGTTCATCAAATAACACCACTTTTCCACTTTGTACTTTTAACAATTCTTGCAAAAGACCAGTGCAACAAAGAAGGGAAAACCCAACTATTTTACTGATGGCCGTCGTAAATCATTCCAATTTCCAAAATATTCCATGTATTTGCCAGTCCTCCAGGAGGGAACAACGGTTCCGTACTAAACACACAGAGTGTGAATCCAGGAGAGATGCAAATGTTGATTATCAAGGGTCAGAGTCAGTAGCTAAAAAAGGTAAGAAATACTTAATTTTGAAGTAGTTAATTGCAACGTAAAAGACATGTTTTTATTTGGCAGTTAAAAGAAAATTGTCATATGCTGCTGGTTCTCTATGGTCTTTGCAAATCTATGAACAACGTATTTTTTTTAGCTTATCTTTTTGTGGCTTGCAAATGCAGGTTTTATGCGAGATTCTCAGTGGTGTTTATTCCCGGCTGTCAGTGAAACATGGCAGTGATAAAACGCTGATTTCATTGAGGATCTCATATAAGATTGAGGAGGGTGGTGGGGTGGGGTATGTCATTACTTTCTGTGGGCTTTGTATTGGTCTGGAAGGAGAGCACTGTGAGAGAAGAGTGCTCTATCCATCAGCCACCTGGAATATTTCTGTTACAAACTTGACCTCTGCCATCTGGCTTTTATGAACGCTCCTCTATTGCCATCTTTGTTCTTTTAATCTTGCGGAATTTTCTAAAGTATTTAAGGCGGTCTAGTTTCTGATCAGTTTTCATGCTGAAATTGCTTTTAAATATCATTGTGGAGCTCTACATGGTGATACTATATGAAGATAGTTTGTGAACAAGTATCTGCAGGAGTGATTCAAAGTTTTTAACTATTCACATGATTCAGAGACAAGAAATAACCGTTTTTTTGCTTCTAGTCTGATACCCACAGCTGTGTAGTATCAGAAATGGCCTGGTGTGCTTCATAGAAGGCAGCACTGAGTAAGGACCGGTACACCAATACAAAGTCCACATCTTTTCAGAGCAATAGCGGCGGATTCCTTCTGTGCCGTGTACGTTTGCGACTTTGGGGAGAGTAGGTGCGCCTGGATTTTGCTTTCCTAGCATTGTCAGCAACGGGCAACAGGCCAAGTCCCGAATATAAGAGATGCAGTCCTTTTCCAACTGCATCATTTTCTTGCTACAAAATAGGTGTCTTAACAAGTATGGAAAATGATGAAACAAAAAATATGTGGCCAAACTCTGTTCTCCGTTATAGCTATACAACTCTAACACTTTTGACCATGTCTCACCTACCTATGTTTCACCTACTGTATTTGTCAACATGGTGCAAGTCTCACAGCTTGTGTGGTTTAAGGTGAACAAGGACCTTATGCAACTGATAGCACAGAGACTAGATGTAATTGCAGGGAGAAATATAATACTCTTCAGATCTGTTAAGAAGAACTTTACATGGTATCCTTTTATCCATTTTATCATAGTCACTCATGTAAAAGCCTGCTGTATGTTTTTGCAAATGAGACAGAAAACTTATTTTATTGTTCTTTCTAGGGTTCTCTTTGTCTACTACTTTATATTACATTTGTATTTTAATTTTTATTTCCGAAAGGAAGAGGCTTACTTGAACCAGTGAAAACAGAAGATGTTATTTATTTTTATAAATATTTTAATTTCACGACGGTTTCTAAGAAAGAAGAAGTAGAGCGTAATACTTACTACCTGCTGGAAATCCACATCAACAATTCTATAGTCGGAGGAAGAACTGCAGCCGAAGAATACCTAAATCATTCCTGTCTAGTGGCAATGATGGAAGACCAAAATGACTGTATAAATATTTCACTACAACTGAAGTCTTATGTCGAATGTAAGTTACAAGGGAGAGTTAGAATTGAAATCAAACCAGAAACAATCTCAATCTTGTAAAAAGTCTCCAGTAGGTAGTTCTCGGCTTTCAGAAACAATTTGAAAGTATTTAAGTATTTCACAAGAAGAAAATACAATTTTGATCATCCCTTACTAAAAGACCGTCTTTAATAGTAACTGACAGTTTTCACAGTGTTTTTCACAGCTGATGTAGCTGTAGCATTTTTTTTTATTTTTTTTTTTTTGAGAAGGAATACAGCAAATTAATTGTCTATACATTTTTTTTCTTAGCAGTGACAAACTCACAAATTGACAAAACCTGGAATTACATTTTTTCCTCTCCCCTCTCTGATAATGGCATAACCCTGTTGTCTTGGAGTTAAATAAAATAAATCCCTTTAACTTCAGTGGCAGAAGAACCAGGGGACAAGTTTGACTTTTCTTAATGTCGTACTGCAATATCCTACTATACAACCTTACTAGAGTACACTTGGAGGAGAAATCTTTAGCTGAACTAGGTTTAGTTTTCCCAGAAGACAGCCTGTCAGCTTTTTAAATTTCTCTTTGTGCTGCAGGAGTCTTTCGGCTGATGGCCATGGTCAGAGCTTCCAGCCTATCTATGTGCTATGCTTGCCATCTGGGGATTGCTGAATTATTACAGTTTTGTATGGTAAATGCATTTTATGCTGTTTCTTTGCTGGAAAAAAAAATATGTTTGGGATTGGCTAAACCTATGTTAAATAAGTCCAGGTAAAATCCTAGAAAAGAGAGGGCCGTTTAGTTTAGTTGTGGTTTTTTTTGTTTGTTTTTAAAATAAATAGGTCTAGCTATGAGAGGAGTATACTTTGTAACTTGCTCTGCTAACTTTTGTCAAAACTATGAGCTAACCACCCTTTGCTCATGATGATTTACCTGGGAAGTAGTTATCTCAAATTAAGAATAAAAATTAACAGCACACCTTTTTTCTGTTTACTTCAAAACAAAGCTAAAGAGGTGCTCACAGCTTTTACTAAGCAAGGCTGATATACAAGTCATTGCAAGTCACTACAAAATGTGGTAGAGTACTCTGTTTGAAAGGAGCCTAAATGACTACATAAAAGATATTTTTTAGTTCTGAATTAGAGGCATGATCTGTGCTTACCTCAAAGAGCCATGGGGTTATTGGCAGTTACCTCATGACTTCTCAGTGGGGCAGATGCACAAGGGAAGTTGATATAGGTTTAATTAAGTCGAGGAGAGGAAAACAGTGGTTTGGCTATAGCCTGTGATTTGCTTTATATGAATTATAGTAACACAAGTTGTTTTTAAAGATACTTATTTGACAATGCTAAGGTATGCATTAACCTGTAGCTGCCAAGGAAGTTTGAAAGGTCTTTCAAACAACCAAGGAGAAAAGTTCCCCAACCATTTGTCTGTGGTATATGCTCCTGGCTTGTACTGGTTACTGAACTAATTACACCCCTGAATATGGGTGCAGCAGCTGTTGTCTGAAAGAGCAGCCTGCCTCCTATACCCAGTTCCACTGTGGTTCTCCCCCAAGGCAGCTTTAGTTAAAAGAACCCCCCCAGAAGGGTCCTCTTGGTGGCATTTCTTTGCTTTTTAATAAGAAAATTTCTATGTGTAGAATCTTACCTTCTCCCATATATGAAGATGGACCAGGAGGCTGAGAATGTCAGTACGGGCCGGTGTTGGACAGTAGACCAATTCCTTCTGTGCTCCATCCAGACAAAGAGAGGTTATACATTACTGTTGTTTTATGTTAAAAATAAATGTTGATCTTGGAAGCATTTTCTTCCTGGCTGAGTTGCATATAACAGTTTATATAAATAGGAAAAGTTTCGTTTGCTTAGCTACATCTAACTATTTCAGCCATGGAGAGATAGATACAGGTGAAGATGAAGCTAATTTCTGGATAGGAAATTTTCAAACAACAAAGAAGGCTGAAAGAAAAAGGTATAATCTCTTTTGTTTTAGCTTTTTATCTGTGGGGATAGGCATGGGCCAAAAACCTACCACGACTGAGTGTTCTGCTTTTCTCTGCCAATGATTTCCTGATTCATTTTCTCTCTTCTACGTTTTATGGACAGATCCAATGTGTATGACGAAGATCATTTGGCTCACTATGATTCTAGTAGTTTTTGTGTTTACTGTTTCAATTGTCATCTACAAAATAGTCCAAGAAAATGGACAAAACTGTAAGTAACAAAAAGTTAATCTGCTTGAATTTAAATTTTGATGCAATGAAAAATGTATTAATTTACAACAACAAAGCTGTTGATTATTAATGTGGTTCAACACACTAGTATTTTAATTGTAATATGGTAATAAGCTATGATTTGATACTATCACCTCTAACCTCTGAATTGTGGATACAAATTGAAGCTTGTTGTTGATGAATGAAATACATTTTTCTGACAGATGTTTGGTGGCTTATGATCCTTAGTGATACCAGTTTCTGGGCTCAGACTGATTCCAGTAGATAAAAAAATTACAGTTGAACCTTGTTAAAGGTCTTAAGCAGAAATGCCAATGACCAGTATAAGCAGATTGAAATACCCTTTCCTTCCTTGAAGATGATTCATCTATGTCATGGTCAAGAAAAATTACAGGATAGATATGAGGAGATATGCACTCAGGTGTCTGTTCTAAAAACTGGCTATTTAAATTCAGCGGAGGTGTACTCAAGGTCAATCAAGCTGTGTCTTCTTAACCCAGAGTTGAATTCAGCCCAGATAACATTTCTTCTCTTTGCTGTTATTTCAGCAAAGAAAATATCGCTGTGATGTCTGAATCAGGACTGTTGACTATGCCAGGTGATTAAAACTTTGCTGTGAAAGAACTTGTCCTTAATTCAGAGGCTGAAACAATTGTTTCTACAAAATGCCTTCACCAGCCAAGACAGGCTCTTCCTATGCAATTCACTTGGGATACAGGCTGAATTCAGATTTACAGTGTTTCTTCTAGCAATATACATTGAAGAAAACAAGTATAAGTGTAGGAGTAAGATAAAGTCCTCTGCACAAAAACATTGCAGAAAATTGACTGTGTGTTCAGCTGCTAGTCCTTGGTTTTCATCTCAGCTCAGAGGTAGGTGGTACAGGGAGCACATTCCCTTACATCAGTGTGAAAAGAGTGGTACTTAACCTGTTACCTGAGATAATAGCTCTTAGATGCTTTTCACAGCAATTTCCTGAGACTTTCTGCCAGTGCCAGCCTCGAATGAGCAGAATGCCTCCGGACAACCGGCATTTAGTTGCTATTACCAGGCATCTGCCCATTCCCCTCGTAGGCCGGAACTGCCGAATGGAGACCTTGGTCACAGGGGTAATAAAAAAATCATAAGCATATCCATTCCACTGATCATCGTTACTGTATCCACAGGCAGTTTTTTAATGAAAGAGCACTAGTAGTCTAGCTTTAATCATAACCGAACAGAAGAAAGAAGAGTGCCCCCACACAAAATGTTTCTGTGATTATGTGGCGTAATGTAAATATTTTATGCCTAGATTTTTAATGAATAAGAGAAATAGTTGCTTAAAATGGCAAATCTGTGCCTCTCCACCAAATGATTAAAGAAACTCCATACTAGATTTTCTTGGTTAAAATACATGATCTTTTACTTACTGCTAGAACCAAATTCTGAGGCCTATTTTATGTATACAAAAATCCCACTAAGTGTAAATTAGGTCTTTGTAAGTGGTCTATTAAATGCTCTAATTCAAAGTACTTTTATTTCTGATTTGAAAGCTACCTATAAATGTCGTGAATATGACTTTCTGTGCTTTTGAGTCATAACATCCCATTTTTAATGAAGAACCTTTAGTAGTGATGATTAATTATTTACTGCCTTTATTCTTAAACATCAGTTTTCTGTTATATTCAGTTTTTTCAGAATTGTCACGGACACAAGCAAGGAGAAAAAGATGCCCTTTTGAGTTTTCTGATTACTGGTTTGCTTCTAGAATACACTTTCTGTTAATAAAGGGATAGTAATTAAGTAGTTAAATAACATTATAAACAACATCAATATGTTACTGATAGAAAGACAAGCATCTAAAATTCAGATTTAAGGTTTGGATTCCGTATGTAGTTATATTCTGATGCCACCTTTAATTGCACGTCTACATATTGCTTTTTTCAGCAGTTCCCAAAGAACACAGCAGAATATTACTGTGTGCCTAAAACAGCTGCTAAGAATTTTTCCAGTTATAATTCAGTTAGTAGTTTTTCTTTTGATTTCTGAGCACTACTGAAAGCTGTTAAGAAATATGGAATTATTCATTTTCTCTTGAGGCCTTGCAAGGCTTTCTGCTAGGCAGACTCTGAGACACTCTGAAACATTAATTAAGTTATTTCAATGAGTGCATAAAATAAAATATCCAAATAAACTTGGTGGAGGTTACAACCGATCCGTGACAAAGGAGCTAAATTAGGAAATAGTCCTTTTGCCTTTTCCCTTCCACTCTTGTCTTACAACCACTTCCAGAGATTCCTTTGACATTAACTGTTACAGTGCATGCTTAGGGCTTCAGCACATTAGATCTCCACTGGCTATTCATTAAAAAATCATGACCTAAATAATGCTAATTTAATGAATTTCTTAAAGTAGAAGTTTTCTAGTGTTCTCAAAAGAAAAAAAAAAAGATAAAAATCAATTCTCTCATATAGAATAGGAGCAAGCCTGTCAGCAGAAGCTGTCTGAGCCTTGAGCTGCTCTCAGTGCATAACAGGACTAACCATCCCAGCTGCACAGTTATCTGCAATAACCCACCCAGAGCACAGTATTAAGAGAGCAGCAGAAGGGTGGAAAGATTGAACAGTTTATGAACTGGGTGCTGAGAAACAATCAGAGGTGTTCAACCCAACTCCATGTTTCTCTGTTTGAGTGATGTAGAACTTACTCTCAAACTTGGCTTCCAAAGAGGAACATCCCACACTTGCAAAGAATCTGTCAGCTTCCTAGGATGCCAGGACACTCCATCTTTGCTGTTCCACTGTCAGCAGTGTGGAACCTCTACTGGAACATATACTTTTTTGATAACCTTCCCACATTTGTTCAAGTTACACAGTATAGGAAAGGGAAGGAATAATTTGAAAGGAGCAAACCTGAATGGAATTTCCAGAAAATTTAATTCAGGAAAGTATAAAACGTCTCCCCCTTGGTTTTCCTCATCGCCTTATTTCAAAACCCTCCTGTTTTTTCTTGGAACTTGTGCAACAGTTTAAGAGTAACAGGTTTACCAGCTTTTCTTCTAATCAATGTCGTATATAATTGTATAGCTGAGGTTAACTCATTTTGTTTAAAACAGATTGTAAATACAGAATAGCAGCACCAGTTTCTGCTATTCTAAGAAGAAAGGGTTCCAGACATGCAAGAAGAACCATATCTGCTACTAAAATTCATCCTTTTCCTGGTAAGTAATATAAAAATAAAATAAAACCATGACAAATCTTGAGGCATGAGGACATCAAGAAAGACCTTTTAAGTCTTTCCTGTCAAGGAATCCTTCAGGTTTGTTTTAGAGTTACCTTGATACTGCTCAAATTTAATTGGTCTTATGTTGTGGAAACATTTTTATATCATAAAGAAATAATTCTGACAATAAAACTATGAGAAGGTTTTCATACATCATGTGGGAATACTCCCTGTCTTCCAAATATGTTACATTAATGACTTTGGGTTTTTTACCTCTTTTAATTTTCGGTCATGTTATGTACCATCTTTGAGATTTGGCAGCTGAGTGCTTTGTGTATGTATGAAAAGCATACAGACATGTGTACAGATGTATGTATGCTCTATGCTTTTATGACTCTTGATAAAATCTGCTTCCAAAGGAGAGAATGGCTCTGCTGGCACTTTGTAGCCTATTTCTAGGGAAGAATTCCCACAAAGTACAAGTTCCTGTTTTCACATAGGAATTAAAGTGTGGTCTTCTGAGAGTGTAATATGTTTAGCACAGATAAATTAAATGCCATGGCTAAACTCAAAATTTCAGTTCAGAATTTATGATTTGGTAACAAATCTTTGTGTGAGGGGAAATTAGCAGCTGTAGCTTTGAGTGTTACTGAAGAGTCATATGCTTTAATTAATTGCAGTGATTCTGGTTTCATGAAGGGAGCTCTGTCTTTAGAAAGATAAACATGAACATATAGAGTAATAGCTCTGAGTGGCAACCAACCTCCCTCCAAAACAAGAACAACTGCAAAGCCAGCAAATGAAAAAAACATTTTAAATTTGGCTAGGCCTGGGAACTTCACTGTCTGTGTTGTCAGTTCTTCAGGAGTAAGAGGAGACTCAATAATTTCCCTCTACAACTCAGTAACTCATGACATTCCAATTTTACCTAGAAAAGAGTGAATAGCTCCTTATCTGCCTGAACCCTCCTGTGAGTACAATTTATGCTCCTTGCTTTTAAAGCACTGGCTACCTCTAAGATATATTTATGAGCTCATTATTTTCATCCTGCAGGAAAGGGATTCTCTTTCTGACATCTTTTGTCTTAAATAGCTTCACTAATACCATGCCTCTTTTATCAGCATGTTCACAATGGAATTTTTATTGTTGTATATCCAAAGACATTCTTGATGATGGAGTTTTATGGAAAATCAAATCTAATTTTACTAGATTGCACTGAAACGAATAGGGATCCTTTATTGGTCTGCCATTCTTACTTCTATGTTCCTCCCACTTCAGTCTATCCATTTAATCCAGAAAGATGCTTAGTTGTGTGAACTGCCATAACGGGTTTTAATATGAATTGATTTCACACACCATAATTCCAGTCAATCCCATCAATTTTATGATTTATACCAATATAATTTAAAGTGGAATCAAAACCATATGAAAAGAGTTTATTTTTTCCACAGTTACTAAGTATAAGATTTGCCTCTGTGATAATGTTGTATAAATAGCTATAGATGACCTGGGCAGCCCTTGATAATGGTTTAACTATCATTAGTGCATAGCTTCAAATCTTGAAACAAAACACTGAGATCCACGGAAAACAAACAACCACCCTGGAAATACCGTAAGGAGACTAAATAACTATATATCTGAGAGAATGTGACACTATCTCATATAGATGAAAAGATGTATAGGTACTACTAAAAGGTTATTCAAAGTTCAGAAAGAATAAGGGAAGAAAAAGAAAGAAAACTGTACTTGGAGAATGAGAATGATTTCCTAGGTAGACTCAGAAAATTGCTGTTTTAATATCACTGGGGTCCTAGAAAGAGATAATTTACAGCATGGATGCTCGTTCTGTGAAACCATTACTGGCTCTATGTCTATGGATCAAGTCCGCCGGCCAGAGGAAAGGAGGAAAAACTTGATAGTATGTTCTCTAGGGTAGGACTAAAGTTACAGCCTTCCAAATTCATGGAATTACTAAGGATTAAGCACATATAGTGAGGACAAGGGAGCTTTAAATTGTTCTGGTCATACCTGTTGACTAAACAGTGTCTGTGCTGTTAGGCCCAAAAAGTATGCACTAGAACATGAGCTGTACAGAGCATGATTTCTAGACTGTGGATCTGGTCCTGCTATTGCATTTATGTAAAATGTCCCTTAAATGGCACAGATTGACAAAACACAGTTGCCCTTAAATGCCACCACGAGAGAAGGGAAAGAGTACAGGGTGCTTTTTTTTTAGTGCAAGAAGTAGGTATTCTTTAAGTCTCTGATCTGTATTTCCAAACAGCATTTTTGTATCAAATAGGACTTGATAGTAGTAGCACATGGAAAATAATTCATAGAAGAAAAGTAAATTCCTTGCTTTGTATTCATAACAGAGGATTTTAAGGAGATTTCTACATAGGAGACATTTTATTACAAGAGTTTCTTTGAGGAGCTTTCTCGAATTGAAAATGCAGTAGGAGAGGTTTTCAAACAACTTAATAAATTAATAATAGCAATTAGAAGGCCTAGACAGTATTCCCACAGTGTTTTAGAAGAACTCAGACAGAAATCACTAAACAGCTTGCTGCTTAAATCAGCCTCAGTCCCAGAGTTACAGCTTTTCCTTAGCCTGCTTTCCCTAAACCACTTTGGTCCCTTTTCGTCTGTCAGTAACTGATTAAGTATAGCTATTCTCATATAGCTGTATTCTAAATAAAAAAAAAACCAAACTTGAGCACATGGCACAGAATTACTTGTTGGGAGTAGGCCAGACCTGTGTGTGTGAACTGTACACTACATTATTAAAAAAAAAAAGAAAAAGAAGAAGAAGTTGCACAGGAAACATTGCCTAAGTCAGGGTGTTTAATACCTAGGCTGAATCTGCCTAGCAGGGTCTTTTCATACAGGAAGTTTCTCTAAACTATATGGGTTATACTTCAGTGTGAATTTATATTACTAGAAGTCTATTCCTATAAATTCCAATTTAGACCTTTTTTTCTTAGCATAAGAGTGACATTCCTTGCTTATTTTTATCCTATTTTAAAAAAAAGATCTATAGGGAAAAAAGGGTCTGCTGCCATTCCTGTGCTAGAATGGGACCAAGTAGATAGGGAATCATATTGGTAATATAATCATGGTACTACACTACAGCCTGTGTGGGCAACCTTAGTACAAACATAATGCCTTGTGCTACGTTTAGAAATGGTCAGAGGGCTGGAGCACCTCACCGATGAAGAAAAGCTGAGAGAGTTGGGGTTGTTCAGCCTGGAGAAGAGAAGGCTCCAGGGAGACCTTATTGTGGCCTTTCAGTACTTAAAGGGGGCCTGTAAGAAGATTGGGGACAATCTTCTTAGCAGGGCCTGTTCCAACAGAACAAGGGGTAATGGTTTTAAACTAAAAGCAAGTAGATTAAAGGTAGATAAAAGGAAGACATTTCTTACAATGAGGGTGGCGAAACACTTGAACAGATTGCCCAGAGAGGTGGTAGATGTCCCGTCCCTGGAAACATTCCAGGTCAGGTTGGATGGGGCTCTGAACAACCTGACCTAGTTAGAGATCTCCCTGCTCAGTGCAGGGGGATTGAACTGGATGACCTTTAAATGCCTTTTCCAACCCAAAGCCTTCCAGGATTCTGTGACTGCTCAAACGATACACTTGTATTCAGTCATACTCCATTGGCTCACAGAGTCACAGTTTGGTTCATTGTATTTTAGGATACAAATACAAGTTTCCTTGACTCACTTGTCTGGCTCACAGTAACGCGAAATTAATTTTGATGGGTGGTAATTTTTTAACTCATCCTGAAAGACGGACATTGCAGGATCATGGTGACAACCAGGACTCGGAGAATAAAACCTCAGAGTTCCTGGCCTGCAGTTGTTTTCTAGACTGTTTAGACTTTGTGACATTCATAGCATTTGATGTAAGTGGGCTTGACAACTGTAATTTGCACATAAGAAACAAGACAAATTTCCTCTCAGTCACTTGAATTCCTGTATTGTTTTCTGTGCTATCCTATTAAAATAATAGCTCCTCTCCTACAAGATTAGAGGACATAGGTGAAATTCTGCCATCTCTGGGTCACTATAGCCCAGGGTTAGTTGGCAGGCTGGAAACAGAAGCAAATGCTGGCTCAGCAGCGTCAAGGTTGGCATCTCAGTGAATTCAGACTCACTCCTTGTATTCTGCAAGACATTTTCATTTTAGCAGAGAACAGGCAAAATACATCTACGTTTATTTATTTTTTATTTTTTTTTTCAGATGAGAGGATAAATCTATAGGATGCAGAAAATTTTAGGGTGCTTTTTATAATCCCTCTATGCTTTCCATAGAGCACTGATGCAGAAGGGGCCTCTTCTCTGCTCAGCTTGCGTGCATGCAGAACAATGTTTGTTAAGCACAGGCTCTGAAGGGAATATCAGCCTACATTCTTATTCTCTCCAGGTTCATCCTGAGGGTGAAACATGATCCATTGCTATTTTTAAAACTACCCCAGTTTTATTTTAACTTTGCTGTTCATATTCAGTTGCTTAATTACCAAGATTCAAACTCTACCTTTTAATTGCATTTATAAAGAGAGAAGCACAAATGATATAATCAGTGGAGAAGGGATGTAGCTAAATATAAGTGGCACAGTTCATCCTCTTGTTAGGAAGTCAGTAGCAACCCGTTTGTAGGTTTACAGAAGTTATGGATGGTCAGGGACAGGATGGACCTGGAGTTAAAATATAATTTGTGTTCTGCAGTAGTTCTTTGAAAAATGCACTGTATCAATAACTCTGAGGTCATTTGTCTGACTGCTATTTCTGCATTTCTTTATCTGTATTCCAGTAAGATATATTACGATCTGTGTTGCCAGTGTACTAAAGGCATCGCTGCACCTTTCCCTGCTGCTGAGGAGCGTGCTGTCATCTTTGTTAGTAACTAGAGGATACACAACAGGTCTCCCTGTGTGTATGACAAGCTAGCTGAGGCCACATCACATGTTCCTGAGTGGCGACCTGCGCTGCCCTTATGCAAAACTGGATCAGAAATTTCACATTGTTCCCACTTAACTGACCGACTGTAGGGGTTTGTATCTGGGGAGACAATTAACTCCAAATTTGCACGCTTTTTTGTTTTCACTAGTAGAATTTCCAAGAGCGACTTAGACTTAGGATCAGCACGCTGTAATACCGCTAGTATCAAAAGGAGGTTAAATACAAAACATGGTCAGTCCTTTCTGGAGTTCCTGACATGTATCTGCATCTCTAGGCACTGAAATCCCACTGGAAAACTGTCTGTTTGCCTCTCCCTTGTGTTCAAATAGGTCTCGATTATTTTGAAACTTGCAGATTCAATGTTTAACACTCTGCAGATGTAGTCGCTGTTTAATAATATGGATAAAAAATAATTTAACTTTCAGCAGTGAAAACCAGTGAACAAGAGATTCCACTTACTGCACAGAGCACAAATATACTGCCCATAATTCCCGAACAAGAGCATTGTCATGGGGGTGCATCAACTGTAGAAGGTAAGTAAATATCATCCAACTCCGGTTACTCTGTTTTGCCTCATATTTTTAGAATTAATAGTAAGCAATATATGTTTAAAATAAATTACTACTTCCTCTAACCAAGTATATGAGGTGACAAACTGGAAAATGTGTTTTGTGAGAGCAAGGTGGCAGGGAAACAAAATCAATTTCCCTTCTGCTACCAAGAGTCATCTATAAACTAATGTGTTAACCCCGTGTGTCCCTGAAGGCCTCAGTGCAAATTCTGACACTATTTTTCTAGTGTAGAATATTGAGTTCTGGACTTCAGCATTTTGCTGACATTTGTTTCTGACAAGGGTAGAGGAAAGAAGCAATTTGGAAATGATCTCTGAAGAAAATCATGTTTGAAATAGTTTGCTGATCAAATTCCCTAAATGAAAGAAATCAATTGGTCTGTCATGATTACACCAGTTAGAATGAACGACAAGAAGTTGGTTTCAGATTGGAACTAAAAGTAACCTCCCACTTCTACCTTTCTCCAGCCCACTTACTCCAGTAATTGTTTCAGGAAGTCCAGATGTAAGGATACAAGTCTGAAAAGAAATGTGCAGTAAGAGATACCTCTTCCTGGCAATACTTGTAATGCCTAGAAACAGAACAGATGCCACTTGAGTAAGTGATACAGACTAGTATTTCAATTGCATAGACAAGGTTATGGCTGCTTGCACAGATGATATTTCTGTTTATGGTGAATTTTTTAGGTTAAAAGCTTAAGAAGGTCCTTAAGATATATTTAAATTGGATGGAGTTTTATTGGGAACTCAATATCATGTCATGCTATCTTTTTAATGTGTTAAAAACATCGATGTACTGAAGAGCAGTTCGATTTTTGTGCTTCATGTGGAATCATAAACAATGAAGTTGTATGTTGAGAGCAGAGTTAAAGAAGATATTTTGAACAGCATTGCTGACAAAAGATGATGTACTACCATAATAATAATAATTAAACTAGATTATTGCTTGGCTTTTAAGAAAGACGAGGTGGGTTACAGGACAGTGTATTGTAATAATTAAAAATGTTGACCACTTTTTAACTGATTCCCATCCATAGATCTTATGAGAACTTACAAAGATGAAAAGTTGTCATTATTACTATTTTTAAGTGAGGATATCAGGAGACAGAAACAGATAACATGGCCTGGGAAGTCCATGACATAGACGAGAGCAGTTCTCAGATCATCTGAGTTCAGCTGTTTGCCTTTTGGATGTCATGAGCTTCTGGTGAGCAAGCAGGCCCTTTCCCAGAGGCCCCATCAGCCTTTCTGTAGGGTAGCTTCTTCCGTTCTCCAGGGACAGCTCCCGCGTCTGCCATGTACCTGCCCACCTTAATTGTTCCCTGTGAGACCATCTACTCTCAGGTTAAAAATTAGACATTTGTAAGGTTTTAATAGGATGTGTTGCTAAGGGGGTGCTCGCTAGTATCCAGTACCTTCATTTATACGGTATTATGGCTGTTGAGGAGCATGCTTTGTCCTTCCTGGATGTTGGGTTCACCAAAATTCATCTTCTAGAAGCAGGAAAAAGAATTCATGATGCATTCCTGTGCAAATTTAACTTTTATGTTCCTAGAGATAGGAGCAACCGTTAGGCTCAACCTGCTAGCGCTCCTTTTGCTTTCATTATCTTAGGTGTCATGTATTGAAAGGTAGAAAGAAGAGATGGAACAACTTTGCAGGTCTTTGGTTGCTCTGTGAGACAATATATGAGATCCAGGATGCTTCGGGATGAAGGTATCCCTTTCCTTAATCTCTGGGTCAGTGACTGAAAGAAAAAGACTGGATATCTTGAGAAACCCCAAATGCCTTGTGGGAGTCACAGAATCACAGAATGTTAGGGGTAGGTTTTGAACAACATTTCTCAAATGAATACTGTCTGAAAGCTGAATATTCTGTGAAAATAATAAAAGCACTTCCTGCTTTTGTTTTGCTTCACTTCCTGCAAAGAGACACTTCCCCCTTCATCTGATAAGCTCAGATACAACTCATCACTACCTCTGTTCACGGGTGGCCGAGTGACACTGCAGTTACAGGAAAGCTTGCCAGCTAGAAGTCCCTTTGGTTGCTTAGGCTGTGGAAGGAGATCATGGTCTGCTTCTGTCATGAGTACTTGAGTTGTCTCATGAAGTCTCTAGAATGCTACTAAAGACTAGACTGCTCCACAGAGGAGCTGGCTGCATTAGACATGCTCCCTATGAGCAGCTGAGTAAGGAGTCTGAAAAAGGCCAAGGTGATTAAATTCCCAGAATTGACGAAGGCATTTAAAGACTACATCAATTTGATAAACCCTGGGGTTTCTTCCCCAAGAAGGAGGTGGAGTGGAGCTAAGAAGGGTGTACCAGGAGCTTCTTACTTGCATCATCACACTACCAGCTGCTCCCCTGAAGCACGTGCATTTCAGACCACCAACATGAGAACCTCAAACAAGGAAGGGTTCTAGCTTGAGCTAGAAACCTGAGAGAGCTCCACAGGGGATAGTGTTAACAGCTGCTTTTCTCCGCTTCAAATCTGATTTCAATCTGGTTGGTAAGAGTTACCTCAGTGCCCCAGGTCAAACAGGCAAGACAGGGACAGACAAACCACTCTGAGATACACTTTTCCTGATTTGCAGCTGGCTGAAGCTGCACTCAGAGTAAGCATTAACCACAGAGCGGTAGTTTGATTTGTGTGTGAGGAGGCTACACAGTAGGTGTGGTAGATGTAACAGCAGCTGTGAGGAGGAGGAAGTGCAAAAGCAAGGATCACTCTTACCGCCATCATTCTTGCTACTGAGCTGTAGAACCTGCTGATCACCTCAGCAACGGCCCTTAACCCAACATATTGACAGCTGAAAGGCTCCACAACATTGGTCTTGGCCACAGGAATTTATTAAGTTAAAAATCCAGATCGGGCAGCAAAGTATAAGGCGTATTATGTTGTTGTGCCAGTCTGCGACAGGGAAGTATTTGTCTTGCTAATTGATGGAGAGAGATCAATAATCAATGACTACTTTCTGCTTTATTTTTATGTCAGAAGACACGTTTCTTTTTATAAATGTCTATTTAAGACAACACTGTTGATATTGCTAAGCACATGACCACAGAGATGGCCACACACGTGTTTATCAATATTCTTGTATCTTATGTGTGTATCTGTTTATTATCTGTGTGTGTATTTGCGTGCGGGTGCACAGAGATGCACGCACATGCCCCATTACTTACTCTTCATTCGTTACTATCACACCCACAGCTAATTCAGTTAATAAAAAAAATGTACCAACTTCTGCACTCGTACTTTTGCCAAAGGGGAATCTTCTCAGCGTAGGTCACTTAATGTCTCTATTTTCATGGTAAATATTATCATTACATTTGAGTGCTCAAGTTAAGAATCCTCCTCTGTTTCTACCACCATATTAGCAACTGTCCTGGGAAAAAATTTATGAGCCAAGTCTCTCAAGTGCTTTAGGCCTGTCCTTTCTTTATATATGACACCTGTAGATGTATTTCCTTAGTACTGTCACAAGATGACATGAATGACTGTAAATTTCAAGGCTGCTGTTTATTAGTTAGGAAGCACGACCACATTACTCAGGGCAAATCTTTGCATTCGGAGGCAATGCTGTTCAGGGGGACAGCATGCTGGAAAAAGGCTCTGGAGACCCAACTTTTTCTGTCTCAGCCAATGACACCTTGTTACTAATCTGCACTGTGGTGAGAACTCTTCATCCTCGGCCAAAACAGACATTGTGTGGTGCTTTTAAATGACAAAGCACTGCTTTTATCAGCTGCCACTTTTAACTTTATGAGCATTACTTGCATCAGCTATAATTTTTAGCAACTTTAAAATGCTGTGGGATGTATAGCTGGGCCTGCTTTTTTTTTTTTTTAAGTGCCAAGAGTGAACACCCTCTTCCGTGGCAGATAAGAGAGAAACGAGAAGCTGAACTGATAGCAAGAGATAGCAAGACTGTTAGCTTTCTAGAACAGATTGGAAGGATAAATACTAAATACATATTTTGAAGTGAGGCTACTAGCTCCCTGTACTTAAAAAAATGCATCATGTGAAACCATAAGAGGACTAATATTTCTGAACATAATTGATTCAATGGCTACTCTCTAAAACAGCTGGGGAAAAGAATAATTGGAGTAAGAAATAAAAGTGTGCAAGTAAGAGTCAAATCACCAGGCCCATTAAAACATCCCAGTGCTGGAGCATTCAGCAAGGTGATTTTGCTGATGGTTTGCCCTGGAATCATTGTCACGTAGGGAAGCTTTTGGCCAAACTTGCTCTTGGAGGTTTAAGGAGACCCTGTCCCAAGGCACAACTTCTCTCAGTGCCTGTGTCCTGCCGTTGTGGCAGTCTGTCTTTCCCCAGTGGCAAAGCCACGTGGAGTCTGGGCAGACTGGCTGCGCAGGTCTTGCTGCCTCTTCCACACCAAAGGTGCACTTCAGTCTTACAGTAAGCAGGGCAGAATAAAGATCACATTTGTATAGCATGAAGGGTAATTGTGATCAGTGCTGCTATCCTCTCCACGTTTAAAGGGAAGCACCATTGTATCCTCTGAACCAAAAGGAGCATTAATGGATTTCATGAATGACTAGAGACAGAACAGTGTTCTCTCATTATTTGGGGATATTAGAGACAAATACTTGACAGCTCCTGGATGAAGTACTGCCATTTTATAAGGAAAGAAAGAAGGAAAACTCTATCTTAAAGCCAACTGTTGTGGAATTATTCTATTTTTTTTTTTTTTTTTTTTTTT
>VWZK01004988.1:154537-197124 GCA_013396935.1 Baryphthengus martii
TTTATTTTTATTTTTATTTTTTTTGGTAAAAAGTGTTTGGTGTCATGCTCTGAGATGATGTTAGATCAAGTTCACACAAACTGGTCACTATTACCCCAAACATTTTATTTACTGCATCAATCTTTTTGACAGGCAATGCCCCAAGGACAAGATGAAGCAATCTTAGTGTCCTGCCTCCCATTAACTCGCTGGATGTGTCAAAGGCTGCATAAAAGCTGATGAAAGTTCCGCATCAGCAATTGCCAATGATTTTTAGTACACTGCCTTTTGCCATCAGCACTTCCCTATCACTTTGTAAAGAGCTTTGAGATCCTTGACCACATAAGGTGCTTCGTGTTTCTGTACTTTTTTTCTGAGTGACGGTGTAGCTGTATAGTTAGAAAAGTTGGTTTCCCAGTGAACGTAGAATTTAAGGCACAATGTTATCTGCAGGTGAAATGGATTATAAAACTGGAACATAAGGTAGATGACAGGTAACTGACAGGGATGACACACAGGGAAAGCATGTGTAGAGCTAAAAAGCTGAAAACCTCTTTCACATAAATTGTAAAATAAGTTGATGGGACCCTTTCCTCTCTTACAATCTAAAAGTACATGGACACAAAACCTTCCAGGTGGAGTGGTTGGCACAAGAGATCATAAGTAACTAAGTGTATGAGAAGCGGATTCCTCTCTAGCTACATACTGTGTATCATCGCTGCTCTTGTTTTCTAAGGACAGTCTTCTCAAGAAATTTAATTGTGCAGATTCCAGCCTAATATCAGGAAAATTCAGTGCAGGTCTGCCTAGAGTATTACCTGGGCTTTGACTCAGGTCTCTGCTGCCTTCCTGGAGCGGTCTCTAAATGCCATCACTGCAGAACTTTGTAGCACAAACAGAAAGGGCAACTAAAGATATTCTTTGCCTGCTTTTCTGTATGTGACTGTGGCTTTACAAACATGTTTTCACATTTAAAAGAATCCCTCTCATCTGTCTTCAAGCAAGACACCCACACAAACAACAGAAGATACGAATTATGCAGGGGAAACAGTGAAACTCATAGTTCACAACATTCTAGCAAAGGCACATAGCAAGTGTACTCAGAAGGGAAAGGAAGATTGCAGTTCAGCTGGTTTTGTATCTCCTGCATGTATTTGTCAAGAACAGTAGCTGTGATTTCAAATTGCTGGGATCCTTCCAATTATCCTTTTGACAGTTGGTCTTTTTTTTTAAAAAAACCATCATTTCAGTGCTCAGAACTGACAGTACTGTGGTTAAAGTCATCATAAAATTGGGTGTGATCCTGCTGAAGGCAGAAGTTTCTATTAGTACTGACATACTGGGTTTGACAGTCGGCCGTTTTTGTAAGATAGCACTTTTTATGTTTTCATCAATTGCTTAGATAACTATGAAAAAAGATTTCTGCCCACATACAGCTTTAAATTGCCACTCAATTACATATTTATTTTTTAAATATCATGAGAAAGGATTCCTTCTCTGTTTCTGCTTCCATAATAGATTCAAGTCTTAATCATACATTAAAACGAAAACTCCTCTCAGTATGAAAAAGCTCACGGAATCAGATTGCTGAGCACATTCCAAGGTGCTTGGCACACTGATTGGGCTGTACATAAAGTGCATGCCAGGACGCGTTTCTCTCCAAAACAGACCCTGAGAGGGTTTTGAAGGGAAGCACTCCTGCTTGCTTGCAGGACTGGACTGTGACAGGCACGGTGCAGGCTGTTTAAACCCACCGTTCCATTACCTGGCATCAATTTTTGATGCTTTGTATCCTGCCTACACTTGTCATTTTCTAGCTCACTGCAGCACCTGCTGCCTCCAGTATGATTTCATAGCCAAGGAACACTTCTTATCCCAGTTCTTATGATGTAAAGCAAAAGGGAGACAGGGGTTTTTATCAGGCCTGCAGCTACCTGAACTACCGGCATGGGCGACAAGCTACATTTGCTTTTTCAGTCAGTATGAGAATAAGAAGTACAGAAATACTGTGTTTCTGCCACCCCCTGCCCCTGCACTGTACCGGTCCCTGGAAATTACGATGAACTTTATTGGGTTCTGGGCATTTTCATATTTCAAGGTTCCTCATTACATGCTACTTTGGGAGCTGCAGTCCAAATTTCAAAAACCTCATTGATGATTACTGGGGAGTACTTTTCACTTGGGAATGTGGAAAAAGCTCCTCTTACTTCATTATTTCCAAATTTCTCATACGATATACAAGTATAATACAGGAAATGCGGTTGGGCACAGGTTTGCAAATTCTTCCAGCTGGAGCTGGTGGTTCAGCTTGATCTATTTTTATTTTTTCCCATTATGATAATTTTAGCTTATTTTGGCTCAGCTGCAGTAAGACCTTGTTAATATCCCAGATTTACTTCTGAATGCTCTGCTGCAGGTGGAGTAGTTCCTGAAGAGATGCCCAGGAGCTGACACAGAGCAAGCAATTCTGGAACGGAGGCAGATATCACATAAAACTCCTCTCCCCTCATCTAGCTGCCAGGAGGGAAGAGTGTGAAGCCTGCTCAGTTATTTGAAGGGAAGACATCACCACCTACCTTTAAAAGACTGTTCCAGACAGAACTCTGTGTAGGTGGAAACACTGCAAAAAGCCAGTTTGAGGCACTTGAGGGACATCCTTACTGAAGCACTTCAGCCGAGTAGATGTGGTGAATGCTCTAGGGCAGCTTTTGGCTCTACCGACTCTTACATTGCCAAGCTGCCCTGAAAGTGAATAAGGCCCAGTGCTTCTCTTATAGGTTCCTGTAACATAACCTCGTGGGGCAAGTACCTAAACCACTGTTCTGCTGGCAGGTATCGCTCTTAGGCCTTTTGTTCCAATCTGACGTGTATCGCCTGTATGTTGTCTGCCTCTGAGTTACAATGTTGTTTTCTTTTTTAATAAAGAGGAGAATTCATTACTGTGAAAGTCGAAAGAATGACATTTAAGATAAATGAGGAAAGACCTAATTAAACTCCTCTATTTTTTCTGATACTGTTTTCTTTAGTTACAGATGTCACCATTTGAAAGATCATTACTGCTGGATGAAAGAAGACACATCGTACACCACAGGAGAAAGGATCTCCATTTCAGCTAGGTTATCCATCTTCTCATGAGAATCCCAACTATGCATTTTAGTTGAACAGCTCCATTTTATCCATCACCAGAACTATTTGGTAGTAAGAAAATATGAATGATGGACAAACATGAATGATGGACGAACATGTTTTGCTGTAGAAATAATTTCAGCAGAAGGATACAAATTTCACATCTATTTTCAGTTCATTCAGGATCTATACTTAATCATATGATTGTGAGATAATCCTTGCAATAATTTCATTTTCTGTCAGAGATTTATTTTATGTTCTCCATAGGAGAAGAAAGTCTGTTTAAAGACAAAAATTATCCTCTACTTCCATGAAACCATGACAGTTTTCAGCCAATTTAATGCTTTAGGTGACTAAGATGCTTAAAAGATAGAATTTCTGATTGTTGAAGAAGGTGGCCAAAGGATCACAGATGGAAAGAATTCTGCAGTACATTTTAATTTCTGCAGTAAACCGGGAGGACCTTCATAAATTCTGCAACAACTTAGTGGATAAAGAAAAAAATGTGGAAAAAATAGTAATTTGGCTTTAAACCACAAAATCATTATTATTGAGTTTTAATAACTCATTAAGACACCAAATGGGTTTTGTACTTTTTGATAAATTGCATTTCTATCTTTTGTGCTAGCTTAGGTCATTAGTATTCAGACTCATTATCTCCTGGAACTTTTCCTTACTTTCCATTTATTACTGCTCCTCTGAGTGTACTGGAGCTGTTTGTGCTGAGCAGGGTCCCAAACTCATTCGTCGCTAACACATTATTTGTGGGTACAATTTAACCATCAATTACTAGGCAGAGACAGAAATTGCAGAGCCAGGACTTCAGGCTCCCTTGTGCTAAATCCATCAGGATGAACAGATTGTAAACTGCCCATTGCAAATATGATAGGCAGCAATTTAGCATCATGTTAATACTTCATAACCTCCATCCCTTACATTTATATAGCTTTTCCCTCCTGAAGCTTTCCAAAATTGCTTCTCCAGTCATTATACTGCACCAAGCAGTTCAGATTTAATAGGAATAGTTGTGAACATTAACTTCTGAATGACTTGAGGCCATATGGAATTTTTTATATTTAGTTAGGTAAGTCTGAAGCGTTTGTTTCTATTGTTTGTTACCATCTTACAAAAAAATTAGAGAAAAATACTGACTTTTTGATTTGGGGGCTTTTGAGGCTTTATTGCTTATCTGTGGTAATAATGTAAAGCTTTTCGGAAATGAGTTTTTTAATACAGTCTATAAAATAAACCTCTCACAATTTGTTTCTGGTTAGGTTTTTTTTTTCCTTTTTACTGTAGAACAGCAACTTACAGATGGAGAGACGTATCTGTCTCAAATCACTGCAGAATTGCTAAGGACATTTAGAGTGAGCATTTAAATGCTTCAACTGATGGCCCTATCTATCACTCTTCGCCTTCAGTAATCCAGTATCTTTTTGATAGGGATAGCTCTGCTCCTTGTGACCCCAATTTTATTTCCTTTCTCCTATAATTTAATTCTATTATTCTTGCTGCTTATAACCTCCTCTTTTCTTTTCCTTGGGTGGCTAAAGTGTGACTTACTGTTTTATTACTCCCAGTTATCCCACAGCTCTCAAAGTGTTTGGTTTTACTACCCTGAAAGCTTCCATCTTCCAAGTTACCTTTAAAACCACTGAGAATAAGTAAACCAAAAAGGCTCCTCTAAGCTTTTAGTCTCTGTTGAGTAGAGCTTACCTTGTCTTGCAAGTATGATTCAAACCATAGGAAACAGTGGGAGAACGGGGAGATGTTGGTAAGGATGGTAAGAAAAAAATGTGATCCTAAGGTAATTCAGGTTGAAAAGAACCTCAGGCAATCTCCAGTACACTGGAGGAGGAAGGAGGGGACTAAAAAGCAATGCGGTTAGTGTCTTCCCATTTTCTCTTGAGATCCTCTTGGCTTCTCTCTTCCAATGTCCTCTTAGCCCCTTGTCTTCATCTCTGGCTTTTTCAAAACTGAACATGCGAGGAGAGAAAGGATGTCCTGGTGCAGCCTCTCAAGCACAAGATGATGGGCAGGAGAGAAGAACTTCAGAAACCAGCCGCACGAAGGAGACATGAAGGTGGAGGGGAGTGAAGTGATGGGGTACGCAAATCTGATGGTGTACAGAAATGTGCCAATGGACATGGAGCAGAACCGGTACAGGAACTGGAGGAAAGGCACAGACCACCTTAAAGACCAGTATCAGTTAAGCTGCTGGTACGGTGTCCGAGATAAGCAAAGGCAGAAAGAGTAGGCCTGCATTTTTCGAAGTCTAGTAAATGGACTGAGAAGCTTCTTAAGGTTTTTGAGTTACCCAGTGTTCTGGCTTTCATTTAGATGACACTATCTGACTCTAGAATTGACACCTCTTGTCAAATGCCTTTCAACCTCAACCCCGTAGTGCAGAAGAGAACTAGCACACACTTGCTGGGGTAACGGCTTCACGCCTTCCCCTTACAGGAGCACCACCAAATTCCCTTCACTAACAATTATGATTAGTCCTTGCTGCAGTTTTTTTAGACTCCTTTTGCACATTGTTGTAGTGTCGCATAAGTAATATTCTTTCACTCCTGGGTAAAGTGTTTGAGTAGCTAGTGCTCTGCTTCGAGCCTGTTAAGAGCACCTCCTCAACAGACTGCAAAGGGAAGCTGTGAAAAGGAGATCAAAGTGGGGAGACTAATAAGGAGCTCTTGGCAGATGTGTGCTCAGGGACTTGTCGGGTGCAGGCGGTAAGGGGTGAATGAGCGCTGCAGATCCAGAGCGATCAAATTAGCTGTCTTCTTCCCTTTGAGCTCTTCCTCTTTGAATGTTCTTATCTTTGACTTACTTCCTTCAAGTTCGTGCAGATTTTTGCTGTACTTCAGAAGTGCTGTTATTCCAGTTCTGCTGGAACTAATCAGATGTCATCTCTTATTTATTCTGAACAATGCTGAAAAATTCTTTGAGAGCCTTTTCTTTAATCCAACCTTGAAAATCGTTCCTGTTTCCAGACAGCATGTCCTTCTTTTTTTTTTCTTTGAAAATCATTTTCCCTCTCCCATCTTTTTAATACAGCTCTATTTTTGACATTTTTTTTCCAATTTTCAAATTCTAAAACTGCGCACCATTGTCAATATTATGAATGCTGAAGTAGGAGTCAGAGGATGGAAAATGTACAGGTCGCACACTGAAAACAGCTTCACCAACAAAGGTTGACCTGAGACAGAAAAAAGCATTTAAAGTCCAGAGGGCTTTCCAGTCAGACTGTAAGAATTTCAAAGTAGGTCAGACTGGCTGACGGTGTCACATTAAGGCTTGCTCAGAGATGGTTTTAATAAGAACTCAGGAAAGTCCTTTTTCCACTCTTTACATTCTTTTGAGACTAACAGAAAGGACCGGGCTGTCATTTGAAATAGAACTGGAATGTCTCTTTGAGATAATCCTAAGAGCTGGTTGATGGCTTGTATGATAATAACACTTCTGTGAATCAGAAAAAAAGTTGAAAATGTGTATTTGTCACTCAAAATACTGTGGCATTTCAAACTCATTAAAGTTGCTATGAATCCTGACTGGTGGGAGACACTGGAAACATCATTAAAAAGCATCTCAACTTGTAATGACTGTGATTTTGTATTATATGATTGAGGCACATTTTAGCGGAAGGTATTAACAGCTGCAGTGGATGATCTAAGCAGCATGAAAAAAAGTGGAAGAGACAGTTCTTTTGTTTAGCTGTCTCAAGCAATGGATGCTGGAGTGTAGAAGCAAATCATGAGGAAGAGATGTTTACACATCGATAGACTACACCCTAAAAAGCAGCAAACAACTTACAGCTTGCTTGGTTTTGTTTGCCTGAAAAAAAAAATAAAAAGGAAAATATTTTTAATATACAAACACAGAAAACGTCTTGTCTAATAGTTTACTTCCAGCTCATCCTTCACTGATGACCTGCAACAGTGGATCCTCTGCGAGGCTGTAGGTTTGCAGCCATTGTTTTGTTTCATCTTGATAAATTTGTCCACTTAGTGAGTGCAAAAGCCGCTTCCTTTGTCTCTGTATAAAACGGTGTGCTCAAAAGGGAATGGAATGCCGTGAAAAACGGATCTGCTCAAGAGACCAGGTAATTTTCCCAATCTAGGTTATTTTTTAAAGCAGTACTTAAAACCTAGCAGTTTGGTAAGTGCCAAGGCACACTCAGTGTACTGACCTGGAAAAAGATGCTGATTGAAGAAAGAATGCTCTCCCTTAAAAGTTTAAGGCAACAAACAGCGTCATTCCAAAGGTAAAATCAGAAAGTGAAAAACTTCACTGAGTACATCCTTCCATCATATTATTCTTCAAAATGTTTTTCTTTAGTATACTGTTCAGTATCTCAAATGATTTATTTGACTGATGGAAAAATACAAACCAGTGTAAACAAAATATTCTGGTTACATCCACATAGTACTTTTCTCCTGAAATATTATTCACCTAAAATTGATTTTAAAATATAACATTTAGTTTTCCTTAGACAAGATGACTGCATGTGAGATCGGATGGAGTATCTCTATGCTCAAACTCTGCCCTGTTTCCCTTCCTACATAGCATGGATGAAAATACTTTAAGTCCCCATGTTATTTTTCATAGTTTCTTTTACTTTAGGGTAAGGTACTTTATTCAATACATACATAATTTAAGCGAGACAGTGAAACCTCCAGTAAGGAATGTCTCAGACAAGCAATTTTTGTCTTTAGAATGCCCCTCAATGTTTTTAGTTATTATCTATCCCCTGAGGCTTTTAATACTATATTGTTCAGCCTCAGCTAAAAGGCACCACTGTTCGTCAACATATTTTTGTGACGGATTTAACACTATATATTCTGCACTGCATTTCTGAGAAAAATAAGATCCACATGAAAAAGTAAATAAATTCTTTTATGTCTGAAAACATGAACTTGGCACAGGAACAGTATGAAACAGCCCTTGCTATGTTCTGTGACTCATTTGGTAGTTATATGACATTTACAGATACCTGACACAGAGCGCTACTTCAACATGGACAGAAAGCTTTCTTGATGACAAATAATGATCAAATTAAAGTAAAAACAAATCCAGGATATAATGATTGATAGGTGAAAACACTCGATTTTTCTTGACTTGGTTTTTCGTTTGAAAAATAAACAAGCTTTTAAGCAGGTATTATATTCTGCTTGCCAGCACAAAACTACAGAAAAAACTTCAAACAAATAGGTCTTTTTATAAGCTACTGAATGCTTTCACTGGTGTCAGCATCTTTAAAATGGAAAACTGCTCACAGTTAAGCGTACGGAGCAAGTACCTTGTCCTCAGTAATCCGCACTGAGGAGCTTTCTTCTAGGTCAAACTGTGCATACAAGAATGACCCCTGGTCAAGTAAGTCCAAGCGTGTGTCTCTTCCGGCAGCCAGACAGGACAACTACAGAAGACTCCACTTATTCCCCTCAAAGTGTAGAAGCCAGAGATGTAACGTTTTGCATCAACTAAACATTATTTTATACTACACTTTTGAAATGACGCTATGAGAAATCAAGCAATGCCAGGTAGAAGTGTCATGGATGTAGCAGTCGTATCCTACCCTTGGGCTACTGACTCTGCTTTACCGGTCGCATTTTTCTGTATCCAGCTTTCTCCCGTGTTGAGGCAATGTTAGCTGTTCACTATGGCATAAATACCAACGAATGTCAACTTTTGTTTGCCTCTCCAGCTGCCAAGAGGCTTTCTTGGGTTTGTTCATATTGCTGTAAGGTTTCTTTTACATTCTGTGCAAGTAGATTTGAAGACTGTACCCCTTCTACTTACCCAGAAAGATATCTCAAATCTGTTAAATTACGGGGTGGCAGAAAATAGATTTTGCATAATAAACCTTATTTCAGGGATAGCGAAAAATTCATCTCTAAATAACAAAAGATAGAAAAGTCACAATGCGTGTGACAGCAGAGCAGGGAGCACAATAGTGTAAGACACCAACAGACCTTTCTGTCCTCTCTTATTTGGACTCAAAAAAGTTACCATGTGCAAAGCAGATACATGGTTTCTCTTTTCTAACAAACAGAATAGTATTTCCTCATGCTCTGTTTCATTGTTTTTATGGTGTATGAACTATACTTCTATGATTAAACATATTCAGATGTTAACTACAATAAAAAAGCATTTAAATACAATTCATGAGCATATCAAGAGGAAAAAAATACAAAATATCTCAAAGAAATGTAATAAACAATGAAAATCCAGGAAAACGGGCTATATAAAATATTGGAAAGTTCTTCCTGTCTATGAGGTAAACTAACCTCAACAAATTCTGAGGTTCACAGCTCAGGATTTTAAGCTAAGGATATGGACAAATTATCGCAGTTGCTACTGTTACTATGAAACATTCCTGCTGCTCGTTTATGCTCTGTCCAGCTACTGCCTCAGAGGAAAGGTGATTGTTCTGACACATGACCTCCCCATCCAAAGCAATTCTCTCATAACTTAGCCTCACCACCTCTTTCCTATGTCCAAAACCTGAATTTCTGAACTGTAGTATCAGTGACTCCATTTGGTAAAAAAAGTTGATAATGTTTAAAACCCAAACTAAAGCCAAAAGTGCTAACCTGGTAACACCTCTGAAAGGACATTATTTTGGAGGTGTTTCAATGGCCAAATTTCTATTCCTTGGATACTGAAAAGATTACTTTGGCCTGTGATGTTGTTCAGCTGTTGGAATTAAGAAATAGACATAAATGAATATAAAATTATGGGTCAGCAAATATAAAGCTTTACCTGTACACTTAACTGGCTCAGAAAAATTCAGTATAATTCTTTATGCGTATCCTCCATAAATTTCATTTAGTAAAGTTTATACCCATTACTGTACAACTTTCAATACAAAGTATTATGTAAGTGGTGCATATTATTATGATGTTATTATTTTCTGCTGTAAATAATATCTAAAAAGCTCAACACTACAATAATTTGTTCCTGTTGGCTAAAATTAAATACTGAAACCAACTTTTGAAATAAACATTTTTAACAGACAGTTAGGATGCAAAACCAGAAATGGTCATTTAGGCTGAAATGCTTTTTAAAACTTTACATTTTAGTTTGCTTCATATATTGTCTACAAACTGAGAGAGTCTACGCTTAAAACCTGTATTTAAGTCAATGCTAATATCAATAAAATTCAGTTTAAATTAATGCAAAGGATACACGCTAATGGAAAAGAAATGACTCACTTTACTAACTACTTACTAAAGTCTAGAAATCTGTTTTAAAATGTTGTTCAATATTGCATGTGCAAAACAGCGTTTAGTGTCTTCGAAGGACTCCAAGTGGCCAGACATCTCTCATGCCATCTCTTCTATCCGCGTACATTAAGGACATTAGGTCTGTGGTTTCCATTAAGCCCACTGGTGACAACTGCTGGGAATCTGTCACTCTTGTGCTTTCAAACAGCTGGTCTGGATGTGTGAAATTTGCAGAACTGGAAGCAATAGCTGGAAAGCATCTTGAATGTAAGTAGTACTGTTGCAACCCTAATGAGGACAAAAAACATGTGGGTCATCAATGTACCTGTCAGTGTACCGGGAATTACATTGTACTTTTAAAATACATCTTTGGGGGCTTTTTTTCACATCTGCATCACGCTGCATTAGCATAGATAACATTAGTGAGTATTAGCATACTCACAAAATATTTTAGAATCTGTAGATAACAAAAATGATAAATTACAACAGCTTACAGCTAACAAGGGATAGCCTGAATCACTATATAACAATCTGATTATCTCTCGGTTTGAACTCTTGGTCAGTTATGTTTCTAATGTGAGTAGAATAAAATGCAGTGTTCAGAAGTAGATTTGTTTTTTTAAATACCAACCAGATGTTCTTTCCATCAACAGAACTAATTCTTAATTTGCTGTAGGTGGAAGAAGTGTCACTGAAATCAATGATTTGAATTATTACAATGGTTTTAACATGTAGTACTATTTTTGGAATTTCTAATACTGAACAGCACAGCAGCTTGTAATTCTCCACCAACCCAGGCTCTACTAATGGATATTTGTATATAAATACAAGATTTAAGAAGTGCAGAGCATCATATCCCACATTTCTGGACACTCCCAGATTTTGCAGTTTGTGGAGCTCAGAGAGATACATCAGCTGCAACACCAAATCTACCCTGTAACAAAAGGAATCATGCAGTAACCTTTACTACTGCTCTCCCTAGTCAACTTTCCATGATTTTCCTTAAAGGTATTGTTAATTCAGTGCAAAACTGCTTATTGTAAAATAGTATTTTCCTCATTCTTAAGAGAATACAGCTATTAGACATAGAATGACAGTTTGTAGTCACTACTATATGTTTAGTGATCTTTAGAGAGAAGTGTGATCTAATTAGCAGAGTCAAAAGAATTAGTGCTGCAGATAGTACACATTTTAGTACTTTAGGAGCATATTACTCGCTATTGAGCTCTCCTCAGTAAAACTGAGGCACATTTTACTCACTCTGCTTCCCTGACGAAAAATAGCTCATGGTGTCTAACAGAAGAGGTGACTCACATATCATGGAGTCTAATAAAAGAAATCACTCATGAACATTTTGGTGACATCTGACACATGGTTGTCCATGTGCTGACCAAGCCTGCTGCTGGGCTGTGAATCTTTGTAGAAATCTAAAGGCCAGTCAGTGGGAAGCACTATAGCATACCTGCAACTCAAATTTAAAAGAATAGTCCAAAACTATCTGTGAATCAGAAATATTTTGCAATATTTGAAGTAGCAACAGAATAGTAAGAATAGACTTATCCCAGGCAACTGGTGAATACGTTAGAAAGGGGCTGAACAGCACCTTGCAAATTGTCTACTGTGCTCTGCCCAATGCAGCAGCAGAAGTTAAGAGCTGGCCGGTCTCACTTCAGTTCTAGAGTTCTACAGAATCCTCAGTAAATGCAACATTACTACTAGAGTATTTGTGGGAAAGGCTGAACACAAAAACGAGAGGTTTATGAGCTGGCGCTCAACAATCAGAATGATATTGTCATTACTTTTTATATAGCTCTTTCTTCAGACATAAATGCGACTGTTTCATTCCAAAATCATTTTACTAGAACACTTCCTAATGTGAAGAAAGGGAAGGCTTACCTCTAATAGCACACTGTTGATGATGGGGTTAAGAACCTCTGCCTTCATACTGCTCTGTAAACCGGAAAATAGAATGAAATGCCAGGACACGAAACACATTTAACAGAAATATATGGATATCTCAGAAGTGGTTTTATGAATTCTATAAAGGTCTTGCTTCACCTTGATTCTTACTCAGACTGTTTATCACAGTATTCCTGATAACGGTGTCTACATTTCATACACATTTCAGCAGACCCTACGTATTTCTGTCACTGAGCACAATCAACCAAGACAGGCCCAGGTTTTACTTTTTCATTAATTCACGTACTGCAGAGTTTCAAATGGCCTGGTTTCCTATCGACATGAGATTTATGTGAAGACATTTTCTGTCCCTCTGTCTGTTAGTGCTCTTTTCATCTCCTGCAAAAAAGTTTAACCCTTTCCTCACTTTCAAGGAAACAAGAAGGAAAAATACAGGTCAGAAGGAAACTGAAGTTCCTAGAAGTTTCACAAATATCTGCCATTAGAAAGAAACAAAAGGCCCAGATTAGCTCCTCTACAGAAGGAAAACCAGGTGAAACTCAGATCCCTAAACTGAGAGCAGCATATATTGAGGTGGATAATGCAGGCTGGCCAATAAACATAGCTCAGCATGCACAGCATTTTTCTCTACCACTAGATAGGAATAAAGATGAGTACAATGAGTAGTGACAGTACTAGAGGCTATAAAACCGAGATTTCTTAGCTCCTCTGCTTTTTAAAATGGCAGTGTTCTTTCCTTTTTTTTATTCTTACTGTTCATTGCACTGTGTTTTTTTAGAATGACAGGAACGTCCAACCTCCAGCAAGAGTTGCTTCCCTTCAGTGCCGAATGGTGGACTTCATTAGTGCAAAGGAAGCAGATTACTGATTAATGTAACTGAAGGATTTCCAGTTGCAACTTTGTAGCTTTCATATTGCAAAGAATTAGAGAAACATGAAACACCTTAAGTTTAGTTTGGAGAAAGATGGCAGAACAAAGGGAAGATGCTTAGAAAAAAGAAGAGTAATTTTACTGTCAGTTACTAGAAAATCCATTGTGAAGTGCACTATTTAGTTGATTGTCAATAAGCTGAAACAGACAAGAGAGCAGTATCAATTAAATACTAGTGATTGTATGAATCAATAAGTTAAAGTTTGAGAGAAATCCTATGTAGCAAGTAAGGCTGTTACTTCTTACTTCTGCATTACAGCTCGCTCAGAAACATCGCCAGCACTACAGACTGTGGAGCCAGCACTACAACTAATGTCTGAATTATACAGATAGAACTATAGGGATGGCTTTATGTCTGAAAAAAACCCAGTATTTTCAGTTCTAATCCATTTCTCAGTTTGCCACGAGTTAATGCACTTCGCAGGATACTGCAGTGTGTTTGTGAACCTGGGTGCTGTTGGCAGGTTAAGGAGAAAGTTAAACCACTGGGACATGAAGGAAGATTTTCTATAGCCCTGTGTGACAGGTGCTCCTTACTTTCCTGCTATTTGTGTTGAGCAGAAGGCCCACACCTTCCTCCAAGTTTACAGGGATGCGACAGTACATAATGATCACCCGACTGCCCCGCTAAAAGTCTCTCCTAGAGAGTATTTGGCAGGGGGAAATGTCTTTGTGCTCAATTTCTATGTGTCCACACAAATATCCACAAGAACAATCTAGTCCTAAAAACTGAGTACAGAGTTGAAAAGAACAAAATCTAGTGCAATGCTTATGAAAGCTTTAGTTTCCAATTTTCTGAGCTGGGCCAGCTTAATATTTCATGTGCAATTTATTTTTATGCATCCGTGCACGTATTTATTGCAAGTGTCACACAAAGATATGCTAAAATACAATCCCAAAATGCAAAATAAGCAATTCTGCCAGAGTAATGGGAAGGAATGTAAATTATTCAGAATAAAAGCAACCCAATAAATCCTGTTCTCTACAAATAACTCTGAAAAAAACTGGATCAGAGATGTGCTGGAAGAGCTCATGGGAGAACTGGAAAAATTTCCTTTGATGTACATTCAGATTTTCATGGAGTAATCAGGAGAGCCAAAGTTTGCTCTTCTCTGACTTTTACAGAACAATTTCAGCAACAGCACAATTTTTGCCTCTGGATCCTGCTACAATACCCAGATGACAGTCGCCTTTGAAACATCTCGAAGAGCAGGATACTATTTCAGGCAGAGACGTTCACAGATAAATGTATGTTCCTAAACAGAGTATCTTGAGATACAAGACAGAGTGATTTTTTTTAAGATGGACCAAACAGATTTTCTAATCTCTTAAACCTCTTGAAAATGCAGTGGCCCTAGGCCAGGGGATTTAGCAAAGGCTAAGAAGACAGCTTGCGAAACCACATTAAGGCACTGGAAGTGTTATCTGTTAATGACTTTTATACAAATGCATTCAAAAGCAACAGGCTGAGTGGGAGACAGAAGTATCATTAAGTTGCGGGACTTCAAATGTGGGGCCCTTTCAGTACGGGAAGATAAGAAATGTTGAGTGGTGATCAGGTAAAAACAGGAAATGGTGTCCAGAGAGATTTTAGTTGGCGGGGGACACATCGCAGCTACCAAGGCATATAAACTTTCTCTGCAACAGGGAATCTGTTGTAAAAATGCTCTGTATTCTTGATCTGAGGAAAGAAGAGCCAGTCCTCTTTGCTGGTATCTCATGTAAAGCCACCAGACTCAGGTAAAAATTTCTGTTTCAAAATATGTTTTAAAAAGCCCAAATGCAACAGAAAATGCTGTTATCTTACCCCAGCTGCTGTTAAAGAATCTGAAAACTTCTTTGATAAAGATGAAACTTCATTGCACATGGCACCTGTTAAACTGGTTTAAAAAGAACAGAGAGACAAATATAAAAATATATCCTTGTCCTATCAATGGATAAAAACCCTATGACTGTCCCAGGCACAAACTTATCTCAGAAGCCAAGAATGTTCTTAATGCAATCCTGCTTATATTAATTAAGAAAATATTTTGAGATAGACTTCGTCCATGATATAGTTTTTATATTCCTCCACTGAGAAATCCATTGCTGATTATGGCAGCAAAATGATGTCATGCTGGCTCATCACTAGTCTTTTTTGATAGAGAAAGATTTCAGTTTTTTTAATTCTACACTTTAACCATTGTTTTTCTGATGATTGCAGGAATACACCTTCTAGAAATACTGTTGTAAATAGTTCACATTTTAATGAAAACAGTGAGAAGTTTCGTATCTAAGCAATAAAACATCTACTGTGTACTTAAAGAGGAAGCACCCTTGTGGTTAAAATAAGAGAGAACAAGGACATCTAATTCTGTTTCTAGATCTTTCACTGTTTTGCTAAATATTCACAAGTGTATCATATAGAACCTCATCCTGCAAGCTACATCATATAACTAATTTTAAATTTTCTGAAAAATACTAGTTCAAGTACTTTGTTTTAGACTGAAGAGTTCCTATGGACTTCGCTATTATTACTAGCATTCCTAAGGATAAACACTTGCTTAAATACTTTACTTACTTAGACACAAGAGCTTACAACATCTTAACATCAAAACCCACTGAAATCAGTAGAATCAGTTACTCCAAAGAGCTTGAGATCTGAATTTTGAGTCCCACTAGATAAGCCGCCTTTTCGAATTTATGTATGTTTTGTCATGATTTACTACAAAGTTGCTGACAAATGTGATCTTATTGTTTAGAACTACAGATTGATTTTTGTATATTTTTGGCAGATAAGCACTAGATAATGAAACTTTATTGGCAGATAGTAAGAGTACATCATGCACTCTAAAAGTAATTTCTGTATCTGCTAGCACGGTATCTTTTGCAGAGGGAACAGGAAATGCAACCCAAATTAGTACGGTATGTTCACTTGCTGGAGCAGAAACAACTTTCAGGCTGTAAATAGGTCATGTTTTTCTCAGCCGTGTTAAAGAATGACAGGTAACCCATCTCCCTCCATTACAAGAGAAAATGTAGCAAAAGGGCCCCTAAAGCCAATGCTATTTGTTGATCCATGAACTTCCTGTGCCTCCAAGTGCCAAAAGCTGAACAGAACTTCATGAGTTTTAAGCAAATGTCAAATGTTCATATATGAATTACATAATACTCACTTTGTCAGTACTTTTGCTTGATCTTGAGCTGTTTTTTCTACTTCCTGTCCATGTAGAATTAATTCTGCTACTTTATGAAGTTGTTCAATACAACGAGCAGTTACCTCAGCCAGACTTTCAATGGACAGCATGTAGATTTCCTTAGATTAAAACCAGGGAATAATGTGATCAGTAATAACAACACTGATAAATTTGCATATAGATACAGACATATAAAAGAATTTGAAAGAAAGGAGTCCGGCCCTGGAAATACCACCACATACACGGTGAAGTAATATCAGCCATAACGTGACCCTCACAAACCATACTGGAAAATGAAATATCCATATATTATGGATTATGACCTTATACTCAAGCTGAAAATTAGCAGGAACAGGTCTACCATTTATTTGGATGGGAACTAGGTCAGGCTCTTTGATTTCCTAAAATAGCACTTTTAAACCTAGTCCTAAAAAATAAAAATTCCTTAACTCTAGAATAAGTCATAATTACTTTCATACGGAGCCAAAAATCTTGAGTCATCCTTCAAATGAAACTCCAAAGTAGCAACAGATAACACTCCCAATAAAAAAGTGGCTTTTATAAGCAATGATAAAAAATTCTACCTAGCAGCACAGTGCTACAGCTTTCACAAGCTGATGCCAGCTGGAAATCTGCAATCACGCAAAAATTGTATTATATACAGTGTAACTCTGTCTCCTCCTTTGAATCTTTTTTTGTAAGGCAACATGATGGATATTTCATTAGAATTCAATCAGAAAATCTTGACAAAGATAACAACCACGTTTAATATTGCTGTAACTTGGTGTGAACTACTGAATCACATTTAACCTTATCAACAAGAGGGGTTGTCTAAACGGACACAATACTTTTAGCCTTAAGAGTTCTCTTTCATAAAAAGAATGAACACTTCTGAGTTGTCTAAATAATATTTCTGGTTTGTCTGTTTGTGATTTAAACTATTTAAGAGTTTAAACAAAGTTTGAGATTTTCTCCCCTGTATTGTCACTGGGAGGAAGAGATGCCACGGAACGGTGAGACAGGACTTTCCATGTGCTGTTGACGTTAGAGCATAGAACCCCTCAGCTCACGGTATGCTGTGAGGAACACACACAGACACACAAAAACTTCACAAAAACAAAAACTACGTGATAGGTAGAGGAGCTCCTACTCTGATATTTACTTATGGGAACTGACTAACAGTAAAAATATCTATTGAAGTTTCCTACTGGGTCTACAGTGAATAGTTATATATTAATATTTCTTCATACTTTCACAAGTTTAAAAAATAAGGACTATATATAAAACCAACACACAAAGAAGTACGCTTATCAGACAAAGTATGACAATTTGTGTAATAAAACTTATCCTCCAAAAGCTATTTTACCTCCACAGTTTTGTTTTTATCTACTTCTGTTTTATCTTCTTTTTCATTCTTTTCTTCACCAGGTTCTCCCGGTTTTTCTTTTAGCTTCTCTTCTATGTCTACTGGAGTGGAACAACTGGCTGCTTCCAGCCATTCATGAGCTTTTTTCCTAGCCTGCCAAACAAAGAACCCAAGCCCAAAGTTCAGTTCAAACAGGAAACACCAAGCGTTCCTGAACATTAATTAACAATACATTTAATTACTTCCTTTTTACATTCAGAAGTTTAAACATATTCAGCCTCTGTGTGATATTTAGTTAAGTGTATATTTAAGAAACTGTAGGGAGAAGCATTTTTGACTACATAAAGATGGATCAGCTAGGGATAATTCCTCTACAGGTATGATATTCCTAACCAACACATAGACATGGCATTGATACCAAAGTTACTAATATTTCAGCTTTCTGAGGTATCTTTCAAAGGAATTTACATAGAAATAATTTTTCATAGAAATAATTTAGATGTACTAAATTGTTAAAGGAAAAATAAATAGAAAATTAGCTGCCTTCCCAGGCACAAAACTAGATCAAAGTGGAAAAGCCTTTAAGTTTTATACAACTTCAAACTACTATGGTTAGTAGGAAATTTATGATGTATCTTTTTTAAGATGAAGTCAAATTAAAATATGTGAGTTATCCATAGTCTATCTATGTATCTAGAGAGATGAACACTCACCTGAGCCTCAGAGCAGAAGGTATTCACCTATAAAGGGGCCTGATAGTAGCAAAATGACTGGTGATGTGACTCGCTTCTAGTCATCTAACTCTTAGATGACTGAAGCTCAATGAGATAAATCCAAGACTTTGCTTCTAGCTAAGAAGATCTACAGAAGTGTCTCAGAAAAAAAGAAACATGACAAGTATGTAAAACCAAATCTGCTGTGCTCATGAACTCTGTTCTGCTGAGGCATCCCTGGTTCAAGGCTTTCTAACACGGCCTGTTGGAGGTGCTCGCTCATCGTTGCAACGGCATCACCTTATCAGTCTCACTTCTTCTATGAATGCTTTTCTGTATTCATCATTTTACTCCTGTACTTTGTTTCCTGAATTGTCTAGACTGAGCTAGCTACTGCTCTGTGTCAGATTTCAGAACAAAGCCCTCCTTCTTTGTTTTTTGTCCAAGAGACAGGGGGCAGCTCACTAACAGGTGCTGACCTTATTAAGCTTGTCAGGAGTAGCAGCAACGTGCAATTCAAACAGCAGTTCAGTGAGCATGCTGACAAACTCTTCTCCCATATCTGCTGCAAGAAAAAAACAAGACAATTTTTGTCAGGGTGTTATCACTGCAATGTTTCACATGATCAAATACATCCAGGCACTCTAGTACTTGAAAAGCAGTGACACTGGTAGAAGAAAGGGGTGTGTGGGTGTGGGTGTGTGTAAGCTCAAATAAAGAAGAGAACTAACAACAGAGATACCTGTACAACCAGATATGCTAGCTTGACACTTTGACTACTCTTTCCACCCCATTCTAAACTCCACTGTTTCACAAAAATGGGTAAGAGGAGAAGAAATCGCGTGATCCCCAGTTATCTGACAAAAATCCCACAGAATAACGAAAGAAGAGACAGTAACCTTTGTTTCAAACCAAGGAATAAAAACCTCAGCTGGGCCAGATACAAAAATGTTTCAGAGGAAACACATTGGAAAACATGTTGTCTGTCACTGTCTGCAAACCACAGCTAAGAGGTGTGTTTTCTTTCTATTTTAAGATTGAACGTTGCTTAAATAAACAATGTTTTCTGCTTTGGAGTAATGACCCTTTAAGAATCTGCACTTTTATTTCACAAGAATTACGAGCAAAGACAAGTATCGCTAGTACTCAAACTTCATATTTATTGCATATATTTTGTTGACTACTTGCAGTCGCCATATTGTAACATGCTCGAAGTTCCTAAAAGTTGGGATTTTGGTTGGTTTTGTTCATCTGCACTTACTCAGTGTGGGATCTTTATTAACATTTCCTGGTGGAATACACAAAATCTATTTTTTTTCAGCCTGATGAGGCTAAAAGATCAAAGTTCCCATACTAAACCTGATAAAAGTGCAGCTACTTCAAAACTGAATTTTATGTCTTGCTGTATTCCCACTTTTTTTGTTCACTTCTTAGGTAGAGCAAATTTTTGCATTTTTAAGCAAATTTTCAGTACCAGAGGGCCTTCACTCTCCAGTGAGTTTGCTGGAATTGTTTACAGTCCACAGCATGTGTAAAGGTGGTGGAATCTGACACTCAGACCATACTCTCCTAAAGCAAAGGACATCTCACCTTTGCTCCTAAAGAGAGTGCCCAGCTTTGGTGCTATAAAATAAATTAGTATTTAGCATGAAGAGCTCTTCCCTTGCAATGACCAAGAGACTGAGCTTTCCTCTCAGAAGTAGGGGAACAGTTCAAGAAGATCATATTCTGGCAGGCCAAAGAGATTCACAGAGTTTGTTTCATTGCTGCCCTTATCTGTAAATTTTGGCAACAGGATTTTCAGGTTTTGTACTACAGCATCTTTTGGATATACTGAATTCACATGTTTTTAAAACAATGCCAAATTGTTTTATAAACAGCAGCATGCTGAAAACTGATAAGCAGTTCTCAGGATAAATGCAAAGTTACCAAAATTCTTGATAACTGTCAGGTTCAATTCAATACTCACTTTTGTTACTGTCTCCCTTAACCTCACATATGAAATTTTGGAGTTAATAGCTTTCAAAATGTAGATAAAGCTACTATTTCAGACATTCTCCTATTGTTATTTCATAAACAACTGAAAGGAAAAGAAGCTGCAGTGAAAAATACATGAAAGGGTTGCATAATCAAAGTGAGAGGAAACGTTACGGAGAAGGGTATACATTTGGCTTTCTCGTACTTGTGTCAGAAAATCTTTTCCTTTTCTTTCTTTTGATACTGATTTTGCACCTATCTGACTGTTAAGCAAAGACACAAAAAAACTACAATTCCAGTTTTAAAGTGGCCAAGAACAAAGCCTAGCCCAAATCCTTTCCCAAAACAGATCTCCAGAGATCACTGCAATAATTTCTCCTTGTGTAGGACTGAAAGTGTTTATGGTAGAAACTAAAAACAGCACTAACATCTCTGAATGAGATCCTGAGAGTCAAGGATATGATGGGGTCCTGAGAGTTTACAGAAGACAAATGGCCACCACCCTTTTCAAACACTTGAATGCAAAGTACGGGTTTTTCTCCCTGCTAGTCCTTTTTTTTTACTGAAAAGAAAAATATATATATCACTGACAAATGACACCATATAAATAACATGACTTCGATAACGAGAAAGTGGTAAGAAATTGGCAATAAGTAGTAATTAACTTGTTTTCAAGTACTGCTCAGTAGCTCGATAAGATTTAGCATTTTTAAACGTTATTAATCTTTGTCTTTTGTAGAGGTGGTGGCTTCCTTACATAAAGGAAAAAACCACAAGTTTTACTGAGCTAAGAAGCATAAATCAAAATCATACTGAAGGCAACTTAGCTGTAGTTTTAAACTATTTAGCAAGCAGGATTAAAACTTCGAAATCCTCCACAGAATTTAATAGAGCCTGCTACCTCCTGCTAGATTAGTTAGCTTAAGGAAAAATATATAATTCTGTATGAAAAATACGCTATTAAAGAACATATGGCTTACTGATCTGACTTTATAAGTGCAAAACCTATTAATGGGCTTAACGAGGACTTAATTGTATTAACTAGCTTGAGCTAAGCATGTGAACTAGAACGAAGCCTTCTCTTCACAGCAAGACATGGGTCGCATGATCAACAGACCTGTTGTTAAACTGCACTGTCTTTTATCTATATCGGATGTCAAATGATGTTTAAAATTTTTGGTAACATTAAATATTAATTATGCCACAGAAATATGCTTAAGGTCCCAACATTTCATTTCAGGTAAACAGTTCCAGTTTTAAAAAAAACCCCAAACATCTCAAACCTAGACCCTACAAGATCCAGTGTGTTCCCAGAAAGATACGCACCGATGCCCTCCAGAAAGCTTAACTCATTTGTAAAATATGAGTGGAATACTAAGAGTAGGCAATAACCAGTCACTGGAATCCAACTTAAAATATGTAAAGATTGGCAAACTACAGTATCAATGAAACATTAAACTGTGAAATAGAACTGCTTCATGAAGGGAAATGGACATTCAAATCACAAGAAACATGACATGGAAAGGTGCTGGATATTGGTTTTATCTAAAAATAGCAGTCAATTGTCATGTAAAGGCCTATTAATGGAATTCTTATTAATAACACTTAAGAAATTTAGGAAAAAGTCTGTTTTCCCTGACTCGAGAGGATCTTGAGAAGCCTTCATTCATTCTGACAAGATTTTAATTAAGATAACGCATTTTTGTGACTGGAAAAGAAACCCAGACTAGGACATTGCCTAGTAGGAACGTGTCAAAGCACTATCCAGTGTTAAGAGCTCTATCAATGCAGAGAGCCGTGTAGTATGGATTGTGAACGAGAGGCTGAGCAAAGAAGTAAAGGTCAGATGTCCCAGGTTGGGAGCCTGACAAGAGTAATTGTAGGCTCAGCCCTAACAGAAAGCTACTTTGAGAAGTGATTAACCTTTCTATCCTTTTGATGCTCTCCAGTGCAACTAAAATGTATCCAACTTAACACTAATAAATGAAATTTATCTGTAGTTCAAATACTAAGAAATCTTGAGCCTGATCACACTAAAGGACAAGTCATTTTGAACTGCAGCCTGAAGTAACACCCGTTCAGCTGTAAGGTGCAGGGAACATGCGTGTGGTTGTTATTTCCTCTGACACAGAGAGGAGGACGCATTTCACTGCTGACCCGTTTGCTTTTGCAGGGGATTGCAGCACACTCTGGTGGTTTTTTTTAAGGTGCTCACTGCCTTGGTCCCAGACTACTTAAAAGGCCAGTTAATGTTTCAAGAAGCATGATCAGCAGCTGTGCTTCACTGAAAAAACAGAGCTTCTAACCACCAGAGAAAACACTTTGTACAAGAAACAGCTCTTCCTGGGGCCTGGTTTCAAAGCAAGGAACTATTTCCACAAAAATTAAGGAACAACAGACATCTCATAAATCCTTACTCTTTAAGCAGGTAATACTTTCTTGACTTCTATTTCTCACAACCCCACAGAGGAATGCTGGGTTTTAAAGAGTAACAAGCGGAAAAAAAAAACAGCACAAAACTCTACCATACTAAGACTTTACATTAACCATTTGCTGTCTGCCCTATGAGAGACATGGGGCATACTGAGTAAGCACTGCTAGAAAGAACAGTCTGAGTGGAAAAGACGTTCCAGTTAGAACATGTGGATGTTAACACAATTTTTCTAATTTTTCTGAAGGCTAGAGAAATCATACCTCACTATCTTGTAAAATGTAGGGTTTACAGGCAAAGCACCACCCCTGAGAAGATCAAGAGGATGTAGAAGAAATATCTTTTTATTTTATGTGTTGCATATGTTGTAGGTTCCAGTTGACTGGAGGTTAGCACATGCAACACCCATCTACAAGCAGGGCTGGAAGGAGGATCCTGGGAACTACAGGCCTGTCAGTCTGACCTCGGTGCCAGGGAAGGTTATGGAGCAGACCATCTTGAGTGCCATCACAAGGGACATAACAAGACAGCTGGGTGATCAGGTTCAGCCATCATGGTTTATAAAAGGCAGGTCCTGCTTGACTAACATTATCTCCTTCTATAACAAGTGCATGAGGATGTTGTCTTCCTGGACTTTAGTAAAGTCTTTGACACTGTTTCCCATAGCATTCTCCTGGAGAAACTGGCTGCTCATGGCTTGCATGGGAGTACACTTCACTGAACAAAAAACTGTCTGGATGGGTGGGCTCAAAGAGTGGTGGTGAATGGAGTTAAATCCAGATGGTGACCAGTCACAGGTGGCATTCCCAGGGCTCAGTATCGGGGTCTGTTCTCTTTAATATCTTTATCAATGATCTGGATGAGGGGATCGAGGGCACCTTCAGTAAGTTTGCAGATGACACCAAGTTAGGTGGGTGTGTTGATCTGCTTGAAGGCAGGAAGGCTCTACAGAGGGATCTGGACAGGCTGGATCAACGGGCAGACAACAACGGCATGAGATTCAACAAGGCCAAGTGCTGTGTTCTGCACTTGGGTCACAACAGCCCCAGGCACCGCTAAAGGCTTGGGGAAGAGTGGTTGGAAAGCTGAGCAGTGGAAAAGGACCTGGTGGTGTTGATTGACAGCCAGCTGAACATGAGCCAGCAGTGTGCCCAGGTGGCCACGAAGGCAAATGGCACCCTGGTCTGTATCAGAAATGGCATGGCCTGCAGGACTAGGGAAGTGATCTTCCCCCTATACTCGGCACTGGTGAGGCCACATCAGTTTTGGGCTACTCAATCCAAGAAGGACATTTTGGTGCTGAAGTGTGTCCAAAGA
Organism: Baryphthengus martii; assembly: GCA_013396935.1. Lineage (NCBI taxonomy): Eukaryota > Metazoa > Chordata > Aves > Coraciiformes > Momotidae > Baryphthengus > Baryphthengus martii. The sequence goes on from VWZK01004988.1 coordinate 178,700, forward strand.
AGGGCAACAAAGATGGCGAAGGGTCTAGAGAACAAGTCTTACAAGGAGCAGCTCAGGGAATTGGGATTGCTTAGTTTGGAGAAAAGGAGGCCCAGGAGAGACCTTACTGCTCTCTACAACTCTCTGAAAGGAGGCTGTAGTGAGGTGGAGGTCGGTTTGTTCTCCCAAGCAAAAAGGGATGGGACAAGAGGAAATGGTCTCAAATTGCACTATGAGAAGTTTAGGTTGGATATTCGGAAAAAATTCTTCACAGAAAGGGCTGTAAAACACTGGAACAGGCTGCCTAAGGAAGTGGTGGAGTCGCCATTCCTGGAGGTATTTTTAAAATGTGTGGATGTGGGGCTTAGGGAGATGGTTTAGTGGTGACCTGGCAGTCGTGGGTTAATGGTTGGACTTGATCTTGAAGGTCTATTCCAATCAGAACAATTCTATGATTCTGTGTTTTTGTAACACAACAAGATGGTGTTCAGTGGCATAAGACAATCTTCAGTTGGGTCAAGGGGATTGTTTCTATTAGCTAGAAGAAGTCTGGTATGGCTCTCACAGGCCTGGAGACATGAACTATGGTGGCTTTAAGTTAACCTCATATCCTTCTGTTCTCAGACTGCTTTGAGGAATGCCAAAATTCCTGACCTGTTTAAGACACTCTTTTCCCTATCTAGCAAGGGAGGGTGCAAAGTGAGGATGAAGTTGCGAAACAGAAAAGCAAGGCTAAACACTCCACAACTTTCAGATTACGCAACAGATTCTGTAGGAAAACCTCAGTTATCCAAAAGTGTATTATTTTCCCTTCTTATTTTTGTTTTGCTTTCGCTACTGCAAAAGTGAATATAAGTAATAGAATTATTCCTTATGTTATATTTTCTGTATCATCTCACACTTCAATTACAATATAAATTCAAAATGAAGCATTAAACACCTTCCAGAACTTTTAGAGTATTAATTTTAGTGACTATCTTATGAAAAGTATTAGGATATCAGAAATTACATTGTGGATTGTAATTTTTTTATTTACTTCATACGGAAGTAACGATTATTTATATGGTAAGTCTCTGTATTTCTAATTACCTTTCTGTGCCTGCACCACTTCGTCATCTGATTCCTTCGGAACAAAAATCTCTTTTATATCAATCAAATCATTTTTCACAGTCTCCAACTGCTCTCCCTCAAGTGTTGCTAAATATGACTGAATCTGTAAAAGAAAGGACAGTAAGCATTCCTAAACAAAACAGAGCATTTCTAAAATCCTCATTTAGAGCCTAATACCAAAATAGGCTAAGAAATGGAAATTTCCATTATGATCAAAACTTGTTGCTAATCTTCCATTGTAGACATATTTTTAGTTCTCAACAAAACTTGCTGAGTATCACAAAAATTACACCAGCCTTGCAAGATTATCAGGTCTCTAACTTCTTCCAGAACATTAGTTTTGAATTATAAATATATGGTCTAATTACAAACTGTAATAAGCATTTGGAGATTGCTTAGATGCAGCAGGCAAAAAGAGCACAGGCAGATTTCATAGTTCATCCGAACATTCACAGAAAGAGTTGGAAAAAGAAGCCTGTTTCCCGCTCCTCCAAAATGCAACCAAAATTATTGACAGTCTACCTGTTTTGAAGAATGTACTGACAGGTCTTGTATGTCTCAGGTATCTGCAAGTCCTGGCCTATCTAATAGAGTTGTCATGCCCAAGAGGGATGCAAAGAGATTCTTTGAATCATTGTTTGTTTGCACAACAGCTACGTGATGTTAATTCCCTGATCGCACTCTCCACCTTTGGAAGCCAAGAGAAATGCCTTCTCTTCCCTTGACACAAAATTTTACTTTTAGGTTTCTTTCAAGGGTTTTTTTTAAGCTCGCTTGACTTACGAGCAGACTGTCTCAGTGAGAGACTGGCCAAAGATGTATTCTCTTACATTCCTCCTTGATGTGTCCAGGTCATATGCTCGGGGTTAAATGCAAGATAAAGTTGGGAGACGTAACTCCGGTTGTGAGGGAATACTTAGGGATTTTCTGTCCCTCTCCATAGCATTGTCCATTTCATAGGATTACCTGGGAATTTTTTTAATGGAAACTTTTAAAATAAAAGCTTAAAAATATTTTTAAATCCCTGCTATTAGAAGAGCATAGGACATTAACAAGGCCTTCAGTGTCCCTGTGGCTTTTGGGCTGTTCATATAGGTCTCAAGCCCACAGTACTGTAAGTGTTCGTCTGCGTGCGTGTGTATGGTGCCTGGAATACTTATCAGGGAACTGGACTTGCTGATCCACACATTTGCATTCAATTCTGTTGGAGTGAGGAGGACTATGAAAAAGGGGTTATCTAGGACATAACACGAAGCACATCAGAAACCTCATGTGAACAACCTGCACAAGTCTTACCCTGTGATATTTCACAGTAAAAAAATAGTGTTGGCACATACAATTAACCTGAACTTGTTTTCTATTTCTCTTACCTGTTTTCTGGGGTTTTTTGGGCCTTTTTTTGTGGTTTTTTTTTCCCCAAAAGCAGACCCTTGAACCTTACAGGTGAATTCTAAAACAATTTTTCATTCAGACATAATTGAAAAAAAATAAAACCATTATGGACAGTCTGTACCTAGCTGTTATTAACATAAGCCACTTTTAGTTGTGAGAGACAATGAAGCATTTTTAAAAATAAACTGGCTATTTTTCATTAAAAATAATCGAGAGAGCAAGGACTGCTATTTACAATACCAAAAAAGCAGAAAACTTTTATTTTAAGAAATTTATTCAGAAAACTGCTTCGGTACAAAATACCACTGCTGGGAGTCTACAAAATTCTATTAACCAGCTGTCAGAGATCTACTGATCTACTAGCAGAGTCAATAAATTGACAACTGAAATAATAAAAAAAAAAGTTCATCATATAGGTGTTAGTAATATTAACACGTCCTTCAGAGAGACATTTGTATACTTCCAGCAATAACATCTTGGGGCGGTTTTATGTAACTTTAAAAACTAACACAATAAGGAAAGCTTAGGATCTGCATAAGTAATCTGGATTTTATTTTAATTCACTCCCCTCCAGGTGTAATAGGTCTGGAATTCCTGAATGTAAGTATCGCTGCCTGACAGAAAATCCAGAGACTTCAGCCTCCTTACAAATTCTGAAAAGACATCTGCATAGTGGCTCAAGCTGAAACATACACATTAGGTATGGTCCTAACAAAAACAACTTTTAGTTATGAAATTGTTTGTTCCAAGTTAATCTTGGAGTTAAACTGTAGGTGTACTGAGATTAATTTCCTAACACCAAGGACTGGCCCATGGGATCAATCCAGCTCTCTCTGAAGTTGATGGAAAACTTACTGTTCATTTCACAGGCACCTGCAGGGTAAAATTAATGTAAAGATCAATTTTTTACCACTCATTTTGATTTATGCTGTGTGCATACTGTACCTGAGCTTCACTTTCATTTGACAGGATTTCCAGAGCTTCAAGATGAGACAAACCTTGGAATTCATCAAAAAGTAGTCCATAATGTGCTGTTCTTTCAACTGTAACTTGCTGGGCCCGCCTCTGCTTTTCTTTTTCTTTAGCTTCTCGCAACAGCTGCAAAAATATACATCATTCCTGTTGTTTTATTGGTAGCGCTGTACACATGACAGATTTTATTACTTTCTGTTTCTGCTTGTCTAGGAAGTAGTAATAAAATTTGAGACTGTATCATACCTGCAGAGCTGAAATTTTAGAGCTGAAATATCTAATGTCTTTTTTGATAAACTTATCTAATAAAATATTTAAGTAGTATTCTAATTGTGGGTTTCCCAATGGTAATTGCTAACCTTTTTTTTAATAAAAAAACAATGAACAAACAAATAATCTTGCTTATGTTCTCAAAGCAATGTCAGCTATGGATATAAATCTAGCTACCAATTACAATGAAAGAAAAATAAAAAGGACTATTTCATACATAGCCTTAAAAAGTCATGCAGTCCATTTCACAAACCACAAAATGGGAAGAATATTATTTTCACCACCTACCTACCTACTTGCATAACTAGTTCATCTACATAAATATTTCCTATAAAATATTTTTAGCAGACACTAAAGTCAGTTTTATGTGACAGCAGGACTGACAGAAGATTGGCTTTATAAGGTATGACTTCTACCAAAGGTGGGGCAGAACTACACCCCATATACTTGGGGATATTTTGGAGTCATCTTCTTATACGCTTCTATTAGTTTGTAAGAAGGATAGAATAATGTATAGAATAGGATCTTCTATTCCTTCCTTCTGTTCCTAGGAAGGAATGGCCTCTCATATGAACTTGGTGCTGTAAAGCTGTAAATACATCTTAAGTCACATACAAGCCTCTGAATACAGGCTTATACTATTCCATCATTCAAAATTTCTACAACATTGTCTTCAGCTATTCATTTGTTACAAAAGACTTATGATGGCAGATTTTTCAGTGTCCACCTTCAAAAGATTACTCAGAAAGTTTTATGTACAAATCACCAAAAAGGAAGTACTGCGTTATCCGATGCATGATTTATGCCACTTTCTGCCTCAGATTTTATGTGTGAATTCATGCCTATTGTTTAGGAAGGTACTCTCAAAAGCTCATTTTAACCCTATAGGCCTTAACAAGAGTTACTTGCTTTGGCTTTCTGTAACAGTATCAGTTTGTTCACACTTACAAGAACAAACACTAAAGATGAAGTATCTCATTAAAAGAAAAATACCTTACTTCTCTCTACAAGGAAGTAAACATGTAGTAAAATTAAAGTCTTTTTCAATGTCTATTGATTTCCGTGGCCTGTCTTCTCAGTGTCTGGAGAGATACAATAATTTTGAACCAACAGCACTTCTGTTCTGGTTTTATTATGTCTCTGAACTTTTAAACATAGGAGTCACATTTGTGTAAGGGTACCATCAGTTTAGATGGACATTAAGATATAACTTTACACAGTGTTAATTCCTAATAAACCAGCTTTAATTCCTAATGAAATATATGTCATATTCCAGTATTACTCACTTCCAAAGAAAGCAGTTTATTGATGCTCATGGTGGAAGATACCTATCTACAGTTGTTACAAAACCACTAACAAATTGACTGTCTCCAGAGTGTAATGGTTTATCACCACATATACTATCTTATTAAAATCAGCTATTGCACATGTGATTATGCAGAAAAGATGATTTTACATTATCTTTTGTGGTTCTGTGAAGAAAGATAAAGTGGTGCAAATATAAAGCATAATATTTATTTCCATAAGCCTAGCCAATATCTACTGCAATAAATAAGGCCTCTCCCTGAGGCACCTTAAATTCTGGAAAAAGAATGTGAAACCACACTGACAGATCTGTATTTAAATAAATCCAACCTGAGATAGAGAAACTGTTCTTGCCATCAGTGTTTTGGTTCTCTTAAATCCAGGATCGCTTTCTGCAAGGACATTCATGGTTGTCTTCCCAATAAATTCCAAAGCATCTAAGCCTCCAGACAATACACTTTTCCCCTGTATAAAACAATGCAATGTCGTTATTTTCTTTCAACTTTATGCTAATTTGAACTGTAAAGAGCAATGCTTTTGCCAATGTCATCTTTGAACATTCAGGTCCCCAGCTTTTCTGTGCTTTAACTAACAGTAGGACTGATAGGTTTAAAAAATTATGTTATTTTTTCTGAATTTATTTTCAAAAAGAAAAAATGAATTATACAAATACTAATTAAAAGACTCACACCAGAGGAAATCTAACACTCACTGCCAATAAAAAAATTATGATCAATATTTTAATTTCACCTAAGTGGCACCTAGTCCATGGGAACATAATTTAGTACAAATAATATGGAGCCAAAGCCCATCATAAGCAAGATGACTCTGCCTTACCTAACTGGTTTCTAAAATTTTGACACTTGTGATAACTCTGGAACTGTTTTACATTAGTTTTTCCTGTGTCTTCATAACAGCATTAGCCCTCATTCACAATTCATCTTGTACTCTGAAGAAGAATTTTCACTGGCTAAAGGTTTCCATTTCAATCTGGATTATGCATGTCAGATATCAGATGCTGATGTAACCTGACATACAATGGAAAATCCTACCAAAATCTCATATGGCATTACAGGGAACGTACTGAGACCTGAAGTTATTCTTTTTGTTTGGTGACATTCATCACTGTGGTATAGCAGGCTCTCTAGGTTTGTATAGGAGCACATTATCTCTTATTTGCATATCTTACACAATGCTCAGCTAACCTTACTGGTGTCCAGCTCTCACAAGCCCTATGATGCTCCAGATTCTGTAGCAACAGACTTAGGAATAATCTATAAGAATCTCTCTCTGCTCCCAAAATCTTTGGTATTAGAGTGATGAGGCACTCAGAGGGAACTGGATACACACTAAAAGAGAATTGCCACTTCGTAAAACATGCTCAATGGGAAGTTAGTCTTCTGTGCTTTTCTAGGTGATGCTTAAAGTCTCTTAAAATTTAAGGGAAACACTACACTGAAAAGCTCAGAGGAAACATTTGCTATGGTAATAGTGTGTAAAATATGTTGGGGAAGAAGATCACACAAAAAATTTATTCGGAAACAGCATGGTACAGGATTTTGCAAAAGAAAAACAGTAAAGGATAAACTGCAACATGGAGAAAATATATGGAGAGTGTAATAGGAAAGAACTGTGGACAGTTTTTGCCTCACTGACTCTGCAATCAGACCACCTTCTGGAAAGACTAATATCAAATGAGAGACTGGACAGGGAGGTGAAGTTAAGGGCCAGGGACTAACAACACAGAGTTTAGTAAAAGCTTTAACAGAAGTAAATGGAGTACTTTCTTATTCTATCTGCCTTCAAAAATTATAACAAATCTTATCACACTTTCTCTAGAAGGACTTAACTGTAAAAAAACTCGATGATGGTATAAGAACTATAAAAAAAGATTTCCCAAAGATCGTATTCTTCACTGAAACTGGTGCCAAAGTTGCAACTGACTTAGCGGTGTCTGACTTTTAAAAAAAAAAAATTATTATTATTTGATACAGTTATTCTGCCATGGAAGAGACTCTAAATAGACTTAGAGACTCTAACTTAGACTTAGACTTACAAAGACCTACAACTTAACAAATATGACCTACAATGAAGTCGCACCTAAAAGTCATGAAGAATAACTAGAGTAGAGAGGCCAGCTAAAATGACTCACTGTGTTCTGTACAGCATTAGTGAGAGCTGACAGCATGCCACGGGATCCAGATGAAGGAGAAGAAGGGATATTCTCAGAAGAGCTTGGATCCAAAGAATTTTCTGCTTCTAACAAAAACAAAACCAAACAATCTACATCATGTTTTCAACTCTACATGTGACAAATTACAGTAAACTGGAATCTGTGATCAAAATCTTTAAATTTTGTAAACTGGACTAATTTAGCAACGACAAAGAGTTTTGTCCACTTTCAACGAACTTGAACTTACGTATAATTGGTGTTTCAGCTGCAGGAGGCTCTGCTGTTTCCAAAGGTGCTGAACCTGCATTATGAATTCCTAGGGTAGTTCCTGCTTTTTCCTTCACTGCTGTTATCCCATGACCTGGAGCAGAAGAATATTTTAGATTATACGATTTGAAAACTTATTACTAACAGTGCATAGTATTCTTATACTCCACAAAAGATGACAATTAGAGTAACTTAAACTTACCTCAATTGCTTTTTTTCTGGATTAATAATTCACTTGTTCTACCATATCTATTATATTAACTGACTAGAAATGATAAAGATGAAATATAATACAAATGACGCTGGATCTGAAATGTAAAACTTTCTTTAGTGGCAGAAGTAAGTTTAGTTTCCTGCTTTTCAAAATGCTGAGTGATGTATTACAATCAGTTTACACAGAAATTGATGGTCCTCCTAATGCTGTAGGGTTTGGCCACATCTAATTTTCAGAAATCTAGAACAGTTAACCCACAGTTAATGGTCTGTGGGTGACTGTGGGGCTGAGGTAGGGAATCTGCTCTTCAGTCTGCTGCATAAGTGCTATGTTAGGTAATAATTTTAGGAATACAGACCCAGGTCCTCAAAGTTATTCAGTTATTTGAAGCCAAATTCTAAAGCATCTGTCCTGAAAGCTGCTATTTAAATATGCTTTGTAAGGTCTTTTGGTGTCAGTTGACACAGACAGAATTATTGTTCCAGTAGTAGCTGACCACCTTTACCTAGTGCATATGTAGAGACTCCGTCTCTCTCTTCTATTAAAATGGCACAGTTTAATGTAAAGATTGTATGTCAGTAGTATTTTTATCTGAATAATTTTGACAGAATGGGATTGTTTTGCTAGTTTTCTACACACAGTTTATTCACAGTAGCAGATGACATGGACTGGTAGTATCCCACTATAGGACAGAGTGGGATTGCCTGAGAACCAGCAAAAGGAGGCAGCAGCTTCCTAATTTTCCTCAGCTGTAGTTGAAAAGCACTGCTCTTAAAAAATACTATCCTCAAGCTGTCTGCCTATTGTGCTTCTGGATATATCCAGAAGTATGTTGATGATCAGAGGGCTGGAGCACCTCTCCTATGAAGACAGGCTGAGAGAGTTGGCGTTATTTAGTCTGGAGAAGAGAAGGCTGCGAAGAGATCTTATTGTGGCCTTCCAGTATCTGAAGGGGGCCTACAAGAAAGCTGGGGAGGGACTTTTTAGGATGTCGGGTAGTGATAGGACAAAGGAGAGTGGATTCAAACTAGAGGAGGACAGATTTAGACTGGGTGTTAGGAAGAAGTTTTTCACCATGAGGGTGGTGAGACACTGGAACAGGTTGCCCAGAGAGGTGGTGGAAGCCCCATCCCTGTAAGTTTTTAAGGCCACACTGGATGGGGCTCTGAGCAACTTGATCTAGTGGGAGGTGTCCCTGCCCATGGCAGGGGGGGATTGGTACTTGATGATCTTCAAGGTCCCTTCCAACCCTAATAATTCTATGATTCTATATGCTTCTCTCATTACAAATGAGCCAGCTAGCACACCTTCCTTAGCCAGATATTTCTGTGCATCAGCTGAGATGCAGTCAGTAAACAACCAACCAGACAAGCAATATTTCTTTCCAATACAAAATAAATGGCTTCGGTGATGCTATTTGCTATTTTCTTGCACAGTACATTGCCACTGAATCTCACCTAAAGCTGATCACTTCTAGCAGTAGGACAATACAGAGTGCTTTAACTAGCTGCCTCACTACTTATGAGAAGCATTAATGACAATTTCATACTTCTTTGCTTTGTTACCTTAAATTGATCTGTAAATAGATATATGATTTTAGAAAAGTCATTAATACAGATGCTCAGGCAGATATCTAGGCATCTAAGGCATGAGGACAAGCATAATGAGGAACCTCACTGAGGAATCTGAAGATGGCTAGGGACGGGAATCACTTCCCTATATAAAGTATATATATGTGGAAAAGCCAGCTGTGCTCTGGTTTTGAACACTAAAAAAGTGGGACCTCATCAAGCTCATTGTGAGGTTATCCTATTGGCATTTCATTCACTTCAAGGCTTTAGAAAAATTCTCTTCCTTGTAGGTAAAACAAAAACACAGGCTAGATTCTGATCATGCCTAGGCTATCTTGTCTATAAATCAGGAATAACTCCAACCAAGCTAATAAATAAAACTAGTCTCAGATCTCCTTATTGCAATGATGAAAGGCTCTAAGAGCAATAGGCATGAAGGCTGCTATAACAAGTTATTGGTTCTGCACCTCTTCTAGATCACGAGCCTTTGTTAAAACAAGACGTAAAGAAAGTAATCAGGATTATCATTCCCAAAAGTATACCCACAGTTCCTCCCATCTGTTACTTGCATTCAGTATTCTTAAAAATGAAGAACTGTGAAAAAGGGGTTTGCTGCTACAGCAGCTCTGAAGTGTTATTTACAGAACAGTTGAGTGATCACCATGTGATTTCAGGCCTCAAACTAGTTTTCCCTTCATCAGCTGAATTCATGTAAGGAAATAAAAAAGTCTTCTGAAGAGATTAACTGTCCTTTTTACGACCACATAAGGTACAAGCATAACACCCAGTCTTTGTTGGTTTTGTTTTCATATTGTTCTTTATTTCACAACAGTGAAATTGTACCTATTGAGAATGGGAAAGGATATTTGCATAATTTCAATAATTTAGTTTCACGTTATCTGAAGCATTTTGCATTTCCGTTTCACAGGGACTTCAATTTAAGCTGCACAATGCTGATTACTACACACATCCGTGCATAACAATGTCCAATCTCATGAACGCAGTGACATCACAAGTGACATTTCATTCTGTCATACTGAGTGACAGGAAAAGGCTTTCAGCATACCAGAGAGAACTATGGATGTTTGATATTTCTGTGTGGCATTCTACTAGGTGAAGAACTAGATGAGTAATATACACAAGGACAAAATAGTCAAGTTAGCAAAATATTAATTACAAGCGATGCATGAGAGAGATGCATTAAGCATCACCTTACAGTGTGAATTTCAGAAACCATGTAAATTAAATAGCTGGGTTCTATTTTTTATTACTTTTATTGTGTAAGAGGTATTGACAGATGTTAGTCTTCGCAATGGCACTAGAGCTAATAAACCTTAACCTTATATGGAGTGAAGCACGCGCACATGACACGACAGAGTACAGACTTTGCTTGAAAATGCAGCTTGTTGAGCACCGTAACTTAAGCACGTTATGGATGCTGTAATTCATCCATACAAAACAGTACAGCATCCAAAAGACAAGGCTTCTAGAAGATAGTAACTTTTGTTAAGTTAGCAGACAGCTTAGCTGGAAAAAAACAAACAAACAGGCAAGCTTTCAAGCATACAAGCCATTTTTAAAAACAGAACTCATAAGCTTCAAGTACAGACTGAGAACGTATTTTTCCTCACTTATGCCCTGGGGATAAAAAGGTTTGCTGTGATAGCTAAGCTGATGTAATGGCTTCCTGATAATAGTATGGGAACTTTTACTCCTTCCATGTCCCATATTTGTCCCTTCAGCTTGCCCTGGCACTAACCTCAGTGAGTTGGTGCAAGGAACTGAAGAGGCAAAAAAATGGATTTTTCTTTCCTCTAAGAGTTATTCCTAAATCACTTTAACTTCCTGAACTGGATTACCAGGAGCTCAGAGGAGCATGAGTGCTGGCACAGGGAGGTAGAAGAAACATGCAAGGAAGAGAGGTGCAGGACTGCACACTTCAGTGGCTGCCAGCCATTACATTGGCTTAGCTACAACGGTAACCTGCTGTTAGAGCAGAGTTTTATCAATACTATTACTAAAACACTGGACAGTGTAATTGCTGATTTACTAAAAAATATAATTTCAAATAAAGAGGGTAAAATGGTGACAATAAGTAAAACAAGTTTGTCTCCAGATCACAGTAAGCCTACTTCTCCCATCTCATCATCCCAGCAACTATTACAGTGGATTTGCTTCACTGTAGTTCCGCAAGCGGAGAGAAAAACTTCACATACCTTTTAAAAACAAAAGAAAACTCTTCATGTCATTAATGAGGCAGATTCAAGAACTTTCTTAGTGTGACATCTAGTGTCAGACACTAAGCATAGTTCAGTCAGTGACTGCTACTAATCCGAGGGCATTACAGATTCTGCTGTGTATGAATATCACAACCGCTTTGTGGTGGGGACCTTGACCCAAATAATGTCAAAATCAGTTTGAAGACAACAGGTATTTTCTTTAGAATTCAAAACCATCACCAAAAGAATCATTTATGTGCAGTTAGTTAAAGAGAGATAAGATACAAATTATATGGAAACTATCTTACTATTAGAAACTAAAATCAGCTCTGCTAAACAAACTATAGCCATGCAGTAAAACTGCTAATCTGTTTGGGAGTTCTAAATCAGGGTTTGAAGGATAATGAAACCAAGATTCTTGGAACAACCATTTCAGCTCAGTCTTAAAGAGAAAGGAATGTCCAAAAGAAATTTTTTAACAGTAAGAATGATCATTCACTGGAATAACCTCCTCAGGGACATGGTAGATTCCTCACTGGTGAAGGTTTTCAAGATGTGACTGAACAAGGTGCTAGATAATCTCATTTAGGCTCCCTTTCCCAGAAATCCCGGACCAGATGACCTTTCAAGGTCCCCTCCAACCTGGGCTATAGAACGGTCTATGATACTATTTGTTAAAACCTCAATGTATTTCATTAGGCTTTTAATATGCTATTCTAGTTTACCTCAAACTGTTTCTCATAATTTTTCTTGCACAGAGTACAGTTTTGAAGAAAAATGTAAGGACTAGTATTTGCCATACTCAACCAGATGAGCACCTGTGTTGTACAAAGATAACAACAGAACAATGGATAAATCACATACCACAGGTGTTGCTGATAAGTTCCATTCCAAGGAAGCAGCTTTATTTATAGCATTTGCTACACTGAAGAACTAAGCAACATCAAAATGGACCGGATCATGGCAAATCCATTTCCTGATGTAGAATAGGAGATGAAGCGTTGGTTGAACCGCTCACATATTAAATGAGTAACTTGAAGGGGAATAAATCTTTAATAAAAAGAAGAAAGCTTACAGAAATTCCCAACAGCTTTAATTTTTTTTTCCTCTCTCTGTCGCTCGCTAGGAATGATCATACTGAAGCAGAGAGGTGGTATATGCAGTCTCACATCCTGTCTGTGACAGTGACAGTAAATACTTCACAGGACCTAGCATGAATTTCCATAACAAACAACTAGGAAATAAGCCCTCTGTTATCAGGAATATAAACTCTTACCTGCTGCACTGATTTCCTAGAGCAAATCTACGATTATCTATATGGTCTTCCAAGTTACCCTGGGTTCAGTGAACACGGAAAAATGTACATTTGACTTGTGCTTAATTCAAACTCTATTTTATATAATAAACACACAGAGAAAGGCTAAGTCCAAAATTATTAGATAGCAATATGGGAACTCAACTCCACTCTGATCCTAGGGTCAGGAAGTCTAAGTTGTAGATTCCAGGAAATGGGAAAACACAGGAAATGCTGCTTGGCCTACATCTGGTTTTAGGCTCTTTCCCAGTTGCTCTTGGTCACTAACAGAAACTAGATAGTAGATGGGTCTTCAGTGTGACACAGTGCAACCATTCTCATGGCAAATTAAAATATGTTTAAATCTTCTTTTTCCTTTTCTGCATATGGATGCTCCTTCGCCTAAACAATTTGACCAATTCCAACAGTGTTCATTTTTAAATGATGATAATTCTAAAAATATATATACATGGTGATGATATGCCTATCCAAAACAGACAACATCACACAACCTTACCAAGTCAGGCTGCCTAGACAACAAACCTGTTCGCATATTTACACTCTGTGAAGATAGTTGTGATACTGATTAAGTCTGATGGTATGTTAAGAGGCCAGTATCAATTAAGTATGAATTTTAATGTATATGAATCAAAATGATATATGGTCTATATAAAAATGAGACCACATCATTAAAAAGTCCACGGAAATCCAGAGATGCAATGCTAGCAGTAGGTTTTACAGACAAAAGCAACAAAAATCTGTAAAAGGGTATGTTTTTTTTTACTTGTTATACAATAAGAAGGGATACAACACACACCCTTGTTTGTCTCACATATTTTTTCCAGGAGCATTCATCATTTTCAGACAAGCTCACGTGAGCTAGGCAAGGAAATATCTATGGCCATACTGCCCCACAGAAAATGTATAGACATTCTGACACTAAACTAATTGCTCAGTGAGACTAAGACTTCTAAGCAACAGAAGACTGAAGTGAGATTGATACTGCAAGTCTGGAAGAACAGTAATGGTTTGGTAACAAATAATCTTATTATTCATAAACGACATTACAATGGCCATTTGACAGAATACTATTTACTGCAAAAGCTAAACAGAATATAAATATGGCTATCTCACAGGCAAATACTGAATGACGTGAAAGAGCTCTGTTCCAAGAAATCCACTCTCTGGTGGACAGCTTAACAGTTTCACTGGGTGTCAATGATGAAAGAAGTGAATTCAGATTGTGTAGACAGAAGTCATGGTGTATAAACCACAAACATTCATGGGCACAAATTGGAGTTGGAGTGCTTTCACTTCAAAAACTATTAAGCCTTCAGCTGATAGTAATTGTATCAGATTATGTATCCTTTCTGTGAAGAAGCCACAATGACGTAATTCACTAACCTCACAAACAAGCCTAGGACCCTGTCCATAATCTGACCCAAAGAAATAGTTATATGCTTTAACAGTTTAGGAAGGTTCTTCTTCCTGTTAAAAAAAAATCATTCTTGCCAAGCACATCAGGACAAAACTGTCTATGAATCCTTACTATACAACACCAATGTGTCTAACAACACATTAAAATTACAATTTATTTCCATGTACATTATTGATTGAACACTTACCCACTGTGGCTGAAGCTGATGACAGGAGAGACTTTCCCCAGGTACCCCAAGCTCCCCATCTACTCGCTTTAGAAGAGGAGTCTGTGACCTATAAGAACATAAATATTACTGCACTGTCTCAAATTCATGTTTTCCAAAGGCAAGAGGAAACACAAAGAATCTGCCAGGCAACAAAGTCTGGCATCTAGTAAATGATGATAGATTGGGTATTATGTGGAGTTCAAGCTTCCGTGAACAAGCAAGTAGAATGGGAAGCTTAGTTCAGATCACCTGTTCCTGAAAGTGTCTAAAACTCCAGAGATGTCTTTACAGTCATCCTACTATTTCTTCAGGCACCCGATCCTGTAAAGCCATAGAAGTTTGTAAGGTCTATTACTAGGGAGAGGCATGAATCCATTTCCTTCTCGAGTTCTACTGGGAGTCAGAGATACAGGCTTCTCTGCCTGAGTCTTCTCAGAGGTCTAACCCAGTAGATGTGCACAGGGAACTCCTAATAATTGAGTTCAATAAAAACACAGCCAGAGGAGGTGCTGCCTACCTTTTACATTAATGTCTGCTATCAAAAAACTGTTATTTCAAGAAAGTCTCCAGTAACACATCATCCCTACACAATCAACTCAAAATCAAAAGCTTGGGATACTTCCGACACCTCTGCATTGTGCAGTGTACAGATCCCTATGTAGGAGATCACTCGGGGACAGACTAAACCAATGTGTTTCAACCTTTTCCAACCTGTGGATGCCTAAAAATTTTTCAGTGGAGGTGAGAACATCTTCAGCTTCATGTGTATTGGATTTGGATACTTTATAAACTGTAAAAAGCCTTGATTTTCTTAGCTTTGTTAACTTCTTGCAATTACTCACAGGACTCTCAAAGAACCTTTGTCTGTGGATCTCAGATCAAGAACCACTGGCCATTTCACTGAGCCTTGTGAAACGTACACTGGCTTTGTAAAGTCAACAACTTGAAAATTATCAAGTACAAGATTCATGCTGCATATGCCGCTTAAATTCTGTCCTCTTCTAGGTTCATTCTATAAATGGAATGAAGCAGATTTGTACAGAAAGCCAGAAAATCACAGGAGTATTTTATCTATACAAAATAGACTAGATTCTTAATAAGATTTAGGCTCTGGTACAGTTTTATGGCAACAAAGCTAGAAAGAGCAAATTAATATTGTACTGGCAAAGAAAAAATTGACTGTTCCTAGATTCCAAAACATTAGTGTTGCAATTTTACTTATTTTATTCCCAGGCAGGTTTTCTATACATAACTCCCGAGACTTTTATGAAAAATAGTGTGTACATTGTACAAAATTCTGTGCTTACATAGCAGGAGGGGAGGGTCTTTATGGGGAAAAAAAAAAGTATTACTTACTGGACTGCTTTGTTCATGCAGTGCTTCTTCAGATTCAGGTTCTGCATCAAGGCTTACAGTCTCATTGCACTCAGTGGGCACGTCTTCAGTCGCTTCCCCATTGGAAGGCAGACTTTCAATTATTTTTTCAGTCAAAGGGTTTTCATTAATAAATATGTCTCCTTCCTCTCTATTACTGGCACTCTGAGCGGCCCATCCATGTTCATCTTGTGAAGACTCATGCAAGATCTCACCTTCGACGAGGTGTGCTACTGAACTGGGAAGCAATATCTCATTGCTGGGCATTTCCGTTCCTTCAGGTTTTTCTTCAGATGGGATGCCATCACCTATGTCTTCAGACATTTTCAATTCTGAATAAAGAAAATAAATGAAGTCTTTTAGGTTCCACAAACATTTGAATGACTATAAAACACGCATCGTTTACCATAAGCTATTGATGAAAACCAGCACAGCCTTGATGTAAGGCCTCCCTGTGGCACATACATCACGCCAGCACTGGTACTACAATGATACTCTGAATACTCTATTCGCCTTGCAGGATGTCATTCAAGTATGAAGAGCAGCATTATTGTTTTCCAAAATATGGTTTGTGAAGGAGAAAGAGGATGTTCATTTGTCTGGAGAAGTCAAATACAAGAGCTTCTGCATGGTTAGTTCCCTATTAGGTATGTATGAAAGACCACTGGGGAACAGAATAATCTGAGCTGCAACAGCCAAGCAGCTCTTACTCTCCTCATCATTTCCACATATACAAGTTCCTACAGCCTGCTGGCTGGTGGAGAGCAGGGTGACAAACACAGCGTGACTAAAACTGTGGCGATATTTATGTGCTGGAGAAAGGTTATAATTTGAGAACATGACAGGCCATGGTCCCTGCAGCCATTCCATACACAGGAAGCATCCATTGCTCACACCATTTCTGCATCACTTGTCTCAAAGGCTTACTGTTTTGGGAGCACAATTCTTCTTACCTGCTCCTACAGTTCAAGCTGCATGACTAAACTTCAATTTTGAAGCCAAGGTAAACTTGCATGAGGTCTGGTTATTGGGGTTTCTTTTGTAAATTGTGAATCATTTTTTTTCTCTTATTTACTCCTTATTTTCCAATGTAACTTTCCTCTTCTCAGCATTTTCCGCCACTGTGCAGTCATCAGGCTGAGGATTCAGAAAGGGAAAGAAATGGCCATTGAGCAAGCTCTGCAGCTGATTAAGGAGCAGCACTGGCAGAGTCCAAAAGGACTGCTGTGTGGTGATTACTACCACTTATTTGTTGGCGACTACAGCATGCCTGGCACTCTCCTCAGAAGACAACCCTTGACAGAGAGATGTCATTGCAAGCTCTTCACCATATGCTGAGTTGCATGGTATAAAATAAACTCACACAGTTCTCTCTGTAGATGTTGTCTTTTCATTGACTCCATATTAATTAAATATGGTTCAAAACTTTGTATCTGTTAGGAAGGACTGAAGAACAGGAGAAAAAAAATGCAGAAAGTAAAATATAACTGTGATTTAGCAGAAATCTGCCTTAGAAGCATGTATTTACATTAGTGTATTTTATTTAAGTCTATAGAATCATGTACATCTGTGGCCTTAGTAGCCTGCTTATCTAATTTGAGTGGAGATCAGCTGTTTGAACAATTCCAAGAATAGCATTTGGGATCAGTGAACAAGAAACATGAATAAACAAATAAGCACTTGGTACCATTTATATTACTTTAGCTTACACTGTAACTTAATTATCTTCAGAAAACATACTTTTACAAGTCAGAATCCTTGCATTTGCCATGAGCCTTTGCAGCCTTCCACTACAAATACAGCAAATACTATAAAATGTTTTGTAGTCTAGGTAAACGTTGTCCTTGTTTTAACAGTACTCGCTGTGTGATGGGCAGTATAAATTAAAGAAAATTTTTGTATTTGTAAACTAAATTCCGCACCAGACACAAGGATCCTCTACCACTTGTAAAATCTGTACACACGCTCATCATGATTTTGCAGAGATTAAACGTAAATAAGAAAGCACCCAAGACCAGCACAGTTTTTAAAAGATCACACATACACGCGCAGATGAATTTTTGCAGGACTGGGTCATCTTTGGGGACCACTCGGGCCAAGGTCTCTGCCGTTGTCTGCTAAACCTCCCCTATAAGGAGCAAAGCATGTAGCAGCAAATTGCCACACTTGTCAGATACCACAAGCCGTGCTTGAGCCGGGGGTAAGGCGGCATTCAAGCCGTCTTCTGTGGAACTATATTGAGCCAAATCAATCCGGACCACTCCGCCCCAGGGGAATTACTCTCTACAGACAGCTCACGAGGGGGCTGCCAAGGCCAGCTCCGGGCCGCAGCACCCTGCCCGCACCGACCAGCCGCCGGGAGGCGGGCAGNGGCACCTGCCGACCCGCCGCCGGAGGAAGTGAATCCCGCCTCGAAAGCAAAGCCCAGCCGCCGACGGGCGCCTTCAGGCGCGCGTCAACGCCTCCGTGGGGGATACAACTTTTCTTGGCCAGCGGCACGGCCCTTCCCTCTCGTTCGACGCCTGCTAGAGCTTCTCCTTCCGCGGGACGCTGCGGGCACGGAGAGCTGAGGCGCTGCTGCCGCCAGCTCCCCCTGTCCCGCTGCCACCTGCCCAGCGCCCTGGGCAGAGCCGGAGCGC
>VWZK01004988.1:197649-232705 GCA_013396935.1 Baryphthengus martii
ACCTGCGGCGGAGACACCCCCGGCCGCCATTACCGCCCCTCACTGTCCCCCACTCTCTGCGGCCCCGCTCGGCGGCGACCGCGGGCCGATAGGCCTGCGGGACACGGCGGCCTCCTGGCGGGGAGACGGGTCCCGTGCTGGAGACCCCGCCGGGAGAGCCGGCCAAGGCAGAGGGGCGCGGGTAGAGTGACCTCCCCTCCGCCTTGTCCTCGCTGAGGAGGCGAAGGGGGTAGATTTGACAACCCTGATGTGATAACGTTCGTCCTGTGGCTTTTTAAGTATAGTCAATGAACCGACATAAAATTATTTTTTACTTTTTTTTTTTTTTATGTATAACGTTAAATCCTTCCTCAAAGCGAGCTTCAGCTAACCACCTACTGAAGTGTGGGATTGCAGAATTTACAACTGAGATTTAGTTTTTCAGATGCCACTTTGCACCTTCGTTATATCGTTATATGAGTATTTGCAGGAAATGCTACTAAAAGAAATTGGGAGGTACATACACACATTTCCAGTAAGGTCGTGTCAGCACTGGGCACCCGCAGCCACACCAGAAACACTTGGTTGAACAAGGAGGTTGCAGACTCTTGCCCAACAACCTGTGGTTCTTGTCTCCAGTTCCTTCTTTCGTTTCCTCTTTTTGCTGCTTCGTGTTGGGGCGAAGCTTGCCCTTTTGTCAGTTCCACCATTCATCCTAATATCTTTTCTATCACTAGTCTTCCTTTGCTGACGAAGGGAACACTGTTGCCACAGAAAGCAAAATAATATGTTGTGTGAATCATTGAGGAGAGCTGCTATAGCAGGTCACAAAGTCCCAGTTCTCAGCAGTGCGCTTCAGAATTATGGATCATGCTATGTGACTTAGACTTAGCAAGCAAAAGTCCCTGGAGTTTCCCATTAAGGTAGGTGGTAGCAGAACAAACGTTTGTATCACTAAAGAAGTTTATTTTGAAGGCATTTCCATGAGAATTTAAGTACCAGGACATGCTGATAGTTTTAGCATCTTCTAGGTTAATTTGTTAATGTTTAGATTTATTTCTTGAAAATGAAATTTAGAGTGGCCCTAAGGATTTCCTCTACTTGTCAGAGGAGCTTGTGGAAGCTTAAGGGCAGTATCTTAGGAGGAGTCACAATAGATGAAGCTCAGTAGCCAGGCATTGTTTTTACCCACGAGGAAAGGTAATTTTGACTGCCAAGTGGATTTTAGACTACCAATTTTGCAGATTCTGTACAAGGCCGTGCGTGTTTTACAACTGCAAGACAGTATTAATCACTACTGTAGTATGAAGTTGTTACTTCAGGATGATATTAACATTAGAAGTGCGTAAATACGTTTGTCTTTCTATTGGGATAGAAGGATGTACGTTCCTAAATTACTGTCTTGAATTCAGCACTTGCATTTTCTAATTTTCTTTCAGTATTTGGTAATTAATTTGCCTTGTATTTTCTCACTATGATAATATTGCAAATTGTTTTGGAATAAATGAGCAATAAAGATGGAACACTTCTTACTCATCTCACATTTCACTGAAATCCGTTATTACTTGGAGTGTCATCTTCCTAATGGGTTTTAGAAAAGATACTTGCCTTTTAATAAATAGATAAATATAAAGAAAAGATGGAAAGAAACAACTACATTTGGCTACTTTTAAGACAATGCAGAAGTACTCATAGTATTTGAGGAATATATTAATCTTCCAGTGATTGCACTGGTAAATCTCAGTGGTAAATATGAGGACTACTGGGATGCAATTAATGGTAATATGTTTATTATACTGATTAACGTATGCTGTATCTGTCGTTAGAGTACCCAGGAAGAACTGGAGAACTCAAACTCTACCAGTGGCCAGCTCGTACTGTCACTTAATTGAAGAGACACTCTCTAGTAAGAGTCTCTAATTTATGGCTGTTATTACATGTTAACCAAATGTACATCTGGTTAGCAGGTAATCATGAGAGTAATAGATAGGTTACACTCAACCAGTTAAACTGTTGCATTTCAGACCAGGAATGAATGTTTGATAGAAGCAAGGTCTTACCTTAGGATTTTATCTCGTCCTAAGGATGGGTATCAAAATCTTTCCAGCTAAGGGCAGACAATGGTGAGGTTTGTATGGAACAATGTTATAAGGTGTCCTTTGGAAACCCAGCTGTGGGTACACTTGTCTGTGTTGACAGAAATGGAGAAGGACTTACAGAATCATAGAATACCACCATAAGGCTCATCGGTATAACAGCAGAGGATAAGAATTTTCCATATTCTGTCACTTTCTGCCTGTCCTATCTTTCCCTTCCTTTCTTGGATGATGGCTTTTCACTTGAAGCTGAGAGATGAAATACGATGTACAGGGTAAGATTTAAAGTGAAAGAGTAAACTTTAAGATTATTTCCTCTGCTTCCCGAATCATTGAAATGTTAAATTATGAATGTGTTATGTTATGCTAAGCCAGAAAGGCAGGTTGTAGTTTGGCAGTTCTCTACTTAAATCTCAGCTAAGATGGAATCTCTGACCAACATTACACAGAAATAAAGAGAGCCTGGTGTATGTCTTTGCCAGGACAGTAACCCTATTGTTTGGGCATTCTGTCTGCAAGTCACCGCTCTGTTTTAATTAAAAAAAAAAAAAAAAAAGGAAGAAAGGAATCCACCCACTGTTTCCATGTTCAGTATTTAACCCAATCACAGTGCTGCTGGAGCAGGAGAGAGATTATTTTTCCATTCCCATTAAATGGAAATTAAAAGAAGACAAACAGTACTTTTATAAACCAGCCTTGATAAGGACTTGACAGCTACATTGATATAGCTAAGTGGAAAAAACCCCACAGAATAACACATAGACTTAGATCATTATTAAGTTCAGAGAGTAAGATATTTGAATTTCAGTGTAAAACTTGCTCAGAAGAAGTACTTCTTTGCATATTAATTTGATGAAGACAGCAAGTTGGTGAAAAAAATTTTTTCCCTGCTTAATCTATTGCAAAGCATGGAAACACATAGTTCAATAGTTAGATAATGAGGAAGTTATAGTAATGTTCCATGTGGAAAATACATCTGAAGGAAAGCAAATGCCTTTTCATAAACTGTCAGTAGATGGCACAAGCATTTATACAAAAAGGTGGGGCATTCCTAAGCGGCATTACGCAGTAGGATGGAGTTACAGGAAGTTTTGGTTTTCTGTCTTTTCCTGAGTACGTTATTTGCTTCTTTGGAGGGCAGGGTTTTCTGGTGAGAAACTTTTCATTTTATTGATTTTATGCGGTTGCTAGTTAGCTAAATCTATTTTATATTCTGTATCTTATTTGAAAGTGAGCCATGTTTTCCATAGAAGGTTATTAGCAAGTGCGTGATGTACTTTCCAAGTGTAAGGGTAAGAAATGAAAGTATGTAAAGCAATTTATGTAAATTTATCTGAAGAATCTCTTTGTATTAGCACTACTCTTAAGTAGGTCACAGTGATTTAATGGAGATAGTTTTTCTACAGTTCAGGAATGGGTATAACTTGACAATTTCTCGCTATCATCTTGGTTTGCTTACCCTGCTGGATTACTTCTCTACTTATATCTCGATAATGATCCTTTTGTCAAGTTTGAAGACTTGAGGATACTTTTGAATTAAGAGGGATGTGACTCTAAAGGATAATTTCTCCAATGTAAACCCCTAAATCACGATTCATGTGTTGTAATAGTTGTTAATTTTGTTGCTTCATAGGATATTCTAAAAACTTTGAAGGTACTCATAAATAATTTGACTGAATGCCAGGATACAGGAATGAAAAAGAAAATTAAGCACTCGGGGAAGAATCATATCCTTTCACCTAGTCTCTGGATATTGTTGAAATTTTATCCTAAGAAGAAATAGTGATTTGAAGGTAAATATTTTTTTTTCAAATTTCTCTTGGTGCTACGTATTTTGTTAGATTATATACACACTAGTAGTGTTGCCCAAACAATCGGAAGAGCAGGGTACAGGATGCTGATTGTCATTTGTTCTTTGCACATGCCCACGTGCCTTTTGAGGCTTATGATGGTAAAACTGCTTAGAATTTTTCCAAATGAAAATCTGGAAAAAGGCTAGAAAAGTTTTGCCATATTGCTCCAATATTTCTAGATTATTTCCAAGCCTAGTTTCATGCATTCTTTGCAAAAGAAGAACTCAGTGGACTGGGGTTTTTTTGTGCTGTTGGGATTTCATAATATAGGTTATGTTAGATCAAAGACAATGTACATTTTAGGCCCACTAATGTAATTCAAGAAAGCTTGTGGAGCAGTTAACAGTACAGAGAATGTAGTCCTCAAGGTTGTAGCTTTAATCCAGCAAGTGACAGCTATAATTTTCTCATTGTAGAGTCACTATAAATCGTTGTGCAGTCACTGGAAATATAAACTCACAATTTAGCCGTTTCATTATCGAGAGAAAGTGGAAAGCCAGTACATACATGAATAAGCACTATGGAAAGCTTCAGACAACAACTGCGATTTAATGGTAGTGGAAGAGAGGAAGAATACTTCAAGCAAATAAAAAGATTTCAGAAATCTAGAAAGCAGATTTAAATCAAGATTTACATGTTGGCTAAGTTCTTACCGGTTCCTCTTTCAGAAAGACAGTCTTACGGATTTATGGCAATACCTAAAAGGAGATTTAAGGTGGTGTTCACAATGGCTGCTTTAAGGATGACTGGCTACCCTAAACTCCTACGTTCAGAAAGGAAAAGTGTCTTTCATTAGGGAAAACCAAAGCAAAGCCACAGTTACGATTTTTCTCTAAATTGCGGTTAAGTAAGCTTCTCTTTCACAGTACAGACATTTGAGGTCAATGTCCTTAGATCAGGGCTAGATTTTGTGTACAGGGGTTTCACAACTAGTAATTTTTTGTGTTGCATGCAGATATTCTCAGTGTGTGTTTGGTGTCCTCTGTGGACACCTAAAAAATCAGACATGGAGACACTCCCCTTTCAGAGTCTAAATTCAGGAGATGCTCAAGACCAGACAACAAGTGAACTCTTCTGTGGACTTTCCCATTGCATAAATATAGAATATCCTACCCCTGGCCCCAGTTACCCTAGTTAAAGTAAGTGCTAACAACCAATCACAGCTACCTAAAGACAGATTTTGATTCACTCTCTTGAACTTCCATTCTATGTTTCAGTCCAGGTTTTATAGTCACGAGTCCATTAAAAAAAATACCTCTGAGTCTAGTTCATATCCTTCAAGAGAGAATCTGAGGAGAAGATGACCATGCTGACCCCAAATATTGCAATTGTATTATAGAGTTGAGGGATACTTTCATAATCCATTGAATCACGACAGTAATTTTGTAAGTAAGCAGCAAATTTTAGTTATCTATGAATCAGGCATGTTTTGTAAGAAACAGACATTATATTAAATGCAGCATATTTGCCAAATACAAATTTCAATGACGTTCTTTTAATAAGAAATGCCTCTCCTGAATCGTACTAAGTGCCTTCATTGCTCTTTGAGTCAAAGGGGGAGGTGAGAAATTGGAACCTTAAGAAATCAATCTCTGTGATGGCTCCTGCATAGCCACTTAATGATACAGTCTGGGGTTTCTTTTTGTTTGTTTGTTTTGCTACAGGATTGGAACAAAGACAGACGGATAAAAAAAGTATTGAGGATCTCCAAGTATGACAGAAAATACAAGATCTCTCAGAAAATGTTTGCTTTACAAGAGTCTGTTTGCATTAGCTATTTGGAACCATGTCAGCCTGTCTGTGGAAAATGAATTCTTTACATCTGTTTCTAAGAATTTTCAAGAAGATGATTTGGACAAAAAAATCAAGAGCCTGTCACTCTTCTATACAAATAGTCATCAGTCCAAACCTAATTTTGACTGGATTGTGATACAAAATACTACAGAAAGCTTGTCATTGTCAGAAATCACAAATGACAATGTAAAAAAATTAATAGCTTTACTATCTAATTTCAGACAAGGGTCCGGGTTACAAAATCTGACACTGACAAATGTGTCAGTGGACTGGAAATTTCTTATTGAAATTTTTCAGACTGTATGGCACTCATCCGTTGAATACTTCAATATGAACAATGTAACACAATTGTCGCATATAGAAAGCTATGACTTTGACTATTCAGGTACCTCTTTGAAAGCACTGACAATGAAGAAAGTTTTGATCACAAGTCTGTATTTCTCACAGAATGACATATATAGAATATTTGCAGACATGAATATTGCAGCTTTGACAGTAGCTGAATCGGAGATGATACATATGCTGTGTCCTTCAACTAACAGTCCATTTAGATATTTAAATTTTTTAAAGAATGATTTAACAGATCTTCTTTTTCAAAAATGTGAAAAATTAATTCAACTGGAGACATTAATCTTAAAGAAGAATAAATTTGAGAGCCTTCACAAGGTAAGCTTCATGACCAGCCGTATGAAATCACTGAAGTATTTGGATATGAGCAACAACTTGCTGAGTCACAGTACACCTGATGTGCAGTGCCGATGGGCTGAGTCTCTGACGGAGCTGGACCTGTCCTCAAATCAGTTGACGGATGCCGTGTTTGAGTGCTTGCCAGTCAGCGTCAAAAACCTCAACCTCCAAAACAATCAGATCACCAGTGTCCCCAAGGGGATGGCTGAGCTGAAATCCTTGGAAGAGCTGAACCTGGCATCAAACAGGCTGGCTGACCTGCCGGGCTGCGGTGGCTTTACATCGCTGGAGTTCCTGAACACGGAGATGAATTTGATCCTCACCCCATCGGCCGACTTCTTCCAGAGCTGCTCGAGGGTCAGGGAGCTACAGGCCGGGCACAACCCGTTCAAGTGTTCGTGCGAACTGCAAGACTTTATCCGTCTGGAGAGGCGGTCTGGGGGGAAGCTCTTTGGCTGGCCGGCGGCGTACGTCTGCGAGTACCCGGAAGAGCTGCGAGGCANCAACTGATGGAGAGAGGTGTGAGGAAATAAATTAAGAATCTTTCTAATGGAATTTCTTCTGTTTTTTTTCTTGGTGAAGCAATAAATAGTTTATGATTGCCGCTGGTATCAATGTATTTTATTGTTATAGAAATTTGTTTCTACATAGTTGTCTACATGTAGTCACTGTCTACATTTTACCTCCTAACTGTAAGTAAAATTCATCTTCCCTTACTGGAAGTGATACAGAGTGATACAGAGATAGCAAATCACAAATTAAATGTGGATTTTGAAATACAGATTGAAATACTGTAGTGAATTTTTCTCAGCGGAATAAAGTCTGAAGCATTAGTTGTAATCCTATGGAAGAGTGCTTGAGTTGCTGGATAGTTTGCAGAGCTGCATTAATCACAAAGTTTTGTGATCTTGTTCACAGGACCTCTTTTGCTAAAATTAGTTTGCAAGAAAGAAAATTATTCATCCTGAGAAGATATCTAGAAGTCCAGAGCTTGAGATGTTTCCTGGGTAGTGTTTTCTCATACTCAGTGAAACTTAAAAAGATAGGACCCAGATACAGGACTCTGTGAACTTCTGGCATAAGTGGCCAAAAATGGCCGTGCCATAAAAGAAGACTGAATGAGGAAAAAAGGTTTGGGTTTTTTTTCTCTCCATCATGCTTTCTTGTTTTAGCTTTCTGCTTTTCTCACTCACGTATCTTACTTTATGCTTATTAGTGTAAGAATCTGTCCTCTCAGCTGAAGTGGTATCTTTGGCAGCACATCTATGAGTTTGCCAGGTCCTGGGAGAGCAGGCAAGACTCACCATTCATGGAGTCAGAAAGACAATCTACAGTTACGATATTTGCTCTCCTTTATAGAAATACAGCTGGCCCCTGTACCTGTGCTGTTTTGGCTTCAAGGAAGCATAGCTGGACTCTGATAAACGTTCGCAATAGCTAAAAATGATCACAGCAAACTTTCTCTTTGCACCCAGAAGGGGAAGTGTTTGCTGTCTGGAATATTAGACTTAGATGACCAGCAAGCAGGAAGTTTTTCTTTCAAAAATGTGTTTCAACATGAAGACAAGAGAAGAAGGGATGTTAAGATGAAATCCTCATTGAGTATAGAATGTTTGCATTTTATCTCATGCTTGCCTTACATTATTATTAACAAAAGTCTTGAACTGGGAACAACTGTCCATGATTTGTAGGGGGAAGGTCACACTTAACATTTTTAGCTCTCTCATCCCACTTAACTTCAAAATAACACATCTATTTCCAAATTGCAGACATTTCATTCAGGACTGTGGAAACCAATGTTTTCTGCACTTTCTCCTTCCCCTCCAACTAATGCTTCAGTGTGTGACTCATTTAACCCTTAGAAAACTGAAGATGTACAGACTTAGCTTGATTTCATAAAATCATGAAATGCTAGGTTGGAAGGGACCTCAAGGATCATCTGGTCTAACCTTTCTTGGGAAAAACATGATCTACGTAAGATGGCCAAGCACCCTGACCAACCAAATCTTAAGTGTCCATTGTTGGGGTCTCCAACACTTCCCTGGGGAGATTATTCCAATGGCTGATTCTCTTTGCTGTGAAAAATTTTCCTCCTGCCCAATTGGAATCTCCTGAGGAGTGATTTGTACCCATTACCCCTCATTTTTTCCATACGACTCCTTGTGAAAAGGGAGTCTCCATCTTCTTTGTAGCCACCCTTTGAATACTGGAACATGGTGGTAAGGTCTCCCCTACACCTTTCTTTCTCGAGGCTGAACAAACCCAATTCTCTCAGCCTTTCCTCAATATGGCAGGCTTCCTGGTCTATTCAGGGCCTTCTCAGAATTCTCTCCAGCCTGTCCACATCTTTCTTGTTTAGCAGAGACCAAAACTGAACGCAATCCAGACAAATGCTGAATAGAGTGGGAGTTTGCCTGTCGCTTTCACACCAGGAACAGCTGGATTGTTACATGGTGGCTCACTTGAAAATCTTCAAAAGCCTCAGAGTTTTAGGTCAGTAGCCCTTGAAACTTCTGTAATACAGTTAACATCCCTTGTTGCTTATGAAGCTTTAAAACTCAGATGGCTTCTCCTGTTGGCCAGAGGACAGAGACACTCTCGAGTGCACCAGGAATCCTTCCTGTTACTCAGGTAGGAGCATATAGCTGTTGCCAGAAATTAATTATTTCTTTCAGGATTGGAAGGTTTTAGCAGAGGTTTGCTTGCCGCTTTGGAAAGAATAGGGAACTACATGACCTCTGGCAATGTAGCTGATGCGATCATAAGCAGAAATATATAATTACAGGTTTCTGGTATATGTCCAAAATCCTTGAATGAATAATGCTGGAAAGGAGGCTTGTAATGAGCACAGGGAGCAATTAGAACATGTACTTTGGAACTAGACGGCCACATACTATTACATTTATGTCCATGATATGTGCCAGATAATTGTCAGAACAGCTTTGCATGCAATGAATTACTACATCTAGTTTCTCTGATTCCACAGGAGAGAATTGAGCTTCTCAAGTGATACATACCAGAATATTTCAAACAAATATTTTGGCCTCTGCCATACTCTGAACACTTTCTACAGGATCATTTCTAGTCCTTGAAGAAATTTTTCCCATACATGCATCTGTATGTAGTCTCATAGCCTATGTCAGCCACTTTATCTGCACGTTTTAGAAAGTAGCTGCCCTTTTCTGTGCACCCTTATGATGTGAGTCTGCAGTTCAGAGCTAATACACTCCAGTTATCAAGAGCAGGGAGTGTGTAAATCTATTCTGTTTTCAGATACCGTATCTGAGTAGATTCCTGGCATTTGACTAGTCATCCTGGTGACTAGCAGGAATGCTATTTTTACATACATAATAATGTCAACATATGAAACTGATAACATGGGGCTAAAACTTCCTCCAATACCTAAAAAATGCGTGGAAGGAAATGAACGTGTAAATGTTTTTATGTATATTTAAGTAGTGTGTAGTATCAAGGAAATTGAACTGTGACAGGCTGGGATTCCTAGTGCAACGTGGGTTGTCCTGCTGAGAGCTCAGCTCTTTAGTAGCTTTAGAAGTGTTACAAAGCACCATCACCGGAGTTCAACTGCAGAGGATTAGAGCAGGGAAAGGTACTCAACAGAAAAGGATGAGACTCTAGGAGAGGTGAGGCGTTCTGCTGAGGGGAAGGTTCACAATTTCTGTGAAACCCATGGTTTTACTCAGAGCTTCAGTTTGACTGGTTTTTCTTTCAGAAACATTTAGTGATATTGACTGTAATGCTCATTTGTAGTTACTGTTTTGTCAAGAGTATGTTGTGCTTGTGTGGAAGGAGACTACATCTGGAGTACTGTGTGCAGTTCTGGGCTCCCCAGATCAAGAGAGACAGGGAACTACTGGAGAGAGTCCAGCGGAAGCTAGAAAGATGACTAGGGGACCGGAGCACCTCACTTACAAAGAAAGGCTGAGACACCTGGGACTATTTAGCCTGTAGAAGAGAAGACTGAGAGAGTATCTTTCCAATGCTTATCATTATCAGTATCTAAAGGGTGGGTGTCCAGAGGATGGGACCAGTCTCTTTTCATTTGTGCCCAGTGACAGGACAAGGGGCAATGGACACTAACCAGAACACAAGAAATTTCACCTAAACGTAATGAAAAACTGCTTTACTTTGTGAGTGGTGGAGCACAAGAACACACCGCCCAGAGAGGTTGTGGAGTCTCCTTCCCTGGAGACTTTTAAAACCCACCTGGATGCATTCCTGTGCAACCTGATCTAGGTGAACCTGCTTTGGCAGCGGGATTGAGCTAGATGGTCTCCAGAGGTCCCTTCCAACCCCTACTATTCTGTGACTGATTCCCTGATAGGATTTTGGTAGTGGTGGAGGGGCTACAGGAATGGCTCCTGTGAAAAGCTACTGTAAGCTCTCTCAGTTCAAAGTCGGTCTTGCTGCTGGCCAAGGCTGAGCCAATCAATGGAAGCGCCTCTGTGATAACATATTTAAGAGGGGAAAACCTGCAGCAGAAAGAGGAGTGGGATGTGAGACAAACAACTCTGCGGGCACCAAGATCAGTGAGAAAGGAGATGGGAGGTGTACTGGAGCAAAGAATCCGCTGCAGCCTGCAGTGAGACAGCAGGCTGAGCCACTGCAGCCCATGGAGGTTGACAGCAGAGCAGATGCCCACCTGCAGCCTGTGGAAGACCCCACACTGGAGGACGTGGCTGTACCCGAAGAAGGCTGTGACTCCAAGGGAAGGCCATGCTGGAGCTGTCGTTTTTAAAAGTACTGCATCCTGCGAAAGGGACCCACGCTGGGGCAGTTTATGGAAAACTAATAATTGTGATATTATGGAACTATAATTATGATATTATTCTTTTGCCAACAGGTGCCTTATTCTATTCATTTTCATGCATTAATGCCCAGCAATGACAACTTCTCCTCTAGCTTGAAGACAATACAGCATCAGCTGACAAGCAGACTCTTGCTGCTTATTGCGAAATATTCATGATCCCTGGTCTTGTCTCGGGTCACAGATGACTCTGTTTTCTGTAATGTACTACTCAGATTTGCTGCACTGAGGCAAGCAGAATGGTTTCAGTTCAGTTTCAGCTCAGACTATTTTACTCATCAATCTCAAAATGAAAAAGAAAAATTTTCTTTCAGCAAAGCAAAGGGTTACAAAATTGAAAATATAATTGCAAAATAAAAATTTCAGAGGAATGAAATGCAAGCTGGAAATATAACTGGCACAGTTATTGGGAATAAATTTTCATTCTCCTCAGCTTCTTTAGCTGAATTCCTTCTTGCCTTCAACTGTCCTCCAGGTGCTGTTTTATGGAGTGGAGTAAGCTCTCGACTGAGTCCAGAATGGGCCCAGGTTGCCCATTCTCCCCCTTGTTTGCTCGTACATGAAGAATTCGTTACATACTTCATGAATTTAATCTGAAAATTCATTAAGATTAAATAAATCTTCATTCATTTATTCATCTTTGCTTCTTTCTTCCTTGCTAATTAATCTTACTGAAGCATGTTGTATTAGTTTGGAGGCTTATGGGAGTGAGATGTTGGCTTTGGTTATTTCCATCTGTCTTTGCAATGCTCTCACTTTCTGCTCTGTTGATTTGCTCTCTAGGCTCAATGCTCCTGTTCAAAACACTAATTGAATAGCTGCCTTATGGGATTCCTCCATCTCCAGATTGCCCTTTATTGCTGTATTCTTCATGCTTTCTTTACAGCTTTCCTATCATACAGAATATTCTCTATGGTTTATTTTTTTAGTGGTTTTCTGAAGAAAGCTACAATGTGGGATATCCCTGATACCAATTCAAGGCATCTTTCATGTAAAGGTGACTGACCTGTAAAGGTTTTGAGCTTTGCCAGTTTGTCCCTGTTACTAGCTTTTGAGATCTAAGCTTTTGCCATCTGTCAATGTGCTACATTAATTAGTCTGCTTGCTGAGAAAAATAACCCAGTCAGGTAAAGCTCTGTGAGAGATTTTGATATGAAGAGAAGTTGGCAGTGAGGGCTCCGTTTCCTCTTTTCTTCTGTGTGCAAAAGAGGAGATGCAGTTGACGAATTTCAAGAACACCTGTGTAACCATCCAAAGCAGACTTGAAATTAGAAATGCAGAATTATTTAAATAATCTTGCCTTGGTGAATATTGTGTACTTCAGGTAGTTTTACTTCCTCCTAAAGCCATACAGTTATGTACATAATACAGAAGTAAATGTATCTCAGATGTATGGGCTGTTAAAAGTTTCCTTTTGTTGTGTTCTTAATACCTCCATTGGGGGGAAATTTCATTATTTCTTAAAATAATATAGCCTATATAAGAAAACCCTCAGGAAGTAATTATTAAGGAATTCACATCTCATGTGAGATTCCCCAGCCTGAAGATTACACGTGTTTGAAATTCTGTTTTGAGGGTGTTAACCAAATATGCAGAGGACTTTTTTGGTTCTTCATTTGAAGATGAATTCCACTCGAAACAGGTGGGTTATATTTGCTCCATTGTTTACATGTTTCTCTTTTTGTTGTATGCATTTTGGAGTCCATCAAATCTCAGGCGCTGGTGTTTCTTCAGTCTTGAAAGATATTCTTGCATTTTGAAATTTCAGTTAAGATTCTGATCTCTGAGTTGAATTTCAACAAAGAAGAAAGGTAGAAAAATATTTGCTATGGCACTTTTCAATCTCAGACAACTCTAATTTAGTGCCATCATAAAATAATTTTGGAGGGATAGCTGTTGATCCCTAGTATTGCTTTGCCAGACATACCTACTTTATTCTTTGACTGTGACGCTTTTCAGTGCTACACAGTGTTGATCATGGCTTGTTGCAGTGTTTACCAGAGCATCCACAGTAAATTAAAACTCGTCTGACAATGAAGCACAGAGAAGAGAGTATCTTGCTGTTTGTTTTTTTCTCTTCAGAACATTTCTTGTTTTGTTCCTGATGGCCCATTTGTCCAGGGGGAAGTTTTTCCATATAATTTCAGATCAAAGTTTATTTGATTCAAGAGGTTCTTTCTTTACCAGCCCGGACTCTGAAGAACAGGGTCACCTGCTCTTCGAAGGAAACTGGGTCAGATTTCCTTGTCTTGGTCCTTTTTGGAAATGATCCTGTACTTTGACCAATTATCTCAGCTGCATTTTATTCTGTGCTCTGATAAACTTGCACAACTTTCTGAAGACAGAATTTGACCTCTCAATTGGATATTGTTGAGGTAGAAATTTATTTTTTACTGACTTATTCTTGTATTGGTTTTGGTGATGTTAATTACACATATTTTTACTTTGCTTAATTAAAAGAAAACTTGACTAAGCTTGGTAGGAGACTTGGAGGGGTAGGGATGCATTTTGGTATCAATCAATCCAAGTATTAGGGACTAACACACATTTTAACCTAGAACTGCAAAAATAAGCTTTTGGATTTTATTTAATAAAAGATTACACAGGGGAAGAATTTGAAAACTTTTGAGTTTTTTATAGACAAAATCAGCACAGGAAAAAAAAAAGGAAGTTTTTTTCCTGAAACAGCTTATGAATTGTGCGTACTTCAAGTTGTTTGTATATGGTGTTAAATGCTTGACCACAAGACAGTACTGCCCAGGTCATCTTTTTTCATGATAGGACTGATGCCTCTCCAAATCTAGGTAGACTATTGGTAGACATGATCAGATATTTGTTCTGATGGACTGTTTTCCATATCCACAAAATCTTTCCCTCTCTGGGTTTTTTTTTTTGATCCTTAGAACTAGACTGATTGTTCCTTACAGTTTCTAGAGAGGTTTTTTGTCAAGTTGAAACTGTGGTGTAATTTGGAAAACGTAGGAAATTTCCTAGACACCTAGGAAATCCTGGAGTCTTTGGAAGTGTCGTGTTTTCTTTCAGATTTTGGGTACCACTGTTTCATACCTTATGTCCAGTTATGCTGTGTTTTTTCTGGCTTTTGGCCAGACTAGTATCACAATATTCATGAGACAGTATAATTTATCCTCAAGATTCTTGGCTTACTGGAAAAATGGACCCCTATGTCTTTATGCTGTAGCAAAGACAGAGCTGACCAGCTTCTCTGATTGGCTGACCCTGAGGGAGTGCATGGCCATGCCCTGGTTCTTTGGGGTGTGAAGAGGACTATCATTTGGCTCTTCTGAGTGACCAGGTTGCTTTTGCACCGATTCCTGTAAAGGGCTTGTGGAGCTCTGTCCCCAGATGTATGTGGACGTGACATGCACAGAAGGAGTAGATGGGAGGCGTCTTCTGCTCTCCTTTACTCCTAAATGCATTGATACATGTTTGTACCGGTTTTGTATTTTTCAAGATTGTTGAGAAATTTGTATTTCTTAACATATCTTATTTTTTAACATACCACTGATAGTATTCCTCCCATTATAAATCAATTGATTTCTACTTAACTGAGAAAATCAATAATTAGAATGAAAGAATGAGAGTGAGGAGGTTTGATAGGAACATAGAACAAGAGTATGTAAAAATAAAATGTTTATTACATAAACGTTATTGACTTTTGTTTTAGCAATAAAAAGCAAATTCAGCAGCTGGATTTCAGCAGGTTCCATGTGTTTTCTTTTCATAGGTCTGGACTCATCACTGAGACATATTGAACAGAAAACGAAGATACACTTCTGTGTTTCTGTAAAAAACCAAGATAAACTTGGAAAGCATAATGAGACCCCTTACAAATATCTATGTCTTCGGTTGTGTCCTTGTATTCACGCTGTGGGATAATATCCAGCCAACTGCGGAAAATGAATTTATTGCAAATTATTCAAGCAGTTTGTTAACTAATGTTCCGAAAAACATTCCAGTCCATACCCGTGTGTTAGATTTATCACATAATAGGATCTCTGGACTTAGTATCTCAGAATTTATTTTTCTTTCTGACCTTCAAGTATTAAATCTGTCTCATAATCTAATAACAGAGCTTGACTTTACTGTCTTTGTTTTTAACGAAGATTTAGAATACTTAGATTTATCTCATAATAGCATTCAGAAAGTTTACTGTCAATCTCTTCCATATCTTAAACATTTAGATCTTTCTTTCAATAAGTTTACTGTCCTACCTATCTGTCAGGAATTCAGGCACATGTTTCATTTGGAGTACCTGGGATTAAGTGCCACAATGATACGAAGGTCAGACTTCGGATATGTCATACATTTGCAGCTGCACACTGTCTTCCTAACTTTAGAAGACTTTTCTCTGTATGAGTCTCAGAGTCTGACAGCCTTGAATACAAGGAGCCTCCACATTGTTTTTGCAACAAACAAAAGCTTCATTTTTTCCCTCTTGTATGATGGACTGATTGCTTCAGAAAACTTAAAAATAGTTAACTTAAGATATACCTTGAGCTACAAAGATTTCCCCTCTCCTCCTTTAACCCTTCTGGAGAAAATCAAGACAACAGATCTGATGCTTGACACTGTGGACTTAGAATGGGCTATCATTTTGCAAATTTTCATGCTTATTTGGTATTCTCCTGTGCAGCATTTGACCGTGAGATATTTGACTTTTCGGGGACCGCTGGGGGATCTGACCCAACATGAATTTCTACCCTTATTAAGGTCTCTGGAACAACTAATCTCTTTGGATGGCTCCATGAAAGTGCTATCTTTGGAGCATGTTTGTAACAAGCTTTATTATTTCAACCAGGAGATACTATACAGACAGTTTTCAGAGATGAATATAGCCGGTTTGACGATATATGATGCATATATGCCACATATGCTTTGCCCCAATAGAACAAGTTCATTTCAGTATTTAAATTTTTCTCACAATGCCCTGACAGACGAATTGTTCCAGAACTGTGGCACTCTGACAGATTTGAAATTACTTATTTTGCAGAGAAATAAATTTGAGAGCCTTCACAAGGTAAGCTTCATGACCAGCCGTATGAAATCACTGAAGTATTTGGATATGAGCAACAACTTGCTGAGTCACAGTACACCTGATGTGCAGTGCCGATGGGCTGAGTCTCTGACGGAGCTGGACCTGTCCTCAAATCAGTTGACGGATGCCGTGTTTGAGTGCTTGCCAGTCAGCGTCAAAATCCTCAGCCTCCAAAACAATCAGATCACCAGTGTCCCCAAGGGGATGGCTGAGCTGAAATCCTTGGAAGAGCTGAACCTGGCATCAAACAGGCTGGCTGACCTGCCGGGCTGCGGAGGCTTTACATCGCTGGAGTTCCTGAACACGGAGATGAATTTGATCCTCACCCCATCGGCCGACTTCTTCCAGAGCTGCCCGAGGGTCAGGGAGCTACAGGCCGGGCACAACCCGTTCAAGTGTTCGTGCGAACTGCAAGACTTTATCCGTCTGGAGAGGCGGTCTGGGGGGAAGCTCTTTGGCTGGCCGGCGGCGTACGTCTGCGAGTACCCGGAAGAGTTGCGAGGCACGCAGCTGAAGGACTTCCACCTGAGTGAACTGGCCTGCAACACGATGCTCTTGCTTGTGACAGCTCTGCTGCTGACGCTGGTGCTGGTGGCTGTTGTGGCCTTTCTGTGCATCTACCTGGATGTGCCGTGGTACTTGCGGATGACGTGGCAGTGGACGCAGACGAAGCGGAGAGCCTGGCAGAACCACCCTGAAGAGCACGAGACCGTTCTGCAGTTTCACGCCTTCATTTCCTACAGCGAGCGTGATGCGTTGTGGGTGAAGAACGAGCTGATCCCGAACCTGGAGAAGGGGGAGGGCTGCGTAAAGCTGTGCCAGCATGAGAGAAACTTTGTCCCTGGCAAGACCATTGTGGAGAACATCATTAACTGCATTGAGAAGAGCTACAAGTCGATCTTTGTGTTGTCTCCCAACTTTGTGCAGAGCGAGTGGTGTCACTATGAGCTGTACTTTGCCCATCACAAGTTGTTCAGTGAGAATTCCAACAGCTTAATCCTCATTTTACTGGAGCCGATTGCTCCGTACACTATCCCTGCCAGGTATCACAAGCTGAAGGCCCTCATGGCAAAGCGAACCTACCTGGAGTGGCCGAGGGAGAGGAGCAAGCGTGCCCTTTTCTGGGCAAACCTGAGGGCAGCTGTTAACATTAACCTGCCAATATTGTTTGAAGAAAATGAGGAGCAGAGTGATGTTACTTCTACTAGTAGTTTAGGTCAGGATGTGGATAACTGACTTGGCTGTTTTTCATTAAATAGTGTTATTGATTTTTTAATATTTTTTTACAATATCTCTGGCTTGCAGTGAAACGTCAT
The DNA here is from genome assembly GCA_013396935.1 of Baryphthengus martii. Lineage (NCBI taxonomy): Eukaryota > Metazoa > Chordata > Aves > Coraciiformes > Momotidae > Baryphthengus > Baryphthengus martii. The sequence continues at coordinate 215,259 of VWZK01004988.1, forward strand.
TGTGATATGTACAGGTATTGCTATTGCTTATTCTAGCTGCAAAGTAATCATAAGCCTTCTCTGGTTGCCTATCATGCAACAAAGAGAAGGAGAAATAAATTTTCGTGGCGATTGCTCTTATCTTCGTAGACTTTGGTTGCATTTATTTTGGACTCTTTCCATTGAAAGCTATATTTGAAATTAACTAAAATTGCAATTGGTTCAATGTCATCAATGTTCAATAGGGTGCCTCTAAGTCTACCACAGGCCTATGTTATTTCAATGCAGATACTTGTCCAACACACAAGGCCAAACAACAATTAGTATGGCTACATGTGGTTTTTGACACCTCTGCTGCAAGTCCCTTGAGCGTGTTTAAAGTCCTCTTCACCAGTCTTCCATTGCAACACAGACACGATTAGCATTCGCACTCAGTGGGAATGTTTCGATGGGCACATTTTCTGTCTGGTTTACTAGATGAGAAAAGAGGAAGTAAAATCTCTCAAATCAGACTTTCTGGTCTCTGTGAATGTAAAGCAACAGCAAACTGGCTTTTATGTCCTGTATGATGCACAAGGTCTGAGCTGTGGAAGACCTGTTCTGAAACCTAAGCTGCAGGTTAGCTTGAAAGGAATAGTTTATCAAGTCTGCCATGCGTATCGTTTTAGGATATTAACTCTGCCAACACCCTTTTATACCCTGCCCTTCCTACCTCACAAACCTTTCATGCACATGCCAAGTGTTTCAGTTATTTACATATTGTATTGTACACCACAGCTCCTTAAAATACACTTCTGAGTTCCTTTGATAAAGCAGATTAATTTTGGTTTTGTTGTGGTTGTTTTTTTTTTTTAGGTTAGGATTTGTCAGTGTTTCTCATCACTTCTCTGTTGGGACTTCCGTTTTCTTCTTCCCTGAAAGTTTATCTCTGTTCAGAGAGTATATAAAATGTTGATTATTTGTTGTTTTGGCCAAATGTAGCAAATGCTTTTCTTCATTGTTTTTTTATGAGGCAATATGCTGATGAAGATTTACAAAAAATAAAAATAAAAAAGTGTTTGTAGAGCTACTTCTTGGGAAGATGTTTGCAAGACTTACAGGACATGAGTATCTGGCTGAACTCTTGAAATACTGTCATACTAATACTAACTTTGTTAGTGTTCAGCCAGGCCAGAGTTTTAATTGTAGAGGATATGTTAAAAGTGTTTTTATATCTAAAAACTGCAGTAAAACCACAAATATCAGTTTTGAATCCTCAAGCACATTTAATAAAATTATAAACTCATAGAAGCATAGAATGGTTTGAGTTGGAAAGGATCTTTAAAGGCCATCTAGTCAAATCCTCTGCACTGAGTCGTAACATCTCTAACTAGGTCAGATTGCTCTGACTCCCAACTAGCCTGACCTAGAATGTTTCCAGGGATTGGCCATCTACCACACTCTGAGAAACCTGTTCCATTGTTTCGCTACCCTCAGCATAAAACATTTCTTCCTTTCACCTCATCTAAATCTACCCTCTTTCAGTTTAGAACCATTGCTCCTTGTCCAGTCGCAACAGGCCCTGCTAAAAAGACTGTCCTCACTTTCTTACAGGCTCCTTTTAAATACTGAAAGGCTGCAATAAGGTCTCTCTGGAGCCTTCTCTTCTCCAGGCTGAACAACTTCAACTCTTTCAGCCTTTCTTCACAGGAGAGGTGCTCCAGCCCTCTAATCATTTTTGTGACCCTCCTCTGGACCCACTCCAACAGATCCATGTCTTTAATGTGTTGAGGAATCCAGAGCTGGAAACAGGAGAGGTAGGGTCTCACCAGAGCAGAGCAGAAGGACAGAATCACCTCCTTTGACCCACTGGCCACACTTCTTTTGATGCATCCCAGGACACAGTTGTCCTTCTGGGCTGAGCCTGCATGTTGCCAGCTCGTGTCCAGCTTTTCAAGCCCTTCTTTGCAGAGCTGGTCTCCATCCTGTCATCTCCCAGCCTGTATTGATGCCAAGAATTGCCCTGACCCAGGTGCAGAACCTTACTCTTGGCTTTGTTGAATCTCATGAGGTTTACACATTTTCTGTGCATGGCAGTATCGGACTCTGATACAAGGTAAGACACAGGGAACAGCTTCATTTCTTCACTACAACAAATAAAATACTTTCCTAAATGACAATTCTGTAAATTTAAATAGTCTTTTTTTTTTTCTCAGACTAACGGTGACACCCAGTGGCCGATTAAATTATCACTAGTTCCTGAAAATGGTAGCTCATGCTTCAGTACATACAATGCATTTTGCCTCTTAGGAAATCTGAAATAAAGAATCGTATCAGCACAGCCAATGCAGAAGCCTCTTGCAGATGTGTGCGGGCTGGAGAAGACAGGTCAGGACAAGCCCTTCCTCATGGCAGCTCCTGCAGTGGGTCAGTGGCTGTCATGCTCTCCCCCAAAAATATCGATCCATCGATCCCTCCCGAGTGGGCTGGGTCGCCAACAAATGAACCTTAGAAAGCAACAGCATGATGTGAGCGTTGACTCTGGCTTTACAATGAACAATCCTTACTCTGAAGCAGGATGCCAAGAAATACAAGCTCGTCATTTTCTCACATTCTGCTTGCTGTTTGCAGGCTTTTATTTTGATGCCTAATTTCTTCTCTACCTTCTGTACGTCACCATGGCACAGCGTAGGTGCTCGGCAAACAGATTCACTGGGTGCCAGGCAGCGGTAGAGCAAACAACCCAATGTAATTACCTCAGCAGGAATGAAAATCGTTAAGAGATGCACAGTGAGTTCAAGTGGGCTCACTGTTTTTAGGCATCCTAAAAGGTGTGAAGAAATAGAAAACATTGTCAGCTCTGTGCATCATCATGTCTCAGCAAAGCCTGCGACTGTGCCCAGAGGGGAGCAGGATTGGTGCGCATCAATGTGTTTGTTGCCAGTCTGCAGTGGCACCGTCTGCTCTGGCACCTTGGCCTGGGCAAGGGCTGTGGGGAAGAGCATGGCTAAAGGAGCAGGCCCAGGCAGTCACTTTGCAAAGGATAAAAAATGCAAACTCACGTTTGGTGCTCCAGACCCGTCAATGGACTAATTAGAATGCCCTAATAAGAAGCAAGTATAACTATTTCTGTGGGTTTGCCGCTAAGCGCTCCACTGGGCACAGCCTCTCCATGGCAGAGGCGCCAGGAGAAGGGCAGGTGCCTACACCTCCCCGCTGCCCTCGGGCCCCTGTGGGGCAGGTACTCATGGGAGGGGTGCACGGACGCTGCAGAAGGGCCAGCTGAAAACCCAGGGCAGGGCTCTGGCTGCCTGGAGTCAGAGGAGACCCCCAGGCACATGTCTGACCCTTGCATTGGTGTCACCGCTCCTTGTACAGCGTACGATGGCATGACGATGAATAATATTCGGAGGGTTTTATTAAGAAGTATAATACATACGCATTGTATATACTAAATATAGTATGAGGACTGTACAGTACAAATTTATCTTCACAGTTTGACATGACAAAATGTCATTACTGAATTCCCATTGGACTACCAAAGTAGAAACAGTGAAAGTACATCAAACATTCACATCTTTAGTAAGAAAAGATTACTAAAATGTCTCCATATTTGCAAGTTATAGTAATGAACGCTAGAAACCTTTAATTACCCATTCAGTCTTATTAGCTTATAAAATATATTACATTTTATTAAAAAAATTTCTGCATAGTTTATACAAGTATTAAAGTAAATATAATGTCCCTGCTGTAATTGCAGGTGAGAGATGCTAGGCAGAAAGATTATTTTGACCCTCTAATATTTAAAGTATATTTAAAAAAGTGCTAATATCTGTAAAATATAATGAAAACTGGTGTCGCCCTCTTAAGATATGTAGAATGCTTTGTAGTTTTTTATAGAAACAACCTGCATTTATCTACACGTTGCTACCCCTGACAGAGACAACATATTTGGACAAGATGAGGCATTAGAAATATCTATCACTGCAGAATGGTGCTGTATATTTAAATAAAACCACACACATTAAATCTGCATAGCTTCTTGTGATTGTCTTAAAAACCAGTAATTTATTATAACCAAATGGCTTAAATAGGAACATTTGAGTAAAACAGTACTACTTTGTTACACACTACACAGTGCAATACTGTGAGGGAAAAAGGTGATTTTTAAAAAAATATACATGTTCTGCAGGACTGGCATTTTCTATCTTTATATTCAAATTGGCTTCTCTTTAAGACAAGGATGAAAGGACTGGCCTTAAGAAGTATTTAGTTGTGTGTATTTAAAAATTACAAGATACTCCTCAAATGAAAGTTTGCTAAAATGAATCAATGAGCCAGTTAAGTTGTAAATTCACATTTTTAGCTGAAAGATGAAAACGTATTTGTGACTTGACATCCCACAAAAAAAACGCCAGAGACACGAGTGAAAAATCCTATAAGCAAGGCATTTACATGAAATTTCAAATATTTATATTTAATACTTGGATTTGTTGTCCTAAATCACAAGGCACATGGATAAATATATTTTAAAGTTCTGTTGAATCTGCACTGTATTTGTCCTCACCATTAATATAAATATTTTCAGGGAAAAGGTATATAGGCTAATGAATGAACATGGTAAATAACCTAAATTAAATTCTCCAAAGTAACTCTTAGTTACAAAGAAGTTCTGCTTTTAGGGTACTTGATTTTAGATTTCTCATTAGAAAAAAAAAAAAGAAGAAAATATCGGAAAATTTTGTGAAAGCCTTAAAATAGAGAACTGGAAAGAAATGCTCCTTAAACGTTCCACATTTTATGCATCTGCATCTGTTAAACTAAAAATGGGAGCAGTTGTCTTTAAGTTGCTTATTTTTATAGGATCTCATTTGCTCTTGCCCCCTCCCAAAATGTACCAGAGAATTGCTTTCATCCCAGCATATTAAATGTCTGTAGGCTTGCGACTGACGCTACAGGGGCTCCCCACAGCCTCAGTCAGTGATGTGTCTGCATTTATGGAACTGCCATTAAAACCTAGAGCTTAATGGAGGCCAATTGTGATACCACTGACAAGAAATAGCCAACAAAAATCTCTATTCTAGTACAGCTGCTAGTAAGTCTCTTCCCTGCAAGATCCTAAATGTTAGCAACAACCCAGCCAAGCAAAAAATGACTGATCCCATCTTACGGGTTTTTCAGCTCCATAGATAAGTGGATGAGGTCCTGGCGTAACTTCCCTCAGCCCTAGCCAAGTGGCGAGGAGGTCTGGTGCTGGAATGGAGCGCACAGATCTTCCTCACAAACGCTGTGCAGCAGTGTCCTTAGCCCTGCTTAGCAAACCCCTTTTGTCCCCTTTGTGGAGCATCCGTTCAGGGCTCCATTTCTTCAATAAAATTCCCAGTTCCACATTCGCACATGTAAGATTTTTTTAACAACTGGAACAATACTTCATATTTCACAACAATCACTGCATGAACAATTCTCTCTAGAAAATGCAGACCCTCTCCTTACCTAGGTCTATGGCTATGTGGATGTCAGCAGAGCAGGTGGTAAATTCTTATCACCACAGGAAGGTTCTTTACACTCAAATTCTTCCATCTGCAAGATTATTTGTTTGCCGTTGGATTCTACATGATGTAGCAGCACAGTCTACCTGCTCCATAAGCTCAGATGCACCTGCCTGCAGATGGACACTCCACCTGCTTTCTCTGGGAGAGTTTTATGAAACTCCTCCGCCTCCAGTGGGTTTTTCAAAGAGAAATAAAAATCTGACTTTAGTAGGGTTAATTTGTAGGGAATGGCATTTACCCTACCTAGGGGAAACAAGAAAAATGCCCTGGTGCATGACAGCCTAGAGAAACACATCCTGTTTCCTTGCAGTACCACAAGGTCTGCCAGCTAATAAAGACAGAAACTTGCCTTTCAGCACGCTACCAGAGACAGGAACATTTCTAGGGTCAATGGCAGGTTGCTTAAATTCAGTTTATCTATGGAGTCACATTTGCTAACTGACATGGGAGTTAAGACTTTCTGATGTGTTTTAATGCAACAGACACATTGGCAGGAAAGCTTACTCTACCTAACCTTAAGAGACAACCAGTCACAAATCAGTCACCATATGGATGATTTGGTATATGTTTTTATCCCAAACAGATAGACGATTTAATTTAGCATCAGAAGAGCTTTGTATCTGACACCATCTTCTCTTAGAACTCTTGTGGATTGATGATTTTAAATACTGTAGTGTATTAAAGTGGCACTCTATATAACACAGTTTGGAGCATTTCTGACATAATGATTGCTATTTAGTGAGGTACAGCAAAGAGAAAAAAAATATTCAGAGGAAATGTAGGGAGTGATTGTAGAGGGATAATCTATATCCCTGAAATGAGGTGCAGTAGGTTTCTATGATGTCATAAGAAAGTACCGTGTGTGTTTCATCCATACACTTGCACAGAAACCAGACATACAGTGTCACACAAAGTCTTCATTTAACAAATTCATCAGGGCATTATGAAATAAAAACAAGGATATATACTACACTATAATACAGAGGACAGATGACAGCGGTTTAGATGCACAGTATTATGTATGGACCAATTCCCGCTGATTTTTCTTCTTGACTGGGGTAAATGATACTATGACTCAATCTTTCATTAAAGTAGTTATATTGCTTGGATTTATTTCTACAGCGTTATTCACTTTTCGGGCAGAGGGAATTTCTACATCAGGTGTCTTTTTAAAACTGTTGTATTAACCATATTGCAGAAATCAACATGGTTGAGAGAGTCCATTCATTGCATTGTTTAGCATAAAATGAGAGTGTATCCCTTAAAGGGCACATAAATAAAAGTCTCTGGCAAGGAATAGCATTTTGGATATTCAATAACATTTACTACTCTTTCAGTATATGCTGGGCGATTATATGACAAAACCAACAAAACCTGTTAGTTTACAAATTCCCTTATTCACAATGGAATACATTGAACATACTGTCTGCAGAAAGGGTTTGCTTAGCATCCCTGGAAGAAAAAAAAAAAACAAGTGTTCACATTCTTTAGGTCTGACCCGTGGCAAGGACATATAGAAGGGTTAGATAACATCTGTTACTGACCATACGTAAGCTTTTAATGGTATAAACTCAGAGATTCAGACCAGCTGAATCCAAATTAAAATGTATATGTAAAAAAAAAAAAAAGTGTGACAGGAGTCAGGGACAGAAGACATTCAGACTAGCATGTGGCGTTTTCTGTGAAGAGCAAGATGGTCTGAACGTGAAAAGCTACGGTCACAGTCTGGGCACTGAAAAGGTTTGATTCCTGTATGCTTGCGGAAATGCCGCGTTAGTTCATCAGAACGAGCGAACTTCCACGTGCATCCCTCCCACGTGCATTTGTATGGTTTTTCACCTGGAAAACGAAACACAGAAGTGAGGATTTAAGACACAAACACATCAGTTAAATATTCCACAGACTTATCCTCTTGCCTCGTCAAATGTCAGCAAGTACTTTAATGCTTACTCCAAAAGCCTCCGAACAGCACTGAGCTGCAGAATACTCTGTGCTAGAAACTGCCTAGTCAAAGTTAACAGATCAAAACATTATTTCCCGCCACAACTTGGGTTTTTATTGTCTCTCTGTTCCTCCCTCTGCCATATTAGCACTTGTCTCATCAAGCCCAGAAGTGTGAAGGTCTAAGCATTTGTTCAAGTATTTTCAAAACCAGGACCTCGTATTCTAGATTAGCTGGGGGAAAGGACTGGTGCCACCATTCGCCACAGCAGGTGGAAATTTTGTTGCGACCTCTTGAAGTTACTGTAGCATGAATAACTGGCATCACTGTCACAAGCAGTTCAACTTAAAATCTCTCTGAATCATTACTTTCTAATATGTGATCCTCTTTCTCCTTAGCACCACTGTGCTGCCTAATAGGCAAAGGGCTGGCTTCATGTACGACAGACAAGAACTGGGCTCCATTTCACTTAAAAGCGTCCCTTATCTTTGTAAAAACTTAGGATGAACATACATTCGTTCAGCACGCCAACATCAACGTTTCTGCCCAGAACAGAGATGGGGATATGTTGACCGAAACACTCCCTCCGATGAGCACTACTGGACCAGTGGTCAGCGTGTCCATGTCAAGCAGATGTGTTTGTATTTGGCACACGGTCCAGACTTTTGCAAACGGGTTACGCCCATGGCAGTCTCAGTCAATTTAACAGTGGTGTAAGAGGTGAGGTAGTGCAATTTGAGCTGATTTAGTGTTTGCAGGGTGTGCAGAATGAGTAATCTGTAAGCAGCTGGACAGAAAATGAGCAGGCAGGCGGTGAATGTAAAGCATACCAGCATACACCATGATCCTTGCTTTGGCTTACAGGGTCATGTTGTGGGGTTTTCCTGCTACATCCTCTGCTGTCTTTTGCTCAGCCTGTACTTACATTCAGAAGGATGCCAGATCTAACTTTTGTCATTTTGTTACCTATGCTTGCAGTAACTTGGCTATTAGCTCAAACTGAAACCTCAGTCTACTATTTTACCATAGACCTGATGAAAGACAAGCATAGCAATGCTCAAACCTGTATGGGTTCTTCTGTGAGCTTTCAGGTGGGAACTTTTAGTGTAGACTTTGTTGCAGCCTTCGTAATCACATCGATGTATTCTGCGTTTTCTTTGCGTGTCTGGAGATTCCACAGGTAAAGGTCTCTTTCCTGGCTGAACTATAACTGAAGGGTGATTCCTGCAAAGCCAAACCGAATGTTAAAAATTAAAAACATTTAACACAGCGAACCCCAGCTACTATGATACATGACAGAGCCCTTTATTCGCTACCACTCAGTCTCTTGGCAGAAAGAGGAACATTACATGCGTGTCAAAAAATTCAAGAGGGTTTAGCAAATTTTGTGTATTCTAGCAGTAATATTTTTAACTGTTTACTCACTTTGTGGCATGATGTAGCCATTTTTATGACTCCCTAGTTCTTTTTAAAATTACAAATGAAAAACTCTCTTCAAATTCCTGTCTTTCAGTCAAACCCAGATTGCTCAAACTATGAGCTCATGGTGAACTTTTCTTATATTTGTCCACTTTTTTTCTTCTTCCTTCAAATACAACTAATTTGCTTGTAATTGGAAACAGCTATTTGGTATTATTAAAGAAATCGTATCTTTAGGGTTTCAAAGCAGAACTCAAACTTTATTGTTCCAGCCACTCCTTTTAGAGAGTAATTAAGAATTTCCTGTTTGGTGCTGGCAGGAGGGTGCGGCCTCCCTATACCACTGACGTCAATTCCTAAAAGTAGACTTTAGCCTGTGTGGCACACCCAAAGGATGTCTGAAGTTGTCCCTCCACCTTCATAAACATCATTTTTTTGCCTTTGAAGCCCACAGGTACAGTGCAGGTAAGACATGTACTAACTACATAAGGACTCTGGTAACAAACAAAAACATAAACATTCGTGCCTGTGACAGCACAATGAGCTGCTTAAGAAGTGCCACTAACGATGGATATTTAGGTTTGAACACCACCCCTGCGGTAGAAATGGGGATAATTTTGATTCTTTTTTTCTATGTCAATGTTAGAAAAGGAAATAAATATGTTTGTCAAAAAGGTAAGTGGCATTACAAACCTTGCAACCTCACAAAGTTGCATTTTTCAACCTGCTAGATTTGTATCAGTGTTTTTAATATATTTTTTAGCTTTTAACTGAAACTTAATACATAATGTGCAGATATTAGCACTCGTTGCAAAACCAGTTCCTCCATGCGACAGAAATAAGCTTTCTGGAACTCCTGTCTTTTCTTAGTCACAGTATTTCACATTTCTTTACCAATCGAATTACATTTTATAACACTAGTTACACTGAGTTCCTTTAGGGCCTAATTTTCAGAAACACTGAATACCAACTTCTCTCAGCAAAACAAAGGGCATGTGCTAAAGACAGAAAATCTTGTGCATGGTTTAACAAGAAAAAAATAATTCTTTTACTCTCCACAGCAGCAGGATGGGAATTACCGATGCAGGAAAAGTTTAATTCTGTTACTAATCCCTTTATTGGAGTTACAAGCTTGAAATTGGGAGGCAAATTCTCTTTCTTGGGTGTTTGTGTGACTCTTGAGTGATGTATTCTTCAAGTACACATTAAATCTAGCTAAAAATACTGTAATGGCAGGAAACCCCAGATGGTGATGTTAGACACAGATGTACAAGCTCTTAAATTAGAAAGGCAAGCTTTTAGATTCCAAAGAAATGCTTTTCTAAAGCCATGCTCATTTTGACAGTTGCATACTAGTCTTTTTGGAGAAGCTTTGACTTAGGACAGTAAGCAAACTTGATTTAAATCCTTATGTGTGGAGGCTCATCCCGGACATGGTAACATCTAGAAAAATGGGGGAAAAGGATATTGGCTGTACACAATTTCTAAAGTTTTGAATCTAAAAGCACGTCAAAAAAGCACTGAGATTCTGTCTGTCATTTTCCCTTAGAGGAAAGGAGGCTGACAAGACTACAGAATGTTATCAATAATCAGATAGGGTGTGGCAGTTTTAAAAAATAGTTAAGGCGGTGTCAAAAATCAGAGGTAAATATTAAGTAAGTGCCAGCAACAGAAGCACAGTCCTAATTCTTTCATTCCCTCTTACACAACCAGATACAAATTCATGTTAGTCTAACCATTTCAGTGCCATTCTTTAATAGATAAGAATATGTTCCAAAAATCATGTTACAATTTCAACAGCTTTTTCACCTTCTTTACCAACAGACCACGCTATGTTGACAGCATGAGTTAGACTCTGATACTTGCACTCCTAAGAATTTATGTTAATGAGGCTTCTTGTATTTGGCCAGAGATTATTACCTCATTTGATTTTAGAAGTAACTGCATAGTTACATCAAATATCAGACACACGAGGAAGGCCAGCAATCCCTACAGAAATGCACCAACATTATATATCTATAATGTGTATGCCAAAAAAACTAACACTAAAGCAAAATCAGTCACTTAAAAGTAAGGCTGAAGATTTCTTATGCTCCTTTAATGTCACTTATGTGTCTGAATAGTGCACTTTGGGCAGATGGAACCTATCAAAAAAGACAAAAAATCATTACCTAATTATGGCTTATAATGGAGAGAGGCTGAGGAAGCTGTTTGAGGCAACAGGAAATTTTTATAAAGGTTTAGGTCTGTCATCTTGTAACTTGGGTGATTTGCCTATGTACTTTTAAAATACTAAAAGCTCCCATTTACAAACTTCCTGTTGGGAATATGGCAGAATGTGAACTTGAAAAGGCTGGCTTTAGGAACAAGCAAGAACTGCAGCTCGACAGGACAGCAGGAAGCAATTACATTCATTACAACACGAGGACACAGGGTCTCCATAAACATAATGCTCTGCATGGGCACGCAGAGGAGATGCTTTGGAAACGTGGACTATTCACATGTTTCTTGTAACACTACCTGCACACTACACCAAATTGTATATTCTTTGCTCAGAGGATGGGTTTCCTGTGGAAACTGGACTCATTGGGAAATAATTAATGCAAATCACTAATGCAGATGACAAGTCTGCAGAAGTCTCAGCCCTGAAGGAAGGGTGTGGTATCAGCCAGGAACAACACTTACTGGTTTGCTCCTGTTGAAGAGGCCTAACAAAGAACAAAAGTAAACTGAACCATTTGATAGTTCTGACCAAGCAGAAGTTAGGCCCAAGTATGTACAGACCTGACTACCTTGTGCGGCAAGTCCATTACGGAAGATAAGTAACCACCTAGTAAACACAGATGTTTACTATTTTATTGTAAGTTTATTACAATAAAACATAAAAGGCTATTTTTAAATAAACAGCTAGCTGTTTATAAAAGTTTATAAAAGCTAGCTGGCATCTAATTAACAGCAAAGAGCCTGCAGTCTAGAAGCTGCATCTAAGCTGGTTGGAGACTTCAAAGTGAGCAGGAGTGCCCACGAGAAGGCTGTGCAGAATGTCACTGGCCCTGGAGCCACCGTGTGCCTTCTAATCTGGGAACGATCACGAGCAGGAGGAAGGGGCTACCTTCTGAAGGAAATGCAGAAGATTGACCATCTCATGCTTTCTCTCTCTTTCTGAATCACCTTGCACTCATACACTGTTTTGGGGAGTCCCAAAAGTGTTTGAGACCCCTTTTCCTCTCTCTAGGAGGCAAGGCCTCATAAAACTGCTCTGAGAGCGACACTGAGCAGGAAGAAAGGGCAGAAATGGATTCTGAGATCATGTACTGTGAGCCCAGCTCATTTCCAAACTCCCATTGGCAAGCCTGCATTCCTGTCCAGAGCACTTCTGCTGAAGGATGAGCGGAGCTCCAGGCCATTCCATGATTTGGTAAGTCTACAGCATTTTCTCTATGAAAACAGAAAATGGAAGGGTGCCCATGGCTCCTCTGGTACTTTCTGAGAAATTTTAATATTTCCAGTTAAAAAGTTTCTGCCTCAGACCTCACTTCTTTCTAGCCCTGGTTCCTCCTTCTGCAAATAGGACTGTTTCAAAACCAGTTATATCTGTGATCCAGTTCATGCAGTGGCCCCAGTAACAGTTATACCAGCACAACGAGTTGGTACTGTGGTGGAAACAAGTGGCTGGGAGGAGAGCAAGCTTCAGGAATTACTTGAGCTGCCAAAAAAAACACCCAAGGAACAATGGCCTCAGGTAAACATGGAATTTCACAGGATATATACAGAACTTGTAGGCCTAAGGATGTTTCTTCCACCAAGTAGCTCCATTTTTTTTTAAAAGACAAAGATGTCCTCCAAGGAAAGAAATTCACAATAATCTTTTTAAGGAAAGGTAATTTCAGGTAACACAAATACAGAGATTAGTATGAAATGTCTTTACAGTATCTTTCCAGTTTGCTGCTGGTTTTACATAAACAGGTATCACTGGCTTATTTGGAATTCTACTTTCAGTAGATTGTAGAACTGAGACTAGCATTACTTTAAAAATGCATTATATAAATGGCAGATCTACATGGTTGTGATGTATAAATACATATTGACTCCCGTATGGCTAAAGAGGGAAAAAAATTTGGGGGGAGAAGGATGCTTTTCTGGATGTTATCACATATTCTAAAGCAGAGCAACACTCCCTCCCACTCTTGAAAATTGGTAACTGCTGCAATGACCTGCTTTTCATTCTTCTGCTGATTTTGGGACTACTGGTAGGTACTTACTCTTGCACCATCACTTGCTGGGGAGACAATGAGGTCATCATTGGAGGTGACATTTGTTCAGGATAGAAGTCAGTCTTTGATGGTTCACTTCCTGGCTCTACCTTGATTGTTTTCTTCAGTGTAGGCTTCTCATAAGATTCGATGACAGGCACTGTATGGGGAAGGGCAGGAGAGGAAAGGCAACACATCAAAAATATGGAGAGTTAAAGAAAAAAATATTGTACGTGAAAACATTTAGTTAAAACAGAAAAAATCCCCAGCTCTACATTTAGTGCAACCATTTATGCTAAAATACAGAATCTTCCAATTTTAGTCTATCTACTGATGAACTATGATTCAAACCAGTTCTATCCATTTTCATCAGTTCAACATCTTTGCCATTTAAACATGCCAGTAGATAAACAGCTTTATATAGCTATAAGTAAGAACCAAATATAACCGTGGTAAGTTTGGTAAAATATTTACACAGTAAATTCTATGTTTGCACATTTTAGAAGAACAGGAATTATGTTCCATCTCCTAAAATGTGAAAAACACACAAAGAAGTCCTTGGATATAGTTATCTTCCCAGGATGAGACAGCATAATAAGGAAACTCTAACACCACCAACCTGGCATGCTACTTGGAGTTTCCATTTCATCTGCAAGAACTGTGGACACCATGATGGGCTGCTGAAGATGGGGGGCATACATAAAAGGAACTGGCTGGACCACAACCGGCTGTATAACGGGGAGTATTCCAGGGCTTCTCAGTCCATGGCGCGAAAGAGCAGCAGCCATTACAGGTGGGATTGTTATTGGCATGGAAATAGGCTGTACTCCTGGGGGTGACGGCGCGAATTTACTGAGAGGTGAGCTCGGTGAGGACAGAGTCAATCCAGGTGAAGTTCTCCTATGCACAGTCTGAAATTTCAGGGGGGAAGGAGAACTTCCAGTTGAAGGTGGTGAGCTACGTTTGTTCACCGTGAGGTCTACTGGCTCCATCTGGATTCCATTTGACAGTCCTTCGGGGTTTGAGTAGAATTTATTGTGCAACATACTCGGTGTAGAATAAATGACGCTGTATGTGTTTGGCTTCACTGGGTCCATGTAATTGGACGGGTATGACTGTCAGGAAAAAAATAAAACAAAACAAAATAATAAATCGACACAACACACAATTACTACTGAAAAAGAAAGATGGCTAATAAAGCTGATGCAAAACGAAAAGTTTCAAGAAAGCACTTTAATGTATTTTCTAAATAAAAGTGAATTAAATAAAGCCTAAGATTTCACACAAAGGAAGTTAGTCAAGTACTGATTCGCTGTTTCAGAAGCAATGTAAAACAAATCCTCGAGGCTTCTTCAACTTTTTTTCTCCCTTTAAAACACTTTTCCATATACTAAGCTGCACGTTGCTAAACTGACCCAGGAGGTAAACTGTGCTATGCCCAGCATATAATGATATACTGAGTCAAGCCAAGCAAGATGGGGAGTTAAACTGGAATTTCAGGTAATGGGTCTCGATCAACGGCTTAAGTATCTGAAAAACAATCATCACCAAAGCAAGAAATTATGTATCTTAACCTTACAAGCAATAAAGAATACACAGACGAACTATATAAGCAACGGGTGAGAAACTCAAAGAGTATAAAAGGTAAATTCTAAACCTTTGGGGTTGGTTTTGTCTGAGAAATAATGCAGCTAAGTAGCCAGTCTGATTTTGGAAAACTAGTAGAAAGATAAACATTTAGTGTATTGGAAGAATATTCCTATCAATAGTAGCTAGCAGTTCTCATTACAACATCATGTACACACTTCAGATAATCTTGACCTATATGACAATCTCCACATTTCAGTGGAAATAATTTTTGTAAACCAAGCAGTATTAACCTTCATTGCAGAGTATCGTATTATTAAACAACTTTCCAGTTAAATTTTCCGTTTAAAGTGTTGAAAACTGAGATTGTTTACTAACAGATAACTTACAATGGAAACTGATGTGATGTTCTAAGGTAGCAGATAGAGAAAATGCAATCCACAGGTTTTTAGCCCTTAGATGTCGCCATTTTTTCTGAAATAAAATTCTATCCTTGAATTCTAGGTAAGCAAAGTTTCATGTTAAGGTTAAGAAGTTTCACACTAATATTAAAAAACTACTAAATTCTTTGGCACCAAAAAGCATTTGCTGAGTGGTATTAAAAAAATGTTCAAAATGGTAGAAAGTGAATCAGATCAGAAGTATAAAACTATTGTATTTTTATACAATCATTTTCATGACATTTCAATTATTTTTTTTCCTGGGGTGAAAACTTCTAGCAACACATCTTCCTGGTTTCTTACCTCTGTCTTTCCCTGTGAGCAACAGTTAGTTGATTTTAAATCTTGAAATTAACTGAAAGCACTTCTGCAAAATGACACAAATGTACTTTTCTTCTTTTCAGTTACAGCTTGAAACCATTTAGAAAATACTAAATTTTCCTGCTGCATTCATAGCACTGTGACAAAACAACAAAGTTGAGTCACCTAATCCATAAAATACTCAAATGAGGCACCATACATAATGGTGATTAATCATCAAACAGTAAATACTGCATTCAAATCTCTGAAACTTTTTAAATTATCTTTATATGATTATTCTTACAAATTCAATTTAAAAAAACCCGTTCATCTTCGATGGTAATCAGTTTCTCAGAATTCTATTACAATTGTAATAGCCTGCCGTTATTGTAAGGAGTGCTGGCTAAAACAAGTTCTATAGAATTGTCACTACTGCTTGAGCCAAGCGACGAAATTGTCAGCATTCTAAGTGATGACAGTCACTGAATACTGATAGAGTTTAATATTTAAGAGCATTTAATATCTACTAAATCTGATCCAGTTATGGGCATAGGAAGAAAATCAGAATTTAAACATGTAAGAGATATTAAGCACTTCTGTTAAAATTGCTGTTATTGGTTTACAGTGCAATGTCTACTCAACTTCGACAAACTGCAAATGTTCCACCACCAAGCATCAGTGCATTTACAGTGTGCAGGTTTGTCAGGTTTTGATCACAAGGTCATTACCTACAAACATTTTTTTCCATTGCAAGAATACTAGACAGGAAAAAGACTATGCAATCGATTTAAATCTTAGAGAATGTTTTTGGTCAACAAGTCTATTAAAGCACGAAGCATCTCTAAGCTGTAACCTTTCTACATAAATAGTTATCCTCTTTCAACTCTTCAAGTAACAACAGGTATGTGTATAGAGAAAAAACCAAACTATTACAATGTTGTGCAGAGAACTAGAGACGTTAAATAAAATACATCTAGAAGTTAAATACAATACATCTAGACAAGCAAGAAATACTTTCCAGAATTAGGAAGAAAATAATGATATTTTCAAGTAGTGATTATTTTAGGGACTTGGTATTTTACCTCATATTCCTTGCATTATTTTGGATAGAAGGTTTTCATTGTTGTAATTAAGATGGTACAGAATTAACATCATCTATTTTTTTTTTTCTGGCAGTTTGGGGAAGCTGAATAATTCTTCTAAACTTTCCTTCCTCCTGTGATTTTAATTGTGATATTTCTATCTGAACTGCAGATAAAGTTGTCATAGAAAAATGTGGTGTGATAGATTATCTGTGTTGGGAAGAAAAATGGTGAAACGCTTGAGAAGGATGCTACAACAACGAGAAGGAGAATATCTTCTGTCAATCAGAGACTCTCTGGTGGAAAACCATCTTGCTTCACTATCAATGAAGTGTGCTTGAAACCCTGTTTGTTTGGATCACACTCAGATCTATCTCCTAGGTCTGAAATTCAGCTCCCAGCATCTTTTAGTACAGCAAAGTTTTAGTTTTTAGGTCCCCAGGACACAACAATTGCCATTAGGCTGATAGGAACCACTGCTTTCAAATTTGTTATGTCACCTTCCCTTCCTTTGCCAGGGAGGCAGTGGTAACCCTTGGGGAAATACAAGATGGGAGAATAAGGAAGACTTCACAGTCTCTCTCTCTAAACAGGGAGCATTACCAATAGCAAACAAACAAAAAGCCCAAATATCCCGGTTTTCTAAATGCCATTAATTGCAGGAAGCAGGAGAGTACTTCATAGCCTGCAAGAGCAATCTCTTCTCACCTGTCCTACAACTTATGCAATGTATTCTGGTAGAACAATGGAAAATCAGGTGTCATGGAATCATAGAACCATAGAATGGCAGGGGTTGGAAGGGACCTCTGGAGATTGTTGAGTTCAATCCCCCTGTCAGAGCAGGATCACCTAGGGCAGGCCACACAGGAACATATCCTGGTGAGGTTTGAAAGTCTCTAGAAAAGGAAACTCCA
>VWZK01004990.1:0-28509 GCA_013396935.1 Baryphthengus martii
TGTTGGGATATGGGGCATGGTTGATGTCTTCTTATCTTGTCAGATTTTTGGCTCAGTTTGCCTTTTCTTCTGTTTTGTCACCTGCAGTGAGCGGGTTTATTGCTTCTTTTGTTCCCACTGTGGTCTGCTATGCTATAGTATTTTTGAGGTCCATAGAAATAGATAATAAAACCTGCATGAGTTTCTGTGTATGTTTTCTGCTGAGGGCTGCCTCCTTTTTGCCCGGCCATGTCATTGGGAAAACACAAGGCAAGCTTAGGGAGCTTTGGGCCTCACCAAAATGGGGAGTAATTATGGTGCTGTACAATCTCTGGGAAATACGTGCTTTTTCTGTAGCTGAAGTCTTGGAATGAGTCTGTCCTGTTAACCTAATGGAAGTTATATCTGTGTCATGCTTGTTCACAGAATATGTAACTGAGTGTTGTGGGGGTTTTACCATTCATTTTTGCACTTGGATAACAAAAATAACATGTTCCTTATTACTATTATCTTATTATTTAGTTCTCATATCGTATTTCTGTCAGACAATTTAGATATCTATTTTTGGCCTTGTTTTCAGCTGCAAAAATATACCCTTAAAACAAATGAAAAAAGTCAATTAGCATAAACTGCAAAAACTTTTGTAACTGTTAGTGGAAGTGAGTTAAAATTATTTCGTCATTGTTTATTGTACAAAAGCATTACTAGGAAGTTAGCGTGATGGAAAAAGAGGAAAATACTGGAAAAACTTAATTTTTATTTTATGATGGTATAATCATTTGAGTATGATACAGAGACCATATCTGTTCCAGCATATCACTGTATCACCTGAAGTTAACATTTCTGATTCCAGCAAATCTTCCCAGTTCAATCACATTTGGATTTGCAATTGCTGGAAACAGCAAGCTTCACATAAGCAATCTCTGCAGTTTTAAGTGCTGTACACATAAAACTTCTGGATGGTAGTTAGCCTGTTTGCACGCCACGGAGTCTTCTGAGAAGGGATCTGTGTCAAAAATTCTATTTGAATCATAGAATGCCTTAGGTTGGAAGGGACCTCTAAAGGCCATCTAGTCCAACCCCTCTACAGTGAGCAGGGACATCCTCAACTAGAGCAGGTTGCCCAGAGCATCACTGATGTGCCAAGTTACATATCACGTAAAATACCGTTGAATATTCCCGTTCTTTGAAGTCAGTGTTTTCAACACATTGTTTTTCTTTAAAAACAGAAACAGAGTTTGAAGCTGTGTGGTGGATTTGTATAAAGGCTCCCGTATTTCTGTGAGTGTTGTCCTACTTCGAATGGTTAGGCTTGAAATGAGCAGTAAATTCAACTCCTTCAGAATTAAGTTAGTAATTTATTAGGCATGTCTTATACAGCTCCAGAATGCATGTACCTGTGGTCACCGCCAGGATTTCCAGATGTCACCTGACTATCAAGTCAAACTGTCTTAGAACCAGAAATGCTGTACAAATACAGGTCTTAAGAATGTGTTAGGACAAGGAATTTGGTTGGACAAGGAGGCCATATCTGGGAGTAAAAGCAAGTCCATGGCAGCAGGCCCTGTGTTCAAATGAGTCATGTGAAATGTCTGTGGCTTTCGTTTAACTTTTTTTCTCAGTTTCTAGGGAGCTGTCATCTTTCTTCCATTATGCAAACTGGTATGTTAGGGACATTCTCCAGAAGGCATTTTTGAAGTCTGCTGCTGCCTTAAGATCAGTACAGAAGACCCAAGCTATTGTATATTGTATAACTACAAATAAATGAATGGTAATTTCTGCAAATGAAAAGAAAGGACACCTCTGAGAGCAGAGTTAAACGTGCACCGAGAAGTTTGCTGAAGCTAAGACAATAGTCAAATAAAGAGGACAAGATAGACAAAAAGAGTACCTAGAGCGTGATATACCACAGGGGCATGTTTCCTCAGCTCTAAGCATGTGAATTCTTTCCCATTTATTAACATTTATTTATTACTTTCAGTATTGTCAATTTTAATAATAGCAAGGTGTGCTTCAGTATGCTTGTTTGTGTATAACTCAAACCTAGGGAAACCAGAACACTTGGAAGAAGGAAAGCAGGGTCAGCTGCAGGTGAACCAGGTACTGAAAACAGACAAAAAGCAGAGGCTACTTTGAACTCTTCTAACCGATCAAATACAACCATTGTTGGAAAAAAAAAATGGCTAGAAATACACCCGTTTGTCTTTGTGGATGTATTTGTGTCCCAAATGTGACAAGGACGCCCCGATAGTAGCTTTTGGTTTTGCAGCAAGAAGCAGCTTCCATCCCAGATACAAATTTAATTTCAACTACATTTTTAAATCAAAGCTGCTAATTAGGAGTTTATGAACAAGGGTATGCGTGCACTTCCACTGAGAAATTAGGAAGGGAAAACTACCAACTATTTTCTGCTTAAGCTACTTCAAAGAGGAAATGTAAGAAGGGGAGAGCCTTGTAAGTCATTGCAATTAATTCTTCTAAAAGTAGACTGTGTAGAGGTACAGATGCATAAATGTGTATTCGTGGAATATAGTTCAACCATTTGGATTGTGTAGGAGAGGTCCTTTGAACCATCAGTGAAAAGAAATTTATTTTTTTTCAAGTAGCTATTTTAAGGCTGCCGTTCTAACTTTACAAATGCAGGGAAACTATCCCACGTATTTCCCCTCTATGGGCATCTACTAATCCCACTGCAGAAATATAAGACTCGGAGACAACTCCAGGTCCCTTCTATTTCATCTAGCCACATAATAGATGTTTATAGCATAAATGAAACTGGATGTGTTTCGAAGGTAGTGAAGCCTTTTTTTTGCCTTGTTCTCTTTGAAGGAGCAACTGATCCAGATCATCTCTGATGGTTAGAAATGCAGTTATACAGAGTAATCTCTAGCTTATTTTGTGTTTGGGTATCTTTTAGCTTGACTACTGCCCTTGTGTGTAGGTAACAATGTTATATGTGTGTGTGTATATATATATATAATGCTCTGGATGTTTAATAAATATGCCCAAATATGATCGGGTTTGTTTGAAATTTTTCAGTTTCCACTTGTTAAACAGACTCTGCTTCCTGGTCACTTTAGTATCTTTTCACTGTGCTTCTTCCCATGAAAAATTTTGTTCTTCAAACAGTAACTCTTGAGTGCCATGTGCCATTATTACTTCCCCATGTCTTCTGGAAAATTCTGTGTGATTTCAGTTTTAGGATTGTATTTAACGTTCTCTACCAAAATCACATTAGTGACTCTTCTTCATCGTTTGATCAGTTATTTCAATGTCTGTCTTCTGTCAGCTTTGTTTATAATCAGTGGGGTTTTATAACCATTTGGTTTATGGCAGAAATTGTTTCTAAAGGAGGGACTTTACCATTTGTATTTTTTAATTTTTTCTTTTTCTCTTCAATGAGTGCTTTGAGTTGTTATGAAGGAGAAGTTGGTGTATAAGTCAGGATGAACATGCTACTAAATAGAAAAAAAACATACTTGGCTATAACGTGTACTAGGAATCGTGCTAGAATTCATGGGAGCAGTGGATAGTTTTTTGTTTTGTGTCAGTGCATGTAATATTACATAGAATGGGAATCTTTTTTTGTCTCAAGACTAACATTAAAGATAGCAGCTTGTTTAACATATGCCTTTCTATCTACCCTTCACTGCATGTGTTTTCAGTCACTCTTGTAATGCCAAATTAATAATTGATATGCCAGTTACAATTTGACAAGGTTTATCCCAAACAATAGACATTATCTATTTGTAAAAAACAAGCAATTAATCATATAGCTTCCAATATTAAACAGAAAATTACTTGAGATAGTCACCCAAATAACTTTTCAAAATCAAATTCCTTATAAATTGTCTAACAGCTTGTAAGTAGAGGTTTGGAAAAGTGCAAGAGAGGAATCCAGATGGTGAGGAAGTGTAGAAAAAGTCAATTGTTTATTTTGGTCAAAGAATATAGACACCCCACCCCGCAAAAAACCCCAAAGATGTCTGGTGCTTAATCTGCTTATAGGACAGGCTGATAACTAGAAAGATGAGGCTGGTAACAAAAGAAATGTAAAGGGAAAATGATCCACTCAACATGTAATTAATACTAGCATCTGTCACCATTTAATGAGTGCTGCACTAATCAGAGGATTTTGTCATTTTAGTGAAATGTTTAGCTACTTACCCATAAAAGGCGTATGGATACAAAACTAATGTTGTTCTGTGCAATATTCCACGTGATCTGCTCGTACATCAGTCAGGATAGCTGAATTTTATGAAATATGTAACTGTAATTGTACGTTTGGTCAGAGATCAGCCAGTAGATTCTCTAACAAATAGAACAGAATATCTAGATGAGCAATTAAAGTAACAAGGCAAACCATTCTGATGACCCTTCTTGCTCTTTTACCCATCACTTCTCCAGTTGTTTAGTGGTCAGTCTATACCTTCAATCAGTTTTTGTTTAAATCAATATATTCTGAGCACAGTATATTATTTTGGATACTGAGAACCATAGTATTTTCTTTAAAGATCCTGTAATCAATTGTTTTCATTTAAAAATAAAATATGTTTTCTGGCTTTTTTTTAGTTACAAGTAAAAATGTTGAACCTATAGCACTTAAATCTTAAAAAAAATATTTTTTTAAAATGTCTTTTTTTTCAAGAAACAACTCCATGTCAGATGTCTATAAACCCTACATTAAAAAACAAAACAACAACTTAGCATTTGTGTAACATTTCAATTTTAGGATGCATTAATAAGTGATTGTTTTACTGGTTGTGTTTTGTTGTGAGTACCTTCAGGCAAGGATAGTTCCTCCATTTTTGAAAAATGGTATCATAACGTTAACTAAATGTTATCTTTGTGGTTTGGGTTTGTTTTTAAGTCTTAACGGTGACAATTGATGTATAACCTATTTGATTGACAGAAGACGCCCTTTGAAGTGCTTGAGCCAGATGGATTGGGGGACGACAACACATTACCAGATGTTATTATGAAATTAATTTAATTTTAATTGTTTTATTATACAAAACAATTTTTTGGCAAGATAAGTTTAATTTTAAGTAAATCTTCAGTAAAGATCTACGGGAGATGAACCTTTTTCAGTCATACTATTTTATTTGCCATACTTGTTATTGCCTAGCTGGACCAATTCTATTCAAGTCTCTTCTTTAGTATTTCAACTGGAGAATTTGAGTTCTTAACAAACAAAAAGTGCAAAAATTTCTCTGAAGGGGTTTTTTTTCAAAAATGATAGGTTTGTTATGTGCTATTTGTATAGAAGACTTTGATTATATAAAACTAGCAACTTGTTGGTGTTTTAAATTAGAATCATTTCAAGCATAGTTTGGTGACTTGAGAAAAGGAAGCTATTTTGTTCCAGCTCAGGAAGTGCTCTGTTATGCTGAAAAAGTGTATTTCCAAAATAATTGAACACTTCCATGGTAATGTTATCAAACACTATCAAGCCATTATTATCAGGAGAATGTTTGTTAAGCCTACAATACATAGGGCAATCTCCTTTGTTTTTTCTTTGTCTCTAATTCAGATTATTTAAGTAAACAGTATAGCTGCTTGGAAAATGGAAACATTCTCTGGAGAAATGATGCTGTACTGGAAAAAAATGAATATTGTTGTCAGCTGTTTCTGTCCAAAGCTAAAATATGTTGGTTTAGCAATGTTGTAATATTATAGTTTAGATACCTGATAGTATATCTCACTTCTTCCATAATGTGCCACCTCTGGATGCATGCAGTTGCTTGATCTTATCCAGAAGGTTTTAGGGAAGCTTTGGGAATTCTTTGGTCATGCTGCAATATTGAAGATGTAACCCATCACAAGAACTCAAATGACAGGGAAATTTGGACTTTCAACAACTGAAATGCAATTTGTGATGTGTTGCAGTAGCAATTTTGGTGTTTCAGGGCTTTCCTTATTGGTGGATCAAGGTTTCTCTGCAGAAGACATCGCGTACAGCAGTGTAAGTGGTGGGTATTTTCCTTCCCCAAAGACTCAACAATCTACAAAAACAGATAATTGTTTTGGTTATTCTCCCCACAAACGTTACTAAATGATTAACCCTGTGAAACATTTGTTTGAGGGAAGCAACAGGAAGACTCATCAGACCAACATCTGGCTCCAAGCCTGGTGTCACCAGCAGGACTTCGTTTTTTTCGAACATGGGTCAGTGTACACAACACCTGGCCTGCTAGCAACAGGTACACCTGTCTCAAAAGTGGAAAAGGATCTTTGCACAGGAGGTAGCAGGGCTCATCAAAAAAGCTTTAAACTAGATATAAAGGGGGAAGGGGATAAAACACTAGGGATAATAAGCCTGGGGGTGGCATATCAATGTTTGTGGGATGACATGCTACACAACCTTTCCGAAATCCATCGTCCTCCAAGACCATAGGAATTGTGCAATGTGTTGTAGTAGTTATGAAATAGTTGGTAGGATTCCTAATTAAGACCACTGGATGTTTGTTAAAGAAAACAGTTGCAATGGAAGTAGCACAACTGGTTTCTTACATTCTGCAAGCTGTAAAGGCTAGAGAAGCATTATTACTTTTCAGATCTTTCTGGAGAAACATGCAGGTCTACAGTTCATATGTGTTGTACCTGAACAGCATTACCTTGCAATTTACTCAAAGTAATTTAAGTAGGTCTTAAGTTTCAAGTGCCTTATAAATGTCTTTTTGTTTTTACTCAAATGTATTCTCTATATTGCATATGAATTTCAGTATAGCAACAAGAAAAACTAAGTGAACTGTGTAGATGACAATTTAATCCAGATAAACCACTCTTCTCTTTAAATTGCTGCTAACTTACAGGAATTAGTTTTCTTATGGAAATATTAACATCCATATTTATGTGGACTTGTGTTTACTGATTACTATTTAAAACTTTAGAGTGCCTAATTAATTTTTTTTATAGAATCTGTTATAAATTGCAGGAGGCACAAATATATACACATAACAGTGCTGATATGACTTAATTAGTCAGAGGACAGGTGGGACATTGTCCCTGAGGTCAAAGTAAAAGAATATTTAAGAAGTGATTGTATAGATGCAATAAAAGCTTGCCTGTTCACTAGTCCAACACAGTTGGAGACTTAATAGAAAGACTTAAAACATTCATCAACTGATGTAGTGTAATTAAGAGGAAGAGTAGTCTTGCTGGTGAGGGTGTTTAACCTATTGTATTTTATCATCTTCAGTTACAACTATTTCCACAGAAATATCCATTGGGTAGATAAGAGCTAAATATTGCTCTATTAACTTAATAGTGGCCTTCTACCTGTCTCATACAGTATTGTGTTTTTCTTTGAATATCTTACAAGAATCACCAGTATGTCTGTTAAAGCATAATGTATTTTTTAGGCTCTGTAATAGCTGAATGATCAGGTTAGGGGGATGGATCTAATGCCACAATGTGTTATGAGAAATCTTCTATTATTCTGGTTTTGTTTGGCAAATGAACAAATTATTTAATCTGATATGAGCATTAATCACTTTTGGGGTAGTGCTGGTGCACTTTTATGACATGGAGCTAATGATTTAGTGCAAACAGTATTTTTTTTTTTTAGTTTATCTAAAGTGTTTAGATAAGTATTTTGACTGTAGTTTTGGAACATTTTGTCATCTATTAAGCTATTCATATGTATGATCTTAAAGGCCAATTATAAAATTAAGCTGGTTTTCTGTATTTGCTTAGAAGCTAAGGATGGAAGAGAGCCGTCATCAAGAGAAATGAGTTAGTACAACTGCCTTTCAGCTCTGATGTTTGTTACAGCAACCCAAAAATCTCCCAAATAACACAGACTTAAAAACATACATTAAAGAGTTTTATTTGGTTTTTTGTTTCTTAAATCTCAGCCTTACATGGAATAAGGAAGCTGTAAATAACTGGTTTTCCTGATGGATAGTGAATTCCTTGTGGATTATTTTACACTCTAGGTCAAGCTAAATGCTATAAGGCGATGATGATGTACAGTAGGCCATCCATTCTCATCCTCTGCTGGCTCTTCTCCATATTCTTATATTTGCAAAGAGCTCAAATAACCATCTGATCATTTACCTTCTATCTATACGTGAGCATGGTCAGGCAACAGTTTGGATTTTCAGTTAAGTGTCCTCAGGTGATCATACTCGCCAAAAAGGTTCCATACAACACGATAGTAAGGCTCTGAAAAAATCGTTAGGCCACAAAAGAGAAACCTCAGTGTTCACAGATTGTGATGCTGATGAACTTTAATAGAACTCGCAAAAGATGCCTCTTGGAGACTTAGGTCCTGCTCCAAAAATAAAAAAACAAAACAACAACGTATTGCAAGCAATGAATATGAAAGAGCTTCTTAAGTTTTGCAAGATTTCTTTGTAGCCATCATTAACTAACTTAAATGTGACTGTCATTTCCTTTTTGTAGAGATAGTGAGGAAATTATTAAGGAAAAAAAAAGTTATGTAACTGTGCCAAGATCATGGTAGGAATATTTGGTAATATTTGATAAATGTTGTCTCTGCAGGTATCAATTTCATTTAACTGCTTCACAACATCTTGTGAGATACCTACATGTTGCTTGTTATGCTCTGTGAAGGCAAAGCGGGAATATTTCTTTAAACAAAGGATATCATCTCATTGCCAAGAACCTAACTGGTTTTAGAGGCAGGAGGAAAAAAGACTTAACAGATTCTTCAGTTCCACAAGATCTGCATTCTTGCTTTTAAGTTAATCACGACAGGCCAGCAGTAGCCTTACTTGAAACAATTGCCCATGTGTGTTACCATTCTCCAGCAGCTTATCCCACAGGGATCAAAATAGCATTTGCTTTCGCCACATCAGCGTCAACGCGTAAGGACTGCCTCACTCTAGCTCTTTATGAAGTTCTTTTAACATTTTATTTCAGTTCATTTGCAAAAAACCCTGTGCATTATTGGTGCTACTTGATTCCACAGTTTAGGTATAATACATGGTTGCCTTTTCTTGGTGAAGAGCGAGTAAAATTTTAAGGTACCTATTCTACGTTGGTTTTTTTTCAAGTGACCTAGAAGCATAAGCTTCATTCATTAGCAAAATGATCATAGCTCTGTTAAAGCCTAAAGATTTCTACTGTCCTATTCAAATTTTCATTTATTACTTATGCTGTCAGAGGTGTAGTGTGGATGCAGCATAACTGCATGAAAAAAATTTACAGTACTGTAGTTTCAGTTTCTCAGGAAAGCTTTTTCCTAAATAAAACTACACATATACTAACAGGGACTGGAAAGATGAAGGAAACAGGTAAGCTGAGAGTTTTTACTGTGCTAATTGATTTCAGAATTTAAAAAAATATATATCTAGTGAAAGTGTTTGACTTCATGGCTTGGAAATTGAGTTTAGGTTTACAAACTATTATGCAGCAAAGTAGCTGATACTGGCTTCAAGCAATCCATTAACTGAATGATATTAGAGGTAAACAGATCATAGCTTTAGAAACATCTGTCTTATGGTTACCTACTTGAAGGTGTTTCAGTAATGCTGATATTTATTCCATTTCTGTTTTGTCAAGATTTATGTGGAAGTGAAATGGATGGTTTCTATACCGAGGTGCCTGAAAATTAAATGCTTTAAAAATAACAGACTTATTTGAAATTGTAGCAAAAATGCAACAGTATTCTTCAAGAGAAAAATGGGATAAATTGGGGGACAGAAGCATTTGAATACTCTTAATTCTGAAATCAAATAGTAAGGCAACATAAATTTTTATGGTCTCTTCCAATCCACAAAACCCACCCAAAAGCAAGTTTTTTTTGTTTTTTTTTTTTTAAATCTGTGGAAAAGTGATAGAATATGGGATAAAACAGCCTGGGAGAAGGGATTTAGTAGGGGTAAAGTCACTAAAACTCACAAAATACGGCTGCTTTTTTCAGCATTCAAGATTTTGGCCATTCATCTGTGACAGAGAGAAGTACTTGAATCTAGATCTCCTAAATCTCAGCAAGCGCTATTTTCTAGATTTTGGAGTCACTTTCTTTCTTCCAATGAATATTTAACCATTTAAAGTAGAACAATTTAGGAGACAAATAGGGAAAAATATTCTCCAAATAACCTGTAATCTGAGAAATTATATTTTCAGGTTAGTAGTTTTAAGCAAAGCAGAAAGCTGAGTCCGAAGTTTGAAATCCTAAAAATGTATATTGGAGAAATAAAGGCACATATGTTTCTAGTAGGACTCCACAATTCACACTGTCTTTCTTCAGCTTCCCCCGGAGGTTTCTCATTCTGCAGTATTAGTCTGTCATGTCAGACTTCTTTCTAGTTTTATAATTTCTGCAAGAGATTAAATTAAGGGAATGTTGAGCTAAATTAAGGGAAAGTTGAGTCCATCATCCTTAAAAGATAGTTCACCACATGACAAACTTCAAATGTCATTTTCTCATGCAATATAAATAGTACTATGCTTCTGATAATCTACAGTCCAGATTAATCTTGTCAATAGATCCTTCCTGAATAGTTTATTTGTTGCTAATTTTCACTTCAATATTTCAGTTGTTATATTTGAT
This sequence comes from Baryphthengus martii, assembly GCA_013396935.1. Classification (NCBI taxonomy): domain Eukaryota; kingdom Metazoa; phylum Chordata; class Aves; order Coraciiformes; family Momotidae; genus Baryphthengus; species Baryphthengus martii. The sequence goes on from VWZK01004990.1 coordinate 10,505, forward strand.
TAAAAAGCTGCTCTGACTTTTTATCCGAAGCCTTGGCTGGTTGCTGCTGTTTAGGTTTGGTTCTGCTCATCCTTTCCTCTTCTCTCTTTTTTTTTTTTTAATGAAGAAATGCCAATGGAGGGAGCAACATGGTAGTGAACTGTTTTAACACTTGCATCTCCAAATACGGTTGAGAATGAAATGCATCTGTGGTTAACTGGGAGGCACTTACAATGCTTGCTTTTCCTCATCATTTTAATCTATGCAAACAGTATAGATATTAGAAAAATCTATGCAATGTTTTCCTTGAAAATAACCATGAGCTAAACAAATTACCAAGGTAACTGTAATTTGTCCCCGGGTGTTTGTACATAAGGAAGTTTTTTAATGGAATAGCAGCGTTGACAGTTTGTCCCACTGTAAATCAAAGAATAATGTTTAGAAAATACACAGTGGCTTTTTATTTTGCTTTTCCTATGCATGTGGCCCGATCTTCCCGTTCTGGCAGATAGTTCTGTTGCAGTATGCTTCCTAGGATCACAATTGAGAAGAGGAGGGTTTATTACAATATGTATTTCTGTCATTTTTTAAAAACTTTTTGAAGTTAGCATTAAAATGATTTGGAATTTATAACTGTACAACAAGAAAGGAAATTTTTATAACCCTATTATGTTTTTATAACCATGTTAAAACATCTCCTGTAATTGCCTTAAAAACAGACATTTCATTTGTAAAGCATTACCTTAGTGTTCCATGTTAGGGTTGGTTGGATTGTGTCAAGATTAAATCTTACTCAAAAGTCTATAGACACATATGCACACTCTAGTGTTTGGATTAAACATGTTCTCGTGCACCTGTATATACACAAACTTGTAGATAAATACACTCATACTCACAAAATACTGAACAAAAAATACACAGGCACACTAATTAGCCTTCACAGGTAGTAAGTTCATCAAGGAAACAGAATGACAAGAGATTTATAATCTTTTGCCTTACATCCTCGTATCGCCACTAGTATATGAAGCGGTGTTATTTTAGCAATGTGGTGGTCCACGCTGCGCGTGTACATTACAGAAATGGTCATTCTGCTAACATAAAGTGCTTCAGTGGTGTAATGTATTTTTCTTATAGTAAATTCTAGAATGTAAATTGACTGAATAGGAGGCTTGGCCTTCAAAGAGGCAACCATTTCACTGCAAAGGAATGAAGATTGTGCGTGTTGTTGTAAAAGTACACAAATGAAGTACTTTTTTTCAGTTGTTTTACTGACCTCCTCCTGAGTAAATAGCACAGTCTTTATGCAAATACATATATATGTGTGTGGTAAAGTGGATCTGGACGAGTCTCAGTTCAGCTTTGCTGCTGTTTTAATGTTTCTCAGCTGAGACAAGAGTTTGCTGTGTATTAGATAATGTGCATTTTCTTAAACTAAAGCCTTGCTTTACTGTGCAGACTTCCTGGATGTCACTAACAACTCTTAAGATGACTTGTACTATAAATTACTAATGTCCAGTAAAAGATATTATATGTTATTTTCTCTAGAAAACAAAAAAAAAAATTAGCTGACTTTTCTGATTGATTTTATTTTTTTTTAAATCTGAATAATGAGGGATTATCAGAAAGAAATTTCAGGCTTTTACAAATCTGTTATCTTCTAGGTTTGGTTGGTTGTAGGTTTTTATCACAGTTCAGATTGCTATAGTGCTTGGTGCCAATGTTCTGGAACGTGTCCTCAGTCTGTGCCGAGGTAACTATGACTTCCTGGAAGAGCTTCCTGTTCCATTGCTCGTGTACATCATTTCCTTTCTGGAGCTTGAAAATATTGCCAGGCTTTCTCAAGTTTCACACAGATTTGAAATAGTAAAAAAAATACTTTTTTTAATAAAAAAAGGTATTTTAAAATTATTAGCTTTACTGTGCAGCATGTTGGTTTTAATTCATCTCATCTTTAATATAATCATCAATCTGTCTGCTTGCTTTACAGTTTGAGGCAATAAATTAATCAAACAACTGAATGAGTGCAGTAAATACTAGATCTTAGGCTGTTAGAGACACTGTGCTTATCCTGCAAACTTGTTGCATGTAAGAAACACAGCGATTCCGATAATTCCATTGTAAGCCGTGCTTGGGTGTTATGCGCAACTTTCAGGATTAAGGATTTGAAATGTAAAACCCAAGCTTTGCATTATGATTGGTATTATTGTAATGTCTAGAAACTTCCACCACGGGCCAGGATCCTGTTACGCTAGAGTCACTAACAAACCAAAAATCATTGCCGTTCCTAGAAAGCTTGCATTTGAAGTCTTTGAGGAAAGACAGGAGCACAAAGAAAGACTTTTTTTCAAGATTTTTGTAGTGCTCACAGCAAGGAACTGTAAGAAATGCAGGACAAAGAGATGCTTGCTTGCTTAGGAAGCTCTTTCTATCTATCAGGAACATATGGGAAATAGTGTGAACATGTTGGATTGAAACTTCAAAGAAAAGAATAACAGAAGTTGCGGTTATTGGCTGACTGGAGCTGAGGGTAGCCTCTCAGTGCTGAATGAGGGGTAATAAATACGGAAGCATAGCCTGGAAGTCCCAGGAGAATGAGGGCCAATCTGTTGGTGCAAAAAGAGAAAAATCATAAGGTAATTTAGACTGTGCTGGAAAGACCTTTGAGAAGTCACGTATTCCAGCTTCCCGGTCTGCGCAGGGTCAGGTAATTACAGGGATGGAAAGATAATATGTTTAGAGCTGTAAGCTTATTTTTGTGTGTCTGAATACATCAGAATTGCATTTTCACCAGTCAGAGATGGAAAAAGGCTGCTGCGGTAACTCAGGTGGGGAAAAAATACAGAGAGAAGCATATTGAAGAGAAAAACAATTTGATTCCTATTGCCAGGGATGCCATGCCTGTCAAGTTATGGGTTGTATGTTTACTGAAACAAATAAGTGATGGTGAGACCTTGGGAAGAAAGAAAAAAACAAGTTTAAGTCATCTTGAGTCTGATGTGACAGCTAGATACTCTCTGAAACACTTCAGAGAGAGATTAACCTTTTAGTTTGGAGAACAGGACATGCATTGTACAAAGGACATCTCCAAATTGTATCAGGAGGAGATTACTCACGGGGTTTGTATTAATTTTACGTACGTGGCCCAAGATTTCAAGAAAAGTTCTGCAGAAGGTTGCTGACTATCACTAGCACATCTCTGTACTACTGTTCCTAGGGTGTGGGTACAAGGACTCACTTTAGTGAGAGAGTTCAGGGGAGCACAAAAAATAGGAAATGGTGTAAAGAAAGCACAGGAGAAAATGGTGAGATGACAAAATAAAGCACATCATTAATTTAAGCTTGCTGAGATCTGGGCTTTACTTCAGTTTGAAGATAAACCAGTTGATATTGTGACTGGGAAACAACCAGTAGGGAATGAGACAACTAGAGGAGAGGAAAAGAATGGATAGAAGAGAGGTCAAGAAATGATTTGTTCGTGTATTTGGAATCCATCTGTCATTTGCAGTGTGAGTGGAGTAGGATGAGGTACTGTGGAGGACAGTGAACTTTTCATTAGTTTAACACAAAGCCTTGGATATTCTGGGACTCCTAGAAATAATTAAGGTGCATAATAATAAATATAAGATTTTGCTCTCTCTCATTTCAGCAGTACTTTTAAGGAATTAAAAATTTGCCCCAATACTAGGAGTTTTTTTGTTTCCAGACTAATTTACATGTAGACTAGAATGCTGATCTCTGTGGAATTATAAATTAGCATATTCAGATTATCAGATAGGGAAAAATAGAGCAGTTTCTGCACTCGGGGCTGAAAAGTGGAGTGTGAAAGGCTCTGTACACCCATCTGGTGCCATCGTCGTAGGCTGAACAGGGATCTTCATTTGTTACCCAAAGCATGGCATTTTCTGACCGTGTAGTTCTGATCATAAGTCCTGCTCTTCAAAGTATTCAGATGCTTTTTATGTGCCTTTCAGAGTATTGTAGACTTTTCGCTAGGTGCTATTTTAAAGTGTTATCAAATAAGCTTCATCTCAGAAGAAACAAAGTACGGAAGTCCTAATGCGCACGCCGCCGTTCGAACACCGCCTGAGTCTTCCAAATACTTTTTCAGCAAACGGCTGTGTCATGATGCCTCGCAGCAGAATTGATTTTGCTTATTCTGTACAAGGTCTTTGGGTAGACAAACCAAGGAAAATCGAACTACAAAAAGTGAAACGCCGCTTTCTATGAGCTCAAGGAAGTTTGTCCCACCAGAGGGAGCCAGGTTCCCAACGCAAGAGTGAGAACTTCCCAGACAGAGCTGCTCGGAATGCTTGTTCTGTTTATTCTGATTGACAGAAGGAAAGATCTAATTGTGATAAAATTCAGAAACCATTGTCACGGGAAGAAAGCCACAATAATTACAGTGATTATATTTTTTTATTTCTGTATTCTTTTAATAGAACAGTGTATTTGGAAATATATGATATTAAAAACCAGTCTCCACTATTTTTAACTTGATAGTGTCCATTTTTCACAGGAACAGCAGAATGGTGAGAGACAGAGCAAGCAGAAATTTAAAGAAAACTTTAACAATGCATACATTTTCATTTCAGGGCTTCTAGAGCATTCTTACCCCAATAATCCCTGCTTTTCTTTTGCTGAAGTATGTTGGCATGTCGTGTGTGCCTGCAGTATGATCGCTCTCACAATTCAAGAACAAGAAAAACAGGACTACATATACTCTAGTACAGCTTTCCAGTAGTCAGTGAATTAAATCCTTTAATGTACGGCCGATGTCGTTGTGAGGCCACTATCCATAATCCATAAGGCCAGCTCTCATGAATCCCAGACCTTCAAGACCACAGAGAAAGTCAGGAGAAAGGAAGGTTTTGCTTCAGAGGATTGGGTTTAGAGATCAGCTAAGCAAACAACATCCACAGATTCGTGGGCCCTGATGGGATGCGAGCGCTGAGGGAGCTGGCGGAGGTCGCTGCTGGGCCACTCTCCATGATCTTTGAAAAGTCTTGGAGAACAAGGGAGGTCCCTGAGGACTGGAGGAAAGCCAGCCACCCCAATCTTCAAAAAGGGCGAGAAAGAGGACCCAGGTAACTATAGGGTCAAGCTCTCGAGTTTTGCTCGGCTCTTGTTCTGCTCTTTCTCTTTTTCAATGGCCGGCATCCAAAGAGGACTCTGTCTGATCTGCCTTTGGTCCCGATCTCTGTGTTCCTGAATCCAGTACTGGAATCCAGCCCCTGAACTCAGCTCCCATCTGCTGCTGGGCCCAGTCTGGGACTTTCTTGGTGCCTGCTCCACAGCATCAGTGGTGACAGTGATGTAATTGCCATTGGGGAGGTGCGTGTTTGATACTGGTTTTGTATATATTTGTATATATTCCATTTTATTATTTTCATTGAAGCTGTTCTAGTTTCCCTTTCTAATCAGTAAGTCTCTCTCCCCTATTTCCTTACTCCCCCCAAAGGGAGGGAGGGGAGTTAACAGAGAGCATCTGTTATAGGTCTAGCAGACGGCCCTGACCCTAAACTGTGGCAGGTTTATTGGTGCTCAACGTGGGGCACGATCGGAGCTCTGATAGATTGCCCAAATAGTTCAAATTCCGGTTCACTCCCTTGGGAGAGTATGACTTTTTTTTTCCCCTGGGTGTCTTTAAGGATTGGAAACCAAACCAGATTGCTTAAATGATGTTGGTTTTGAGAGCAAAATTATTATATAGTGTCTTTTCCCAGTTTGTTTCAGAGTTCAATGCCATACTGTTCCCTTACATGCTGTACGCATTGTGTTATTGTCACTTGTTTATCTGAAAGCTCTGGGCGCTGGGCGAAAGCTGCGGCTTTGCTGTGGTGTTTTTCAATGATTTGTGCTCCTGAATTGAGCAATGAGTGCGTTTCTGTACTGTGGGCGTCACATAGTGGATCTTGTCACTAAGAATACTTTTGGTTTTACTTTGGGAAGCTGTACTTCTCCCCAGTATGCTAATCTGACTTGACAGGATTTTAGAATTTCATTAAATTGTGAAGATTGTGGATATGGTTATTACCAAAAGACTACATTATTATTGTTATCATTGAATTTTATAGTTATCATTGAATTTATTTCTCGTTCTCTTTATCATGTGGCATCAAATTAGGTATCAGGACAGGTGTACGTATCAGGCCCTGCAAGGTTCCATGACATGCTCTGCAGCTATACAGACTCCACAAGGTTTGATGATATGCAGGATGAGACAGTGACCAGTACTGAGGAAGCCCCACCATATAATGAACTCTCAGATAATGAGAAGAAATTTGCTTTGTTCACCAATGGATCTTGCCGTCTTGTAGAAAGTCAGCAGAGGTGGAAAGCTGCTGTTTGGAGTCCTACACGGAGAGTTGCAGAAGTGAATAAGAGAAGATGAATCGAGCCAGTTTGCGAAGGTAAAAGCCATCCAGCTGGTCCTGGATGTTGCTGAATGGGAGAAGCAGCAGCTGGTACTTTACCTCTACATTGACTTATGGATGACAGCAGATGCTTTACGGGGTTAACTAAAGGGATGGAAAAGAGACAACTGGCAGCACAGGGGAAAATGTATTTGGGCTGCTGACCTGTGGCAAGACATCGCTGCCCGGCTGGAGACGCTGAGGGTAAAGGTACGGCACACCGATGGCCACGTACATAAAAGCCCGGCCACTGAAGAGCACCAGCACAACCATCAGGTAGATCAGGCAGCTAAAGCCTTCCTAACAGATCTGGACTGGGAGCACAGAGGTGAACTCTTCCTAGCTTGGTGGGCCCACGACACTTCCAATTGTGGGTGAGGTATTTTCTTCCTTATTCCCGTTTTTATCCTCCCCTGGGAGAGAAGGGGGAGGGAAAGAGTGGGATAATAGAAATCCTGCTCTGTGGGGCTTTCCCTGAGCCTTAAATGGAGACAATTTATTTGAACTCGCAGGTTCAATGCTAAGGCCTAAGCAAACCATCTGTTTGAAATCTACTATGCCACTAATGCAGGATTTTATGGACGCAATGGAAGAACACACTATTACAACTTAAAAGCAAGAATACACTATAAGAAACTAGAAAGCGCGCTAAATACTAGTGTTAGATAATCACCCATGTTTGCAAACTTACAGCATGCTAAATATTCACTTATCCCTCCAGGTAAGAGCTCTCAATCTTAGAAAAAGTCACCTTGGCCAAGATATCCTGACCAAGGAGGAAGAGTCTCCATACAGGTGAGCGTTGGAGAGGCGACTCCCCGTTCCTAAGCTAAACCTTAGGACTTTGATCCCCTCATTTATGTGACTGATTATACAATTTGAATGCACAAGGTTGTTGGCTGAAAGCCTCCAGGTGGCTGCGGCAAAACTATGCCTGCTTGGATTATGCCATCAGGATGCACAAAAGTTATTGGCTGGAACCACCACTGAAGCCCTCCAAGTTCTCTTTTTTTTTTCTTACTTTCTCGTGGTTTGAATGGAGACTCAGGGCACACCACTTGTTGAGGAGTTTCAAGGCTTAGCTCAGGTTTCCGTTCTTTCTATGGTGCAGCATTGGCCTGGGGCTTACGGACAACTTAGGGCTGAGCTATCTACGCAACTCCCCCTGTGTCCCCTCTGCATAGATGGGCAAACCAAGGCTGAGCTACTTGCACAATGCCCACCCCACTCCATGTGAGTCACCTGCATGCACTAGATGTTCCCAAAACTTGCTGATGAACTATGAACCAGAAAATCCACACAACTGCACTGCAGTCAATGGAGTTTCACCAATAATTTGTGGCAAAAAGTTAAGAGAAACAAGGGTAAAGGCTCCTAGTATTTTTCCAATTTAAAAAGGCTAGCAGGGTGTTTTTAATTGCTGTATTTGTTAGTTCTGAAGTAAAAGACTCATTTAAAAAGTATATTTTTAATAATTTATTAGCATTTTGCAGCATTTACTTCTCACTTAAGTACAGCTCAATGTGGTTGATTTCATAAGAAAAACAGCTTCATGCTATTGTACAACAGAAAGATGAAAACAAAAAAAAATTATGGAAAAAACTTCCAGAGTTTGTTCTATGCTTGTGCTCCTTCCACTGATTTTTCTTTTGGTTGTTTCTTTTGAATACAAGGTTGTATAAGTAAAAATACTATTCCCACCATGTATAGCAAGCCAGATATGTAAAAAGAAAAATCATACTTATGTGTGATGTCATAGATCCAACCTGCAAAATAAAGACAAAACAGGTTTGTTAAAAAGCTTGGCAACAAGGTATGTTACATGGGGAAAACATGAAGAATTCTGCATGTTTCTCTCATGACATTTCAGCCAATGTATTAATGAAATTTCTCGTTCACAACCCAAAACCAGTGCACAGCCTACCCCCTTATTTAAATATCATGGAAATCTTAAAATAGTACTCTAGCTATGTGCCATCTCAAGAAGCCCAACAACCTTGTCTCTAAAATTGTGCACTTTTCAAACCAGTTATCACAGGTCTGACTTTAACATAGACCTTTTGGAATCTCAAACCCATTAGCTCTTCCAGCCTACTATTGTCTTTGTGAAATGCCAGATCCTGCTGGCTAGTTCAGCTGCAAGAAAACACCTTTCCCCATAGATTTCTCAGACTCACGTACCAATATGAGATTTTTGAAGAGATACAATCTCAGTACTGCACTGACTCTCATTCCAATCTTAATTCCTTTGCAAAAAATACGTTAAAGTTACTTCAGAAAGGTTTGAGAACCCAAAATAGTAACATTGCCTCACGCCCTGCCGGTTGTATTGCAATATAACCTCAAGATCAGAAGCTTTTTTTACATCAACTAATTGCATCCTATTTGCTTCATTATTAATGACCAGATACAAAGCCACCTTCAGCACAGAGTGAGAGGTGCTGAAAGAATAAATGGTAGAGTAAAACCCTGCCGCTTTTCAAAGGGCACTGCATGAGCTTTCTTCTGAATTGTGTCAGCTCACTCAATGGTGGGGAGAAAAGGTGAGAGAGTTCTCTTTTCTGGGTTGCTTGTGCTTCTAACAGCTTCAGCTCAGCCTAGTCATCCCTGGCTGACTGTGACCATTACTCACAAGGGTACTTGCTACTGTCTTCTGATTTGCATCTCCCTAAAAGGCAGCTGTAGTCTGGCTATAGTACTAACAACTGGCACTCGTATCTCTTCTGTACTTCCCCACCTCTTTCTATGAGAAAATTGATAATACATTCACTTGTCCCCTCTGCTCGGGATGGCAGTAAAGAGATTATCAACAGTGCAGTCCCCAAAGTAGATTTTTCTGGCTGAAGGATAGCAAAGCTAAATTAGTTAACACATCCACTGCTAGTTTAGGGTGGTGACACCCAAACACACTTTGTAGTTCTTGGGGGTAATACTATGGTACTAACACCTGCCTAGCTTGAAAACTATTCATTTTTTTCATCTAGATAGAGGCATGAGTATATATAGTGCATATGCTACATAAAAAAAGATTAAACCTCTCATTTAAAAAAAGTGTATGATAATATTTTAAGGAAACATACCATTGAAAGGATATATTGCAATAGATTTGGGATTATAGGCAAGGATTGTAACTTGTAGTGTGTGAACAGTAAACTGGTACCCAGTGGATGTGATCTGTAAATTTGTACCATGTAAAAGAAAGCTGGATGTCCATTCTGGAGCAGCTGTTAATTTTGTTAACTATACATACTCATAACTTAAGAAAGCTTAATAATATTACAGGCCAAGCAGTTACTATACAAACATCAGACTGTTAGCAATTTGAACTTTTTTACCTGCAAAGGGTGGTCCAAACAATGCAGATATTCCATTGGCACAAATGATGATGCCGTACGCATTTGCAAGATGTTTAGTTCCAACTAAATCTTCAGTCACAACGGGCATTAGAGAAAAATAACCGCTAGAAAATCCTATCAGAGCACAAACCACAGCAAGGCTGATATACGTTTGCATGAGCGGCAAAATAAGAATACAAGCGACCAGAGTAAAGTTAGCCGTGAGGAAGACATTCCACGTGCTAATGCACGGGAGATCAGAGATGATTCCAAGGATCACTTTACCAAAAATATGAACGATGGCTATAATGGATGTCAAAGGAAATATATTGTGTTGCCTAGATAAGTTGTTCTGCTTGACTATTTCTGGAAGATGAATAAAGGGAATGACAAAGCTGCTGTAGGCAAACAAAGCCCAAATGATGAAGGCCACAAATACTCTATTGGTAAACAGTGATGCAGCTCCGAAGTAGCTGGAGTACCACATTGCAAAGCCCTTCCTGACCGTAACTGTCAGCTGGCTCAATGTCTTCAGAACGCGCAGTCCGTACATGTTCCTTCCGCCGCTAGATTTGCCTCCGATTTCTCCATGCTGAACGCTGTCAAGCACCTCTTCATTTGTTGCTGCTGCTTTTTTTCCCGGTTCTTCACTGAGAACTCCATTAGATTTTATAGTCTCTGCTGAATGGGACAGAGCTTTTGCCTGATTATTTTCACTATTACTTCTCAGAACATATTTTTCACTAAGAGCGTCTTTGGGCGAGAGTGGTCTCATAAGTGCCCCGCAGACACAAAGGTTCAGGGAGATGGCACCCTGGATGAACATGGCGTTCCTCCACCCAAAATCGGCGCAGAGGTACTTCAGTAGGGCAGTCATTAGGAAAGCTCCAAACCCGGTTCCTGTAGTACTGAGTCCTTGTGCAAGTGCTCTTCTCTTCTGAAAATACTGCCCTACCATGACCACCGCAGGCAGATACACCATGCCACTGCCAACGCCTAGGAAAAGAAAAAAAAAACCGAAATCAATCCAAACATTTTACCGATAAAAGTGGTGAAAAACAAATCGGTTTTATTCCTAATGTTTGTGCAAGCATAATAGTAAAACTGAGACTAAATACTCAATTCTCATGTTAGCTTTCATTTCTGGCTTGTGGTATTTTCCAAAATTTGCAATACTCATTCCAGTGAGAATAACTTACTGCTATTTAACTACTGGAAAAACTGAAACACATGGAAGATAAAACTTTTACCTCAGTTCAACATGACGCTGCTGGAAAGTCCCAAACATCCCACAGTAAAACAGTGACAGTTCAGGTGGAGACAAATAGAAACAAACCTCATTTTGAAATATCTGCATTTGTAATACTTGCACCTGATCGTATCAGCGACCAGAAATTGCCTAGCGGGCACAAGATGTGCTTGTGCCCAAGTTCACCAGCAATGAATATCCAGACTGAGTTTTTGTCCCTGCCTTGTAACTGTGGATCCACAGTGACCGTGAAATGCATCTCAGAAGTCGGAACAGGGAGTTAGCCTGATGGTGGGACCTTGGGTGGCTTCCTGTATTCTCTTTAGGCACTCCAGGGAGGGCCACGGAGTAGCTGCACAGGCGTATTCTTAAGAGGCAGGTCTCTAATTTTGTAGAAAATCCCTCATTTGTTAAAAACAAGGTTATCGACGGTACCTATTTCAAGCAGAAAGTATTGAGAGTTGTGCAAACACAACACTGAAGGTAATGGTTGCCCAGTTTTTCTCCCAGCAAATTCCCGACAGAGGAGATTTGAACTGGAAAAGGGTTGGGGGTGCATAAGAAGCTGGGAGTGGACACGGTGGGGCAGGTCCTTCCCTGCCCATGGGAAGTAGTGAATGGATTCGTGATTTTACTTTGCTTGTGCATGCAGCTTTTGCTTTACCTGTTAAAACTGGCTTTATCTCACTTTTCTGATTCTTTCCCCCATCCCACTGCAGAAGAGTAAGCGAGCAGCTACATGAGGCTTAGCTGCCCACCAGCAGTAACACACAGCACCCTTTCAAATGGGTTTGGAAGCAGTTCTCATAATCAGTTATCAGGTATTTTATTAATTAATTTTTTACTCCCGTAGAAAACACTTGCTGTTTTTTTCCTGTGACAAAAAGAGGAACTAGCTAGATACATAATTCAACAGTGTTTTAACATCTTTAAATTCCACTTGGTAAGAGTTCTAATTAAAAATGCTCTCTAATCTATTCACTTGGGAGAAACTGATCAAATTACCAACTTCACATGGAAGATTTAAATAACAACTGAAGTCACTGGGCCCCATCCACTAAGTTTCTTGAAAAGATAACGGGCTGTAAAGAGTGTGAAAGAAAAGCTGGAATAACTTCACAGTCTAACTTCCCTCTTTACTCATTCAGACAACCTCAAAGGAATCAAAAATAATTGAGAGAACTTTCAAATGTTAGTACAGCTCTTACCAGCTGTCACTCCAAAGGTAAGGAAGAGGTAGTAAACATTTGAGGCGTAGGCACTCAGTATCCAACCCAGGGCATTCACTATTCCTCCAATTATAGCTGTCTTGCGGCACCCGCACATGCTGATGAACAAACCAATGAAAGGGCCTGTTAAAAAAACATTTTTAAATGTCACATTATTTATTTAATTCTCTACACCCTTTAATAATTCCACATGACAATTCTTAATGTTTTAAACAAAATATTAAACACCAGGCGACTCATTCAATTCAGTTTATTTTCCCTATTACTGTTTAAAATCATGGAAAGAAAAATTAAGCCAAACAAACAAGTATTTAGCAAATACCCACAGGACCTAAAATCCAAGTTGCCCCATGAAGAGGGGACAGTTTAAACAGAGGAAGAAAGTGGAGCTGTTGTTCCAATCCTACTGCTGTGTGAGTGCAGGCCTTTTTCACAAGTAATATTTCATTTTGTCTACAGTGGAGTACTTTAGACAGACCTAAACACAATGTTTTTCAAACTTGATTTAGGGAGACATACATATATATACACACGTGCATATATACACAAATACACCCCTCCAGATATTATTTTGGGTTGATCCAACCACAACTTAAAAAATAAATTTTAGTTCAGCTGCCAAACTGAAATATAACCTGTCAAAATTCAACATTTTATCTCCCAGATAGAGTATGGGAAGGACTACAAGCTTCACAGATCATCTGTTTTCTTTTTTCTAGTGAGACCTTGAAATTATAGGCATCCTTTCCTGTTCATGCTGACTCCTAGAGTAATCGTCTTCTTTATCATCTTCCCCGTTCCCTTTCTCTCTTTAACTTGTAAAATTTGTCCTTGTGACTTTAAAAAGGCAACTCAGGAGAACTTGGGAATCTCTGCTAATAAAATGAAAAACTGTAAGAAAATACTCGAGGGATGAGTGACAAACATATTCTAAACATCTATATAGTTTTGAAATAAATTATGCTGGAACATACCTACAATAAGAGTAATGCCCATGCTGAGGGAGCTAACCCACGCTGTTAAGCCACGACTTTGATTAAACTCTTCAAGCCATTCCATGTTAAGTATTCCAAGGGCCATTTGGGACCCCATGATAAGTATGTGCACAAGGAAAGAGGAAAGTACAATCATCCAAGCCCATCCTCCATCGATGTTTGGATTAAGTTTAACGGGCTTACTTCCAACTTGAGAGTCATCTCCAAACTCATATCCAATATCCTCTCGACTAGCATACATTTTCTTCACAGTATTCTGAAACAAATGCAGTAAATACACCCGAAACACATACGAAATGATCAGATTTTGTCATTTGGTTATACTGAAGAGCATAAACCGCTACTATATTTCACCATTGTGGTTTAGTGCAGTCGTAAAGTGAATACTGGGTTTTCATAGTTCAAACGACAAATGCTTAGAAAATTCTCTAATTAAATGTCTTTCTTTATGTACCTTATTATCACGGCTGTCCATGCAGGATTATTTACAGATTGACAGTAGGCTTCATTATTTTCATTAGTATATACATTATCGGAGGTGGCTTCTCTTCATGGGTTGACTGTGGTCACAAAAAAAAGAAAGACCGGTCTCTGTCGGTATGGTCTTTCTCTGTATCACGTTCTGCTGTCTCAGCAAGATTATGGGTCTTTGTGTTCAAGTTGATAAAGCTGGGAATAAAAAAAGGAAAGCTTGAAGAGGCAGGTAGATGAAGTTACCGAATCTTTTCAGCGGAAACCAGTTTTGAGATGTATTTCTTTCTTAGTGGTGGAAGAGTGAAGGCAGAGGAAAATAAACATTTCAGGCTCCTGATTTTCAGAAAGCTTTGCTTATGTAAATTACAACAACGGGATCGTGACTACCTCTCTGGCCAGCTTTTTATTAGAGTCAACTAGACAAACAGCTTGCTATTATAATTTCAGTTACCATAGTATTAATCTATATCATCCTACTAAAATCAAAGAATTCTTCCAAATTAATGTCAATGCCTTTGAGAATCAAACTGAGTGACAGAGTTATGTCTATGTAAGATCAGGGCGCAGCAGCTTAATTAGATTAGTTTGATTTCTTCCATTGTTACTGTAAATGAAGATTGCAACACAATGTGAAAATTATTTCAAAATAATTTTTGATTGATTAACAGGCAAGGTGCAGAACCCAATCTTCCCTCCGTCTGATTTCTGCAGTAACATATTGAAATGTTACCGAACTGGGGAGCAACACATAGGTTTCCATGGAGACTAGAAATGGAATGCTACAAATTACTAGAAATGGTAATTTTTTTGTCTTCTTTCTTCAGAGAAATGAAAAGAGAAGGAAGTCATGAAAAAATTCTTTAAAAAACTCTCCTTATGTGTTCTGTGAACCCTCAGAAGGCATGGCTCAGAGCTAGCTCCTAGCTCCTGAAAACTGGCAGTGAAGGGAGTAAATCGGATTCTTTACTAACTGAAAATTTGGGCTGTTGCCTTTAAATACAGGAGTCTATTTTGCTTTTCAAATTAACTACCTTTCCAAACTATTCTGCTTTTTCCTTATTGCCATCTAAACATATAGAGAAGGCCTTTAAGTATTTCCTACTAGTACGTTTATCAACAGAGTCAGAGCTGATTGGTCAAAGCTACCATTTCTTTCACAGACAACAGTGAAAACCTGCCAATATATGTATCCTCTCCAGATCAGCTGCTAGGCAAGTTATCTTTGTAGTTACCCTTATTTGCAGTACACAGAATTATATGTAGCTAAGGGCAGCTCGAAGGTGTAGGTTCCTCCAAGAGCGCACTGATTTGACTCATACAGTGAACTGGAGCTGAAATACGTTGTAATCCTGGTATCAAGCTTTTCACAGATGTATGCACTTTATGGAGTAAGCTGTCCCTGGCCCTGACTTGGCCATGGAAGGTGTTGGTGACAGAGTGAAAAACAAGAACTGCATATTTAACACTCACCACACGAGTGGGTGAGTTGGGACCAGCTGATGAGTCCACACCTGGGTGCCAGTGGAAACACAGACTGAAATGACTTTCTGGCTTTTTCTTTTCATACTGAAATGACTTACTGGCTTTTTCTTTTCAAATCAAGAGGCAGAGAGAAGGCAGATTATGCCTAGGGGTCTTTCTAGAGGTTCTGCAGGGTGTTTGAGGCAGGAAAGGTAGCAGGGAAATAAGTTAGAATCCTGTGGTGGTACAGATTTATTTTTTTTTTGTTTAACTCAGAGGAGAGTCTGGGACAGCTGTAGTTAAAATTATACTTCATGCTTCCTTTACAGAGCGTAGCTCTCAGAGATGACACCTCAGCTCTTTCCTATCCCTGTACTTGGCACTAGATCCCCTACTGTTGTAGTTTATATGACTATTTACGGAGGATTCAGCTTACTCACAAGATGGAGAAATACTAACTGCATAAAGGTAGCAAAGATAGTAAATAAAGACAGCATGAGCTAATGGAAAATAATGAGAAGTAGCAGAATGAAGGAAAATTGCAAACTGCTAAACATGCTCTGTATAAGGGCAATGAAAAATGTATAATGGGTATTAGAGTACATCTTAGGTAGGGGAATACAAAATTATGTAACTGAAGATTCAGAATAGGGACTAAATGTGGAGCCTCACCTTTCTCCTTCATGCTTTTGACTGGTTGTGTGCGCACCTGAATACCGATACTGGATGCAAAAACGTTCTTCTTTGGACAGGAAAGAGATACAACTTTTATGTATTTTTAATTATTTAAAGCGAAACTAATTGAGATGCAAAGATGTAACACTCATCTTCGCAGTCTTACTAAGAGAAATGGGCTTAGATTGAGTAGTTAATGTCATGCTCACACCAACCCCCCAAAAATGGTCAGGAATTGCACGTATTTTCCCTTTGAACTGGATTCTTGCTTATTACTACTTTTATACTATTAACTTTCCACTAAGGTCACAAGCTCTGAGTGAATACATTCGAAAGCAGGGGAGGTCGTTTACAACAACCGCACAAACTCTCGGGCTCTGGATAAAGGAAGGACTGGATCTCTGGATCCTCTCCATATCACTGACTCATCACCTCCTGGCCCAACACAGAGGAGAATTGCACTTACCTGCCCACAGCCTTTTTCCCACACCACAGCACTGCCAAGAACACAGTATTGTGGAAGGCAGAGACGCCCAAGGGGCTCTTTGCAATTATGAAATCCTAGAGAAACTGCAAAGAAAAATGATAGCAGCTGATTTGTGAAGCCAGACATATTCCCCCAATGGACAAGGTAATGAAGACCTACTCACAGCAACAGTGTTTGAACAGCTGGTCACAAAGGGATTGCATTTAAAGGCAGCAGAATCTTGATTGTTTGGTCAGCTGGAGAAGGATGAGATTTTTTTTCAGAAGAGGTTTTTATATTGAATGCACACACAGTATACAGAGCTCTTAGAAAACTACCCCAAATGTTTGTGCCCTCAAAGATGCTGAGGTTTTTTTGAAAATCTGGCTCATGGGCAAAATGCAGATGCTGTAATAAGACCAAAGTTAACAGCAGAACACCCAGGTTTCCTGTACCGTCAGTGGAGCTATGGTTCTTGACCTTGTAGTTGAACTGAATGATCAAAAACCACCTGATCTTGATAGAAAAAGTCCATATGATGAATAATTTACAGGTATTTGGGTAACCTTTTCAGTATCTGATTGTCTCAGTGTTAAAAAGTATAGAATAAAATCGTACTTTAAATGCATTTCCAATAGATATCTCATAAATGCATCATAAATAGTAATGAGTTTTGCTTCACAGTATTATTCCCAGTAAACACGCCACAGGTGTAATTATTGCTCTTTGGAAGACATACGCACAAAAAAAATTGTTCAAAACATAGTTGGTTTTCGGCGTCACAAATTTTGACAGCCTGGCTTCAGCTTGGTAACACACTGAGCACTCCAGCTGTCAATGACTTCACTGGAGATGTGGATACCAGCACTTCTGCAGATCATAACCACAGCAAGGAAGAGAAAAACCAAGGAAACTGCACGCTCGAAACTCAAAGCTAACTGCCAGGGTCCTAACTTCGCACGGAGTCGGCGGCAATTCAACTGCAGACTTCTATTGCCACCCTTCTGCCCCGGAGGGCCGTTTCCCAGGCTCTGCTTAGAAGACCTCTCCCGGAGCCCCCTTCTTGCCGTTCTGCCTCCGCACGACCCACAGGCGCTCCCACATCCCTGGGGAAAGTGGGAATAGGCTCACGTAGTAAACACGCTCCTCCCGTTGCTGCCGAGGACAGCTTGCATCAGGCGTTATACCTCTATTTTGTGAACCGTTACGGATTCCTACAAAACCAGCTGGAAGGCAGGGTATATGCTCCCCCCCCACCCCCTCGCCCCAAGATAATAAATAAGGGAGCTTTCCACGTCACGCCTTCCCCAGCATTCCAGTTACGCTCATCTACGTGAAACGCTGCTCAGACTGCAAGAGCGGCCATCCTCTGAGCGTCAGGCCGCCGTCCCCCGAGCCTCAGGCCGCCACGATGCCGCGCTTTGTCGCGCAGCCCCCGGCCCGGGGCCCGTAACCCGGGCTCGGCCGTAGCCGCCTNAGCCAGAGCCGAGGCGCGGCTGCAGGATCCGGACTCCGCTCCGCCGCCCGCAGCAGCTCAGCCTCGCCCCTGCTCGCCTCCTCGGGGCTTCTTTTCTGTACAAGTCCGGCACCCGCCTTGGGCCTCTTGCCCCCTAGGCAGCTCGGCTTCTGGATCGCCTCGTCTCCATTGCCTGCCGTTTCAAATCTCCACGCTCTTAGATTCGTGCAGCACCGGCTCGTTCTGGTTTGGCGGCGGCGATTGGCAATCCTC
>VWZK01004992.1:0-145998 GCA_013396935.1 Baryphthengus martii
GTTCGGCGGCGCCGGGCTCCGGAGCGGTGCCGGGCTTCGGGGAGAGGGAGGAAGGATGGGGCTCCGCTGCCGAGATGCGTTTGCTCCTCGGCTTTCTTCTGCCTCGCCGGGTGGGATGGGAAGCGGCAGGTGCCTGGGGCTCTGGGCGGGGGACGGAGAAGCGTCGCGCAGCCCCGGCCGCCCGCAGCTCGCTGCCGGTGAATAAGCAGTTTCAGCGCAGGCACGGAGGGAAAATCGCCTACGGGGGATTTCCCCTCTTTCGGGGTGGGCGCTGCGAGGGAAGGTGACACTAAGATCTGTCGTTACGTGAAGAGCATCGCAGCTCTCGCAGAAGGCTGGGTATCTTATTTTATTTTATTTTTGGAAGCAGGAGTGACAAGGCGCTCGTCGTGAGCAGGGAGCGGTATGTTCGCCCAGATGCGTATTGGTCATAGAGAGGCGAAGGCAGGAGCCGGCTCCATACCATCAGGAGCCGGGAGCCTGCGGGTTGCGTGTTGTAGAGCAGCGCAGGGAAGACGCGGCCTCCTCCTTCAGACGGGTCTGCAGGCAGAGCCAGGTGAAAAAGCTTGTTGTCAGGGGTGCTGTGACAGGCGGTACCTTTTAGCGAGGTGCTTGATGAGAGAGAGATTCGTGTATTTCTCTTAAATAGTAGCAGGGGCCAGGTGACTGTTTCAGGGAAACATTTTAAAGCATAGATTGACTAGATGGCTTGTAACAGCTATGGATGGGTAATTAAGGATTGAACTGATGTGTACAGGAAAAATTGGGAAGGAAAGTGAGCTATGCTGTGAATAAATGGCCGTGCTTGTGCAGCAGAAGTACAAGACACATCCTCTAAAAGAGAAAATCCACCCCTCTCAAGTGCGGAAAGCAGCCAGGCGTTCAAGGTCTGTGGAGGGAGTTCTTTCTGTGGAGAGGCTGCTGGGGAAAAGCTGCTAATGAAAGCAAGTAGATCAGTCCTTTATCCTATTGACAATTTAATGTTTAAAAATGACCTTTTGACTGCCTCAGCAGGTAGATCAGCAACGGGAACGTGCTTCTGATGGCTGAGGCTGTCACTTTATGTCTGGTTTATATTTTGTTGGAGGGAGGAACAAAATAGTAGATTAAGGAATATAATTGAAAAGCTAATTTGCAAAAAAGCTGTAGTTTGGTGCTTTGCAGCAGTGCGTCTGAAAGCAGATGTTACTGTTCAGATCTCTATCAGGTTCTGAAACTTACGCTTTCAGAGGGGTGATAACCAGATACATTTCAGGAATAGGTAACTGTCTAGTAACAGTGTCCCTACCTGCATCTGGAAATATTCTAGTGACTTGACTTTAAAAGCTGTGTTAGACCTAAGTGTACATGTGCAAACAATCGTCTGTTGCCTGCTTTGCTGCTGGCCCAGAGTCGCCTCTTCTCCTCTGGTCTATGTAGCAGGCTTACTGCAAATCCTGATAATAAAGCAGTCTTTGATCAAATGCACAGAAATTGTGATGGGAAAGGTTTTACCAGCTGTTGTGCTTGTGGTGGGCGGTGCTAACCAACTGTGTGACCACCACCTGTGCCTTTGGAAAAGTAGTTGTTACTTCTGGGGATTTGAAAGCTGCAGAAATGCCTTTAATCCTATTAGGGCTGATGGAATTTACTCTATCCTTGTAAACTGATGTTCTCTAGATTGATGCCAGGTACAGAATAGTTTGAACTTTAGTCTTTCCACTGGAGGTTAAAGAGAGGGAAGGCAATTGCAAGCGTGACAACGGTAGAGGTGCAACTCGGTGATTGTTACCATAGCTTAATGCAGAATAACATAGAACTCAAGCTTATTTTTGCCAAAGCCTTTTATTTCTGCTGATAAAGCTGATGTGCTGATATAATGCCGCAATAGCTGCGGTCATGTGCATACATTACATCTTATGTATTGACGCTGGCTGCCTTAAAGTTTGAAAACGCTGGGCAATCTTTCCTCTGCTGGCAGCAGGAGGCAATATTCCTAAGTGCTTATGCTGGAGCGTCTGCTCTGGTGCTGCCTTCTCTCAGGGGTCTTGCTAGGGCTGAGCTTTGTTGCAGCCGATGAGCTGAATCAGCACGGATGACGTTTCTTCACAGCCAGCAGCCGCCCTTCGCGAGAGTTTCGCTCCGCCGGTCCCTTGGTGGGCGTGCGTGTGAGGGACCTTAGTTGCTAACAACAAAACGCAACTGACTCCTCCTTCAGTCTAGCAGATTGCCAGTTAAAAAATTCGATGTATGTGCCTATGTTTGAGCACAGAACTCTTTCATGTGTGGAAATAACGCAGGTGTATCAGTAGCTCTTCTCAGATATGAAATAGTTGTGGCTTTGTCCTTATCACTGGTCCAGATCCACATCCACTGTAGACGGGTCAGTTAAAATCAATGGAGCGGTACCGGTCTGCCCTTCGGGTACCTTGCCTGCTAGGTTTTTTTTCTTCCAGAAGATTGGAAGTCAGCCAAGACACATAAAATAGAGGGGTTTTGCTTGTCAGTGATGTTGGTAGTCAGAGACTTCAGAGGTGTGGTCCCTGTGATCTGTACCGAGCTGCTAGAGCCGTGGCTCGTGGCGTGTTCTGCAACTTCAGCTTGGGGAGGTGCAGGTAGAGAGCTCTCTGTACATCAGCACGCGTGGAAGAACCAAAACCGGCTTTTCTTGTGGTGAGATTTGAAGGGGCAGAGCTACCATCTGTAAGCAGAGCTGAACGCGGTGCAGTTGTTTTTCCATGTCACTAATGCTCCTTTGCTCAGCTTTGCTTTTTTTTGTACCTGTGTGGGTGAACAGTGGAACTGACAGCAGGACAGTAGCCAGTCAAGGTGTGTTTTATGCCTCAGAGAACTCCCTTTGCTTTTATTTGAGTCAGCAGAGGTGTATCCTGTAAACAGAGACTTGGAGTTTTGCTAGGTAACCTGCGCTTTCTGTACTTGGTGTAGTGTCTGTCATCATGTAGGAAAACACTATAAAATAGTAACAGTAAGATGTGCAAAGGACTAGAAATAGCACACATCCACGGCTCCACTACCCAACAGTATTGCAGCATTCTGCTTATAGTGGGAGATTCAAGGAGATTGCCTATTCGCTTCTGTTTCTGTCAGCGTCTGAGCAGAGCCTGTTCACTGTGAGGATAATTAATCTTAGCGACCAGCCAAGAGAAAGCAGGTTTAGGTGTCTTAGCGCTCTTCATCTTGCTGCTGTTGGCTCCTTCCTCTGTTCCCCGGGGCAAGGTACCTCCTGTCCATCCCTGCAGTCACATCACTGACGCCATTGCCTGCGCAGAGTCCTTATTCTATAGGAATTTGGCACGCGACAATTTTTCCACTGGCCTGTGTTCCATTCTTCAGTCGTGCTGTGGGAGTGGTGCCCATCGGTTCTCCTTACCTGCATCGGGCACCGGCCAAAGCCTGTCCCAGATGTCCCTTTTCCTAACCTGCTGTCTTGTCCCACTGAGTTGAGTGATCGAGGCCGTGGTTTAGTGAAGTGCCTTTTTGGTCTGCAGCTGGAGGTACATTTGAGGACTCTCACTGTGATTCCCTGAGTAGCTCTACCACAAAACCCACCCTCAATTGAATTTTACTCCAGTCCCACTAATCCGTGCTGCACCCGAAAAAAATTGAAGTGTTCAGAGTCGCTCTTTTTGGAAGCAGATTTTTTTCTTTTTTGTTTCCTTAATTGCTAAACATAAATCTTGGCCACTCTATCAACCTCCTGTTTTCTCAAATCAGCAGCATTCCTATTCCTGAATAGTATTTAAACGTAACGTAGCCCTTTGCCAAGTTATCTGTTAAAGGTCGATTCTTGTGGAAAGATACCAACAATTTGGAGATGCAAGTTGTGCCCCTCTTTTTTTTTTTTTTTTCTGTCAAGTGTTTGAATTTCGTAAGGTGGAAGCATGTTTTCAAATATGACACACACACACGTGGAAGGTGGTCTGGAAAGTCTGCAAAGAAATCCTGCAGCGTCCTCTGCTCCCAAATCGATAACCTACAGAAACATTTGTGGTCTGTGATCCATTACCCTGAAAGCTCTGGAGAGCAATAGGAGCCACATGGCACAGAGCCATAGACAGTTAAACCGAACGCCTTGTAGAACGAGATGAATAAACATCTTGGAATAACACACCCACTTGTGTAAATCTACAGGTTGCACCAGCTGGCAGAGTGAAAATAAGAAAACAAGAAGCTGGAAGAGCTGCTATTCCCAGGCAGATCCGCCCAAATGGACTGTATGGATATAGAGATGCTTGAAGGCATCTGCTCTTCCCATGTCAAGGTAAGGCACAGAAGGGTTCTCCTGCTGGTTTGTTTCTCTCTTCCCGTGCAGCGCAGCTCTCCGGTGGCACTGCCCACGGGAGATGGCGATGGAGGTGCTCTCCAAAGCTTGTTCAGTCCGGTGGCTGGTAACTGGGGCCTACAACTGATGTCTGACTGGCCTGTATTCAGACCTGAGAAGGCCTCAACTTCCAATGGCACTGACAAATGTGGACCCTCAGGGCCTGTAAAATTCCAAGTATTTTTATGTACAGTGCCTTTTCAGAGAGCTCTACTGGGTGTCTATTTTTAGTGTGTGCTAATAGGAGAATCTATGCACTCACCTAAGACATCTTTTTAGGTGCTTATTACTTGCTGTAGATTGAGGTAGACTTGAAACCTGTACTGCTTAGTGCAGGATCTTAATCAGGAGAAAAGGTCTCTAAATTGGGTTCCAGAAAATGTCTTTAGCTGGAGGTGCAAGTTATACCATTTTATTTGTGCAGTCTTGGTGTTCTTTCATAACTCTTGTATGGCTTGTTTACAAAAACTGCTGCATTTTTCTTTTTTTATCTCTTGCAATAAAAATTAATTACATACTGTTGTATGGTGAGGGTGGTGGACAGCTTCATGTATTTTCTTGGCATCTTTTGCCTGATGCCTGGGTATTCTCACTTATTCTGAATGCTTCCTTTACTGAGTTGCTTTCAGGAGAGGTGCAAACCACAGATTATTCAAAAACTTATTTGGAAGTAATAGAAACACTTGAAAAAGACACAAAGCAAACAAATTTTCAAGTGAAATGTCTCATTTCCAAGATGACGTAGTTCTGTGTGGCTGGGAGGTGGGACGACTTCATGTTCCAACAGTGCTGATCAAGACAGGATTGCTACAAAGCAAACACAGGCCCCCAGCTCTCTGTTGCTCAGTAGCTCAAATTGGGCGGTTGCCGGAAGGGGCAGCCTTAACTGGTGTCAGCTGGTGCTTAAACCAGAGAGGACTTTCAGCTGAAGTCCGGGTGATGCTTCATTTCTCCATTTTCACCAGCCAGTGTTAAATGATGAGAACCCTCTGTGCCACTGCTTCTGTCCTGGCCACCCGTGTTACCAGTCTGCCATTGTCACAAGTGTGAGATACTCCTCTGACTCTTCTGTGTCCTCTCCTAAGGTGGGGAATGTAGCAGACTGTGGCACTGCATCCTACAGAAATGTGCTGAAATAACAGGGGTGAAGTGTGTGAAGTATTTAGAAAATGTCAATGGGACCAACAGCAAATACAACTTAGAAGGAAAAACCCATTGAAACTCTTGAGTGCTTGGGACATTCCAGTAGTTTTCTGTAATTGTTGTCGTGAAGGAATGTACTCGGAGCATAAACACCTGTAAGATCTGCTTCAAATAGCAGATGCTTGTCTAAAGAATTTTATTTCCCCTCCCAGATGCTGGTGTGACCCCTGGTGTCCACACAGGGGTGCTCCAGTGGAATCTCTGTCGCTACCGGTTATCACCAGCTTCCCCAAGTACAGTTGCTGGCCTGGTCTGTGCTTTCTGTTTGAACATCTTTGAGTTTGCATTTTATGAAGTCCCAGCTTTAGTGCAAATTCCTGCCGTGATCAGGGGCGAGGGGAACAACGGCTTTGGTTCCATGTATGCCCCTGGAAGTTTTTAAGGCCAGGCTGGATGGGACTCTGGGCAACCTGGTCTAGTGGGAGGTGTTCCTGCCCATGGCAGGGGGGTTGGAACTGGATGATCTTCAAGATCTCTTCCAAGCCTGATGATTCTATGATATTACGTTGTGTTGCCTCCTTTCCTTCTTTAGTTATGTCCTTCTCCGAATCAGAGCTTCTGAGTTTGGGCTTCTTGGTGCGGGAGGGAGCCCAGCCTTGGCCAGGGCCTCTGGCTGTTGCATGGCAAGTAATCCTTCCAAATAGGATTTGCATTCTTGCAGCAGCCGTTCTGGGGATAAAGGATGAATCCATGGGGGCAGATTCCGCTTACGCGGGCATAGCTCGAGTCCAGCCATTCAGAACGCAAGTCCGTGACAGACAGAGCTGCGCAGAAATGGAGTCCTTTCTGAAAAGAACTGGTGCTGGTGGCTAAAAACCATCCCCGGTCAGAGCGCCCGCAGTGTTTTAGTGAACTGCATTTATGGGCACTTAACGGCAAAAGTGTTGTTAGAGCCCCTACATCGCTTTTTTAGTTTTCATTGCCAAAGGCTGTCCCTGCAGAGCTGTGGTGTGGAAAGGTGATCCTGCAGCCCAGCTGCGGCCGTGCACGGGCCGGTGCCGCTCTGTGCAAACTGCGTTGCTCTTTCTGACAGGTGTTCTCTCTGCTTTAAAGCACCTGAGATGTTCTGATTCCGTGACTCTTGTGTTTGGAGCGGTAGCCTGTGGCTGTGGGGTAGGACCAATAACGGGAGGCGATAGCGGCTTAAGTCAAAGCCAGACCTTGAATCCTTGAACTTCTCTATTGCTGTTTATTTGTGGACGTTATTCTCGATCGCCTTACGGATGCGGGTATCCTTTTTTTGGCCGAGAAGCAATTGAAGCGTCAAACAAAGCTTGAGTGGTGAAGGAGCAGACTGCCTCCTGGGTTCTGCCCAACACGGCCATTCTGACATTAGCTGAAGTTAGGTGAGTTTAATGTTGTTTTCTTTTAGCAATCTAAGTTGAAAATGAAAGCCTGAAGAAGCAGCAAATGAAAATTTCTGGGAAGTCATGTATTAGAAAAGTTCAAAACTGATTAGAAATTTCCTTCAACTCATCAAAGTGTTCTGTAGCTCTTGTTTTTTTTTCTCTGCAGAACAGTTTCGTTTGTTCTGTATATTGAAGTACTGGTAAGTCCATAATTGAAACGTTTATTTTCAAACTTCAGGATAGCTGAATCAGAACCAGTTCATTTTTCTAGGAGTTCACAGCTGGGTGAAAGGTTTCCTAAATCAACTCTGCTAATGGCGTAGTCCTGCCTCTCTCCATTCTGGTGCACGGAATTCAATGTTCCTATTATTCATTTTTACTGGTAGTGCTGAGGGACCCTGGGTGCTGACGAGGCCTCGGTTGTGCCGAGTACCATGCTGGGTCCAGCATAAATTGCAGATACACCTTTCTTCAAAAAGTACCTGATCAAATTGGCGAGAAGGGTGAGATGGGTGCAGACCCAGGAGCAGAGGGAACAATGAGACTTTTTTGTCAGCAGGGTAGGAACCAGCAGGCAGCCATTGACCTGTGCAGCTCTACAGCCTTGGGGTGGTTGTGGTTTAAGGTGCGGAATCAAAGCATTTCATCCCTGCGAGTGGGGAGGGAGCTGAAGAATTGCCCCTAATGTCACTGTGGTACTCCCTCCGTGCTGTTTTGATTGGAATACAGCAGTTTGATTTAAATCAAGTCGGAAATGGGAGCAGCTTCTTGGCAGTGGGGGGGAAGCCTTTCCAAGCGAGGACGACACGCAGCTCACCTGCGTGCCACGTAATTTGTCCTGGCGTTTGCTGGCACGGTAAGTTCCTACTAACTGGCGTGACACTTGCCCCCTGTGACATAATTCAAAATACTTCCCCTTGAACTGAAAACAGCCAAACTGTCTTTTCTGATTTCAGTCCTTTTGATCCAAGTCCCCAGTGACAAGTTCTGCTTGGCAGTGTTTCCCAGTGCTGCCTGCAGTAACAAGGTAAGAGAGTAGCTAGGAAGGCAGGACTTTTCCCCTGTTGCTACTGGGAGGCATGCTGGAAGTTGTTAATCCTTCGTGAGCTGGATCCTGAAGGAGTTAGCTTCAGAAGTTAGCCCTCCCAAAGCGGGCATTAAGCTGTAGGAGTAACAACAGAGCCAACCAATGCTAAGGTGTGTCGGTGTTGCCTCCATTGATTGCTACTGATGTTGGACACTAGTCACAGAGTATTCTATAGAAAGCCCATCGAAAGGAAATGGTATGGGGGGGGATCAGAGGCTTCTCAATCACAAAGAACACATTTTTCCAGTTTTGATGTGGGTCACTGAGTTGGAATTGTTACAACGCTGGTGTTAGTTTGTTTCGTGCAAGAAGAGTGTCTTTTTGTCAGCAAAGAGCACCTGGGCACCTGTTGCTGCTGAGTCATCTAATCAAGTGACATGAGAGATGCTGCAATTATTTCCTGATGACTGGATATAAAGTACAGTTGTTTTGATAACACTTTGTTATGTTGGTGCCATTGCATTTGCCTAATTCACTCCACTTGATGAGCTGGTCCTGACAGGTTGGATTACTGTCCTGACAATAAGTAAGCAAGGACATTTCTTTTGGGGTGAGTGGTAGGAGGCCGGGATGTGCAATGGAGATGGAAAAAGTCTTATGGGTGCAGGTAATGCAGTCAGGAGGGTGGGGAATTCATCAGTAAGTGGAGGACGTTTGGGAGCATGACCTCTTGTTTGATAGCTGGTATAGAATTAAACTGGAGTACTCTGTGAAATCGGACTGGGAAATCTCACGTGAAGGTAAACTGTGAGACTGATTTAAGAGGGTCCACAAGTACTGGCAGAAAGAAGGAAGCGGGTACCAACTTCTGCAGGGTGCGTTGTGCTTCCGCTGGCTTCTAGGTCAGGTTTAAAGCGTGTGAAAAGGTCACGCCTCATTTCAACCATTTGCTGCTCAGGAAAAGAACTGAAAATAGTAAGTGGAGTACAGAAAACTATAGAAATTCAGGAGAGACTCGGTTTTGGAATTCAGTTTCTTACAGGAAAGAGGCCAAACTGAACTTCCAAGCTGTGTCTGCAAAGATGAGGTCGCAGCTGAGACAGCATCACCTCGTTGTGCTGAAGAGGCCCCTGTAAATCAAGATCCTTGTGCTGGAAATTTAAGTCAGTATAGAAAAGGTTAGAAATGTGTGCAGTGTGACTTGGGTGTTCATTTCTGTATCTGTGCTGTTCATTGCAGGTTAGATCGCTGAAAGTGCACTTCTAAAGCTCTATTTGTGATACAACCTCTTTTTGTTTCTATTTTCATCTTTCTTTTTTTTCATTCCTCCTTACGTGCGTGTGCTAGCTGCTTAGATTTAGTTAGATGTGTCCTGCGTCAAAACAAGCCTTTGGAAAAGCAACAGCAGAGTAAAATTTTTTTTCAAACAAGTCTCTTCTGGCATTTAGCGTGGCAGCAGCAGTGCTGGGAAGCCAGAGGAGCGCTGCTGAGTGGGACGGCAGAGGCACATGGTGTGAAGCTCCGCAGGCGAGAGCCAGCCTCAGCCCCCCTCTCCGGCCCAGCCCCAGCCCCCTCTTTTGCACGTAGCCGGAGTCATTTGTAGCTGCAGAGAGCTCACCCAGTGCTGAATCCAAGTGCTTGGAAAGTGGGGGAAGACTGCGACTTTGACGTGTTCTGTAAAAGCGTGTTTTCATGCACTTCAGTGTGGGATCCAGATTTAAATTGTTGGCATCTTTCTAAATGCGTATTAAAAGGCATGGGAAAAGGATAGAGATGATAGGAGGAAGAACAGTGATTTGCTAGAAAGCGAGAGGCAGATGGGCTGAGCGTGATCTTACCCACAAGATCTGAGTGGGTTTTTTTTTCATGGCTTTAGCCAAATTACCTTGTTTATCCACCTTATGTATTTTCTTTGGTTAGATGGAGTAATAGCACCAGCTTTGTGCCACTTTGGGAATGAGGTGAGGAGAGGAACGCCTGTGCAGTTGTGAAGAGCTAGATGGCTAAAAGTGCAGAGAACTGTTACTATATGGCTTGGAACAGCACACTCAGTGGGCAGCGTTGTCTTTTGCTCACGTAGCTGCATCGCTGCTGCCTTTCCTTGCTCAGCTTAGTCAAATTCTGGAGGTAGGGTTATTTACCTTTTTATTGTCTGTAAACTTCAAGGGAGTTCAGCTACTCTGTCTTTTATGCCGAGTCCTTTTTCTTTTCCACGTCATCTTCCGAAAGAGACTTTCAGAGCCAAGAATGACTTCCAAGAGTCACCTTTCATTAGTCTCCTTTCTAATTTGGTCTGTCAGCTGCTTTTTGGGTTACTTTATGGCAGAGGCAACTGTTCACCAAAAATGATGAATATAGAATCTTATTCTCAGAGCTTTCCTTGAGTTTAAGGATGTTTTATCTGTTGTGATAGGCTGCTTAATTTGCAGTTGGTGCTTCCTCTCTTCAGATCTTCGTCAGTTTTCTGTTTCTCAGCAATAGCTTACACCTTTTTCATCTTTCAAACTCCTTAATGTTTGTGTTGTCAAATTCTCCAAAAGAGGGGAATTAAGGCATCTCCCACCCCTCCCCTTACTGCTGTTGAAATTCTTCCTTTGTCTTACTGCACCTTTTCAGGTTAATTTTAGCTGTCTGCTTACAGGTGATCAGTCTGGTTTTATCCAGCTTTACGCTAAGTGGGATTATCTTTGTGTTTCTCTCCTGGGATTGTGTCATCCCTTGAACTTTTGCTCTGTAGAGAAGTAGAAATATTCTGCTTCTCGATCACAAAACAAAATCAAACACATTTTCATGTTGGTAGTTAGCATTTTATTGTCTTATCTAATTTCAGATCAAATAGATGTACCTGATGCCTCTTCATCTCCAAGGAAATTATGCCAGCATTCCTGTTCTCTTGTGCCAAACTTATTAGTCAGGCGTGTGTAGCATCATGTCTGTCTCGTGCAGCTTCAATTATCCGGATGTATCTGAAGGCAGGGCTCTGTGCTCCTCACCGGCTCCTGCATAACTTCCCAGTCACTTTCTGCTGGCTATCACTTAAGCATTTCCAGCCTTGTTCCACCCACCATCTGTCTGATTTCATGTAGCTGTCTCGTGATTCCAGTTGCAGAACACCTGACTTCCAGGCTTGGAGGAGTGAAGGAAATTTGGAACTCATTAATGAAATTTTGACAAGAGGTGGAGGTGGTAATTTTCAACTGCTCCTCCAGCAACAGTTTGAGAAATCCTAAAGCCTGGTTTCTCTCTGATGTGAGTACCACCACTTATTTTAAAGTAACCTCAGGAATAAAAGACCAAAATAGAATGACCCGAGGCATGTGCTGTACATGTGGCAGAGCAGACCTAATGAAACAGCCCTTCTTTCTCTTCTCACAAAAGCAGTTCCTGGGAAAGAAGCATTGTGATTTTTCTCCCCCGCTTCCCCCTGCACAAGGAGAAAAGGCGCAGGAAGATGATGTGATGAAACCTGCTAGGGACATGTTCCTTAAAAATCACCCTAGAGTGTTGGCTCTCAAGTATGAAAACTGCCCGTGCTGATCAGTAAAAGTGTCCAGATATAGAGGAAGCCATTCTGCCTATGTTCCTGCAGATCTTTAGCTAAAGAACTGCAAAAAAAAAAATGTGTAACCCCTTCAGATACCATAGGCACAGTCTCAGCTGTGTGTCTGTTCCAGTGGAACAAAGAGGAGTGTGTTAAACTGTTTTAAAGAAGTGTAGTTCCCCAGGAGAAATTTGTGTTTGTATCAAAGATCTGTTTTTTAAGATCTTGTCATTCTTCATAGTGAAAAGAGTGAGTGAGTGCGGGTGAAGAGAATGGTTCTGCTGCCTCTGTCAATTTTCCTGTGCAACAGGCAAGTAAATGAACACATTTTAAAACCTTTTAGGATCTTCAAAACACCCAAACCCAGACTGTTGCTCAGTGCAATTATTGGCAAGGCCAGAAAGCTGCCACTGGGACCTGTCCACGCCAGTATCAAATACGAGAAGACGTCTCATGGTCTGACACCGTGTCTGTAACGGGAGAGGTGGTGGTACTGCGCACATACCTTTGGGAGGTGCTATGAGATTTGTACAGGAAAAATTGTTGTATACAAAGTGTACAGAGTCTTAGAATATCGAAGCAATAGGGTTTATATCTAAGATTAGAAACAAATAATTGGCTGCTTCCCCAAATGTGTGTTTAGTTTTCCAGAACTGTAGGGCCCACTGTACCAGTGGGACTCCTGGAGAAGCAGGTTTGGCTACAGGGCTGCCCACGGTGACCTTTTCTTAAAAGAAAAGGCAATTTTAGGTATTGGCAGCTGACTGCAAACCCATGCTAGTGTGTGATCTGGTGGCACAGCCGTCACGGTTTGGTTCTGGGTAAGGAGCTTGGGGAAGAGAGTTGGGGGAGGCGTGGAGGGAGTGGGAAGATAATTTTCAGACTCTGCAGAAACAGCGTAAGGTCTTTGTTTAACCGACTATCCTGTAATCTGACATGGATAACTGTCTGCGGGGGATACTCAAAGACTGTAATCAAGAAGTTTTTATGCAAAGAGAGAGTAACTGACTGAAACATGACTGGAAGAGTAGCTGTGAGAATTTTTCCACAGAATTTTTTTTCCAATTCTTTTTTTTTTCTTGTCTCCTGCAATTTAACCTCACATTGTACTGAATCTCCTTCCCTTTCCCTGTCTGATATAGAATATGTCAGTGGGTTAGGGCAAATACTGGGATCTGTTGCAACAAGGGGATCGTTTGCTATTTTTCTTCAATCTACCTGTGGCATGCTACCTTCCAGCGATGCCAGGAAGGAGTCTCAGGCTTTCTGAGTATCTCATGAACACTAATTAAACTTCCCAATACCCTTCTGAGGCTGTATCTGACTTGTGCTCCGAGAGGAGTTAAATGACTGCACTAATTATACTATATGACTAGAAGGATGGTGTTGGGTAGAATCGGAAGCTTGCCCATCACCTATCGTGGATCCTCCTCCCAAGGTCTTAACACGGTGACAACGGGAATGCCAAAAACAGAATGTGGGAGAACAGCTCCTGGGAGAGTGATTTCGTCCCTGGGCAGCGTTTCCTTCCTTAGGACCCTCACCCGTGTCTGCTTTAACCCACCTTCTTTCTACCTTTGTTGCAGAGAAACAGTCTGGCTCTAAATCAACTATTAATTGCAAGGTAATTGCAGTCATAAATCTCTTCCACAGGGGGTTGGCACTGTCTTTCTTTTTTAGATATGCTGGGACTTGTCCTGAACTGCTGCTTGCCATGTAGTCAGCAGCGTGTGAAAAGCAACAACGCTCGGGCACCTTTTTTAATGGCACACCCTTAGCCATGTGCAAGGCGAGTTGGTGGTTGACAATCAACCAAAACACAGCCACTGGTTTTTGTCTCCCTCTTGTCCCTGTTTCATGACCCTCTGGTTTTCATGTAGCCGTCAAAAGCCGAGAGCCTGCACAGCTCCACTCTGAAATCACCGGGACCGGTGGGGTTTGCTGTGTTATAAATGCAGCAAAACTTGTGAAATGCGCTCGCCAACGGACTGTTCCTGCTGATTTTTCCCCTCACTGGAGCTCACGGCTGCGGCTGGCGGTTGGCTGATGATGCAACTGGGTAAAGGTCAGAAGTCATCCAGCACTTGGCATTCTGGTGCTTCCCAAGTACGGTGGCCAAGCTGCAGAGGTGGGCTCTCCTCGGGCCTCTCGAGGCACACACAGTGAGGAAAAAAGCAGCCGTGGAAGCTTAGCTTCTTATTTTGAGAGGGGTTGCTCAGTTGCTATCATTAAATAGCCAGTTGCTCACTGCTTTGCTCCCACATCTCCATCACCCAAAGTCCCCCCCGACCGCAAGGAACCCCTCGGTTGCAGAAACGCCAGCGGGTGCCACGCTGCTGTGTGGGTAGGGGCAGGAGCTGGTGCAGAGCTACAGGGTCACTGCACAGAGGTCCACTGGTTTCTGGGATGTGTCCCATGGCTGAATTTATTTCCGCTCTCTGCTTCTGTGATTTTTATTTTTTAATTGTTATGGAGGTATCACCTCAAGGGAATCCCCAGGGACACTTTCTCCCACTTATGCAGCATCTTCTGCTGGACGTATGATCTGGACTCCACTTAGTACAAGGCAGTCCTCAGTAATTTATGCCTATGTCTTGATGGCAGAAAACAGGCCACATCATAAACTTACTTTTTTAAAAGCGCGAGGGATCACTGACTGAAATGAGCAGTAATGTTTCTGTTAGCGGTCAGAGTATTCCTGCAGCTGTTTTCAGTGATTTGGACAGGACTGATCACAGGAGAATGACAAAGATCTGATAGGAAGAAAACAAGGTTGATTAGAAATGGTGGTCCTGCAGTGTCCCTCAAGATCACCGAAGCAAGCAAGACCTTGTTGGATGTGATGCTGGTTTCTCAGTGCTGGGTACCCTGAATTGGGAGTGAAGTTATTGTAAAATAGTCTTCTCCAGAAGGTGGCATTGATCGAGGAGAAGGAGCTTTTTTTTGTTTGCTTTGGAACTCTTTGGATAATCATGGCTCAGATACTCCCTCTTCTATTTACTCATCAGTCAGTGTGAGAGATTCTGGCCCTGTGCTATTGATGGTCATAGTTTTAATTGCCATGGGTTTTGTACAGTGCCTTTACTTGTAATTCTTCTTTCAGAGATGATATTTTTGTTGCTTTGAGTACTGCACCATATTGTTTAGCATATTTGAAAATATTATTTTGCCCAAACTCAGAATTTTGTCTGTCACTTTGCACTACAAGAGTGTTAACGTTACCGTATTTTTGTAGTCTTCTGAAGAACACCGTCTCTTGATTCTAGCTTCACTTTTGTGTATTTAAAAGACATTACAGTCTACTTGAGATCAGAAAAAATATGAATGAACGCTCCAGGAACATCAGGGATGAATGGCAAGTACTAGTTAGTCCTCCAAAGCTTTTCCCTCTGCTCCTTTGTCTTCACAGGAGGGAAGAATTCAGCTATTAATGTTTTTATTCTCCTTTATTCAGCGAAGAGATAATTCAAAATGTAATAGCTAACTATGGAGTGCCAGAAAAGTCTAAGATAAATTACCTTAAGCTAAAGAACTTTCTAGTACTTATTCTTGATTCAGGACTGTGTGATTTCACAGCTCCCTACTTAAGCCCATATCCCCTGAGATATTCTCCCACAGTTATTATAGGAGGTCATGTCTGGCCACTTCACTGTTTGGTGTGAACAAGGGTGTCAGAATCCAGTATCAAAATAATTTAACTGTTCTGATCCATTAAATGAAATACAGGTAGTTGCAGGTCTGTTTTTTAAAATTAATTACAGTGTATTTATACTGTCTTTCAATTCCCATAATTCTACAGCAGATGATGAATAATATCATAGATAACTTGATTGATCGCCGTGCCAAAGCCGGAGTGCTCCCAGTGTCGTATTCCCCGTGGCTTTGCCCAGTGCACTTTTTGGTGACTTGGAAAACAGATTGCACGTAACTTCCTCTTTCTCTCCCAGTAAGGTTCAGGTTCTCCCAGGAGTTTCAGCAGGAGGCTCGCTCTGTGCTGCAGTAAGCACTTCGTCAACGTAGAGTGACATTTGCCGAGTTGATCAAGACAAATCTGTGTATTTCATGTAATACTGGAGCAGTTGATAAACCTTCATGGCTCGGTGGCAGAACTGAAGCGAAAGCACGTGACCCCTTGACTTAGAAGGGTCAGAAAAGGTGGAGGCAAATCCGCTTGAACGTTAGCTGTGTGACCCTGAGGCTGTCTCTGGCTGCAGGAGAGCGCGGCCAGCCTCGTGGGTGAGTGTTTAAACCAACACAGCTCATAGAGGGACAAGAGGCACTTTGGAAGAGTTCTGCCTCAAGTTAACAAGACTTCCAGCAGATACTCTCGCTGCTGGCCCCCTTTAGAGCTCTGAGGAGTCTTTTCCAGTGGTTTAGTGTATGCTGGTTTTTAGGGCTCACCAGTAAACATGGGGCTTTGCATTCCAACCTCCTGTGGTTGTTCTGTGGTGAGCAGTTGTCAGCCAGGAGGAGCTGGGGATTCCATCCCTCGTTAGGGAGGCGGCCGTGTTCTGTAATGGGAATTACTAAACTCCTGTGATCTGGAGAGAGAGGCTGCTCTCTAGTCTTAGTCTCTCCTTTTCTATAACTCTTAATCTACATGAACAAGCTGACAGTCCAGCCTAGTCATAGGAAGTTGTCTTAATCCAGGTAAAATGTTTCCTTCCTCCTCTCTTCTTTTCCACAGCCCACCAAACTTAAGACCTCAACTAAACCTTTAATTGTATTTAAAGGATTACTTTTCTAATGTTTCCTTTACTTTTTCCCAAATTACACTCAATCTCTTCCAGAAATTATTTCCAGTGTGAAGGTTCAAGTAAACTTCTCATAGCAGAAAGTTTTCGTACTCTCTTCTCTTATTTGAGTAAAACATATTGAAGTTGTATAAAACTGGAGCATCTGTGGCTCCTGCTGTCACTTAACACAGCTAGCCTGTGTGATTACTGGTGTGTACAGCCCAGGGCTGATCTGCTTAATAAGCAGATCCATCCGCTGAACTTTGTCCCTGTGACACTGAAGCTGCTTGCCCAGCCTTCTCTCTTCTGGCCAGGTCATTGTCTCTTTAGGATTTAAGAAAAGAAAAAAAAAAAAAAACCCCAATAAATAACAAAACCGCAAATAGTTTATGCTTGGATTTGAAAAGAGATGTTAGATATTTGTACGTGTTTGTTCTTATTGTTCAGGAATTGTGCTGAGAAAAGCACTTCACTCATGAAACGAGAATGGAAGGGGGCGAGGAAGGCCCAGGGGGACTGAGGGATGTGCTTGTGGCTTGGCAGAGGGAGCGAGGGGAGGAGGTGGGGACAGAGCTTCCAGTTTCACGGTGGATTGGCCGATTTCCTCGGTTTAACTGGTTTGCTCTGTGACACAAGATGCCTTCGCTCCTCAGTGTGCCCGTCCGTAAGGAGGCTGTATTACATGATTTAATAAAAGTTTCTGCAGGTTATTCGTAAAATGTTTTGGGAACTCTGAATGGAGAGAGTTGTCTGTAGATAGGTACAGGTGTGGAAATAAATACGGGTGTGCCCCTCGGCCCAGTGCAGTTACAGAGCCCAGCGTTACTGCCACCGTGGAAGGGACTGGACGAAACCTGCTGGGAGCTATTAAGTAATTCCTCGAGTCTTTTTAGACATTTCCTGTCTGTTACTTTGTCTTGGCAGCAAGCGTGGGGTGATACTCGGCTCAGTGCATCAGAAGAGTTCCGGGGGGAAGAGGAGGAAGTGGCGGGGAAGAAGGGTCAGCTTGTAGAGGTTTTTAAATTCTTTTTGTGCTCTTACCCTGTCATTAGAGCCCAAACTCATTCTTTCTCTCTTCTAGAGCCCTAGCTATTTACTCAGCATTAAGCCTCTGGCATTTTAAAATGAAAAATTTTCAATAGCCGAGGATTACATCCTGAGGGGAAATAAAAGGCTTTCAGGCGCGCTCTTCCTTGAAGACAGAGCGCTGGGGAGGTGGATGGCTGGTCAGCTTCAGGAGGGCGCTTTTTAGATGATTATAGCGGCTCTTCCCTCAACACTTGCATCTCCTGCTGCTCATCAATTCCATTTGCAAATCACTCAATTTTAACACCATTTAATGACTCTGTCTTAAACTATTCAAGCCATAGTGATCTGCCAAAAATAACACCAACCTGCTCTTCCACAGCACTAGAGGGTTCATTCCCCTTGCTTTGTATCTTCTGCATTTTTTTATCCCTTTGTTTCATTCTCCTCTTTCCTCAATTTCAGTTGTCCTTGTGGCAGTGGTGTGCAGATGGAGTAGAAAGCAGGAAGGGAAGTAGTTCCCTTCATGGATTTTTTTTTTTTCTGCACAGCTGGGAGAGAAGTCCCTTGGTACATGTCAGCAGGGAGGCAGGCAGGAGGTGATGGGTGGCATGAAGGGAGAGCTGAGAAGCCAAGAAGATACAAGGGAGCAGTATTTCTCAGAGAAATACAAGGAATGTTGTCAAAGCAAGATGCTGGGGAAGGAAGGCTGTTGGAGACTTAAGGTAAAGTCAGTCAGAGACTGGAAGGGGACTGCACACCAGTCTTCCCAGACAGAACATTCTCTCTGGTGAGTGGCCCATGGTGAGCTTCTGGGGATGAACCTTTGGCTTCTCCACACTGAGCTGAAAGACCCAGGTTTCTAGATAAAAAAGACATACAGATCTCTCAAGTACTTTTATTCGTGTTTCTTCTTGGAGGCTCAGGATGGAGCCAGGTGCCATCAGGCCATGTGGCAAGGGGCGGTATCTGCACACCGCAAACTCCTGCGGCGTACCTGAGAATTGTGAAAACCTGGCCAGTGACCGTTTGAATGATGTAACAGATCAGTGATTGACTTCCAGCACCCAGGGTGCAACACCTTGCCCTTCTCTGCAGGGTATGGCAAGGGTTGGAAAGCTGATGTCACAATGATGGTGTAAGGTCAGCCCTAGGCAGTGAGGATGCTCAGTGAGACACTGTCTCACCAGTGCCCCCACGGAGGTTTGGGTTGGCTTTACTCAACCATCAGGAACTGAGAGAATGTTTGGAACCAGTTTTGCTTGTGAACATCTGCGGTTCGCTTGGGCCTGAGGAGCTTCAATGGGGACGGTTGCAAGTCGCCTTCCACAGAAGTGCTTCAAGTCTTCAGACCTCCCTGCACAGGAGAAACAAGACTCTTGGAATTTTAATCCTGTAGGACCGGCCATAAAGCAATGCTTCTGAGAGGCGCTTTTCTGTTGACTTCACAAGGAATTGCACTTGCCAGTGCCATTGTGGCTGTGATCCTAACGCCTGTTCGCAGAGCGTTGTAAGCAAACTTACACCCTGGTTTATTTCTAATTAATTAAGGTCTGTCTTAGGCATGAGTCATTTGTACACCAGAATGATTTATTTATTTATTTAGACGGGCGTTTCGTACTAAGGTCTGCTGCCTCTACAGTGCAACTTATTATCCCCAAAATGATCTGGGATTGCTTCTCTCCGAATCCAAGCATCTGTGACGTTCACGTTACTGCATTTTATAATTGGCACTTGACAGTTTAAGTGGATAA
Organism: Baryphthengus martii; assembly: GCA_013396935.1. Taxonomy (NCBI): domain Eukaryota; kingdom Metazoa; phylum Chordata; class Aves; order Coraciiformes; family Momotidae; genus Baryphthengus; species Baryphthengus martii. The sequence continues at coordinate 18,958 of VWZK01004992.1, forward strand.
TCAGCTAAGACATAAATGCAGCTTACCAGGAAACAATCGAGAATTTAGGATAATAAGTCTGATTAGACGCTGTGTTCCGCCAGTCTCATGCCAAGATAATTCTACTGAGTTGAGGTGGTACGAATAATGCTGCAAGGTCCACCGTGGTCAGACAGACCCCCTTCATGTATGCCTGGCTGCCTGCCTTTGAGTAGACACAGTCTGGGTGGTAGTGAGCTCCTGTTAGTGGGAGAGAGAAAATGCTCCTCGAGTCTTGGAGGCTGAGATCTTTGCAATCTCTTTAACAAAGGAGTTTGGAAACCGGTTAATAACATCCCATAGCAATCTTTATTTCAAAGACTTTTCTTCTATTATCTAGGCTTAATATTTTAGATTAAAATATGAAAGGAGAAGTATTTAGTCCAACATGACATAAAGCGGTGGCTTTTAGCATTCCTTGGTTTGCTGCTAAAGCGGGTGCCGATGCTCTGCGGAGGAGGGAACTGCCCGCGTGCTTCAGGTGGGGGTGCACGAGACCAAGAGCACGCTGTTTGTTCCGACTGTTAACTTGGGGCCCAAGCACTGGAACCATGTGGTCCGCTCGAGAGCTGTTTGGGGGGAAAGGTGAACAAATAAAGCTTTAAATTGCCTTTGTGACTCCCAGGCACAAGGCTTCATGGGGACCAATTTAGTCTCTGGCACAGAAGATAACAGCCTGGTTGCCTGAGTATCAGCAGGAGGTGACCCAGAGCCTGCTGCCGATAGTTTCTCATGGTGTTATTTACATCCCAGGAAGGAGACCACTCGCTCATGTCCCAAGGGCTCGTTCTGGCCCTGTTTACCATGCCGTAGGGATGGACAACAAATGGAGAGAGTCCAGTGATGATACTACTATTTTTATGTATTTTTTTTTTTCTGGAGTGTGCAATGCTTCCCTGACAGCAGGGAGTACTTGTGCTAAGCAGACTGACCTGGCAGTGTCTTGTGCTGTTCTGGCACTCACGGAACCTGAATCATTTGGATCTGTTCGCCAGATTCCTCTGTACATACTGGGCTCGTGAAGTCCGCAGGCTCAGGGCAGCAGTTCATGCTGCCTCCAAAGGCGCTGGCTCATCCCCCTGGTGCCTGCCTTTTTGCCTCTTTCCCGGTATTGTTGTTTGGTGAGCCCTTGGCAACTTCAGTGTCACAGCAGCTGGAGATGGATGTTCAGTGGCCATGTGGTGGTTGGTTGGGGTGTGTTAGACACATGCTTTTTATTAAGGGCTGTTTACAGGATTAATTTGTGAGCTGTGCAGCTGGACTCCAGCGAGCGATGCTCAGTCTGCGCTCCTTGCTCCGCCTTGCTTCAGCACAACAAACTATTCATCTTATTCCATGCTTATTTTTCCTCTCAAAAATTCACTGAAGGGGGGAAGAAAAAAAAACAAAAACAGAGCAGCCTTCATGGCTAGTTAGAAGGGAAAGAATGAATTAACTTCCTCTAGGGAGGGAAATGCAGGCAAAAGTTGCTGGCTGTGCCCGACGGAGCCCGTCTGGCTCGTAGCTCCCGATGAGTCACTGCACCAGTGTCTCCTACCCAGGGAAGGTTGAGGGGTGGGCTTTGCTGGGATTCCTGAGGTATGGGGGAGAGAAAATTACTGTTCAGAAAACATGTTACTGGTGAAATGGCCGCTTTGTAAAGCAATCTGGTGGAATGAATGCTTTTTTTTTTTAATTTGAAATAACACCACATTTCTTCTTTACCTATTGTCCACATATTGGGTTATTTTAGCTCTTTACAACAGCCTTTCTTTTCTGTAATTGTGCTTTTTTTTTTTTCTATACAATGAGGGTCATTTCACAGTCTCCTCTTTTGTCCAAGCATAGCAGGTTTCACTTCTTGCTTTCTTTGAACTTAATAGATATAATTTGCAGTTGTTACGATGAGATCCTTTTTTTCTTTTGAATACTTTGTAGAAGTGTGGCAAAAGTCCTGAAAACTGTCCAAGAGGAAGTGCCTCCCATCTGAATTTTTGCTTTGATGCTGAAGTAATTTCTGTGAAGGGATAGCTCTGCTCTCTTTTCGGAGTTTTGTGGCTGATTTGAGTAGTATTGGGTACGGAGAAAGATATTTCACATCCTTGCCTTACTTGCTGCTAAGAGCACAATATAATTTCCCTCCAGGTCAGAAGATCTCAGGAAGTTTCCTAGCAAACACCTAATTGCAACTGTGTGAGCGAGTTGGCCCAGCCAGGAGGCAGCAAGACCTAGATACTGATGTCTGCCCATTTTTCGGGTACCGACTGTGCATCAACCTGACCTGTCAAACTGCTCTTGCTGCCTGGCCTATGCCTTATATTTTTAATAGACAAGTTTTTCCTTTTCTCCTCACACCTTTCTGTAATGTTTCACTTGTTTATGCAGATACTTATTTATCCTACACCCAGCAAGATGAATCTGAAGAGCATCTGAAAGCCGACTGTAGTGCAGCCTGTACTCGTGTTGCGTTTTTCCAAGAAGAAATGGAAAATCCCACTGTAACAGTCACTGTACAATTTAAATAACACAGCAAAGCTCACATGTTTTTATTGCAGCCCAGCTGAACGTGGCCCTGCCACTGTTAATTGGCGTAAACACTTGGAGATGTTGTATTTCATGGTGCGGTTAAAAACCCAACCGCCCATCTCAGCGTGGCCGTCACGTTTATATTGTAACGGTGTTTTATGAGGGCTATGAATTTTATGGGTGACCCTTACTACCCACAGCAAATGTGGATTTTCTTCTAGCAGCTGGATTACCAAGCTGACATCACTTCTTCCTTCCCCCTCCTTTCCAGCTCCGCAAAGCAACTTTTCACAGTTGATTCAGGCATTCCATTTGATCAGGTTGGTTTTTTTTTTTTTTAAATCCCTAGTAGGTTAGAACTATAGGATGAAATGATAACGTTTCCCCTCACACAACAGCATGTGGCACCGAACTTCATGGGAAGGAAATGTCAAATTCTAATGGTGACATAGCAAGAAAACCAAATTCGTCTCACTTAAGACCATCGAGGCTGTTTTGTGAGGGTTGGGAATGATCTCAGCTTTGGTAGTGAAGACAAATCGTTAGGAAAATCTGGGCCTTTGCCTTGTTCTTTCCTGCTGAACTTACAGTCAAATAACCATTTCCAGTCTGGTCAGCCAAAGACAGCGTTACATGAAGGAAGTTTTGGTTCAGTTCAGAAAAGTCAAATTGGCAACAGTTAATAGGATTAAGGTTGTGGGATGATTTTGGTACCTTTTACATCCTAGTTGTAACAAAGTTGGAAATACTGTGTGAATAGTGTTCCTGTGGAGGAGGAAAAAAAATAATCATTTGCGGTGTGGTGGGAATGGAGAGATCTAACAGGTGGTTCAAATGAAAACCCAAGCTGGTTATTTGGGTTGCTGCCTGGGGAAAGCTTGCTCTGACTGCTGGGCTATGTATTGCTCTGTATTAAAAGTGCTCCAATTAATGTGTCTTAGCCAGTAGATTTTTGAGGAAAATTCCTACAAGGTTGAGTTTGTTTTGGGTACGTCAACTGAATGTACATTGCATCTTTGAATGGGCAGTTATTGGGATATTTTCTGTTAGGAAACCTGATTTGGCTAGGAAAATCAATTATAAGTGCCAGGCACACTCATGGCTGGAGTTTGGTCAGGAAACCTGTGGGCTTTGCAGTCAGTTTACTCTTGGGTGGGATCACAAATGGAGCAGGCTAGAAAATCTTTCCTGTTAGATGGATGAGCAGTTTCTCCAGGACAAAACCGATTTTTCCCTTTGAAAGCAGTTAATGTTTTTCAAGGTCTCTTCCTCGAGCTTTACAAGCAACGTATAGACAGTGAGGGAAGAGCCTTCAGGGCATCTGCTTCACGCTGGCCGGTCAGAGGGTGGCGTGCCTCTGAACGGGGCGCTCCTGGCCCTCGCCACACTGCGCGCGTTTGCCGGCGCTGCACGTTTCTGGGCCTGTGAATGTTCTGTTCCTTGGTCTGCTTAATCCACAGGACAGGTCTTCTACAGTTGTCAAATGCATTTTAGATATGAGCTCACCCTCTGTGGCCAGGGCTGCTCGGTGTCCGAAAATTCTAGACAGAGTTGAATCTTTCTTTCTTCCTCCCCCACCCCCAAGTCTTTACAGCAATTCAAGCAGTAAAAAAAAAAAGGCCATGAAGAGACCCTAATTGAGCTCATGTGTTGTGATAGGCTTTGATTTCAAAGCAAGGCTGGGAATCGAGGCTTCTGAGGTCTTTGGCTGCAAGGGATTGGCCGGCTGCTCTGCCTGTGGGCTCTGTCCCATTGCTCGTCCTGCCCCTTGGGCTATGCCGTTTGTAAATGGGATCACGCTCTCCCTCGCTGACTTCAGTGTGAGCCCGGTGTGGGTTCGCTTGGAAAGCTGGAGGTAAAAAACAGAAGTGGAAAGTAGAATGCTGAGTGTTCTCGACGGTTTTGTCTGAGGAAAAGCAAGGTGTTTACCGACCTTTTCTTGCTTTAATGATCTCTGTGTTCCATCCCTGATTCTGGGAAGCTCTGTTTATCTGCTGGTACCCGTGACTAGAGAGCATTATCCTGGACACTTGGATGACACGGAATTGTTGATTTACCACCTAAGCAGCTGCAGTGTTGTGGTGCAGCCTTTGAGGGTGAGAAGAGCACATGATGGACACTAATTGGAAGGCTTAGACAACTGTGCAGTGCCTGTTTTGAATTACAGCCTTGTGCTGTGCTCCACATACTTCGTCCGTAAAATCAAGTCAGAAAAGCTCCCTGGAGCTAGAATAGAGTTTTGGAGACTGCAGAAAATCTGTTGGTAGTCCTTGAAATACCCCACTGAGTGGCCGCTGCCCAGGATGAGCAGTAGATGTGCCTCCCAACTGCATCTGCCCAAAGAAGGGAAGAAGTTTTAATCTGCTCTGGCAGGGGGGTTGGACTAGATCTCTAGTGGTCCTTTCCAACCCCTAACATTCTATGATTCTATGAATTCTGAGCTGTGTGGTGTCCTAACTTAGTGGGACATTGCTAGCGCAGTGATTGTCACATGAGGGGGGACAGTGAGGAGGCAACAGCCTGCTGGAGAATTACCTTGTCATTCTCCAAAGATGGCAGCGCCTGAGGTGGGGGCCTAGAAGAAAAGCTGCTTGTGCATCACAGGATGTGTTCTTGTTGTCACTGATGCAGTGATGTCACCATTTCCGTGGCAGTGCTGCCTGACAGCTGGGCTGCTCTAGGGAGCATTACTGAGAGGGAATTACTGGGTCTTGGCCATGGTTTTGGTGAGTTCACCAGTAGACACCAGTTCAATCCTGTGTTTTCTGTGTGTCCTCTTGAAAGGATTTGTTGCCCCTGCCCTCGTTGTTCTTTGCAGATGTCCAGCAGTCTGTGGTGAAACATGGATTTAGACCACTGTCCTGTGCCAGAGACCTGCTCCGTGTTTCCATGATGCAGCTGGAACGATTTTAGGCACGTGTTTCCTTTCTTTAACTGCCGTGTAAGTTGTGTTTAGCCCTTGAAGAGCACGTTGGTCAGCGTGCTGCTTGGCCATCTCTGTGACACCCCTTTTGTTGTTGTCTAAAGACAGGAACCTTGTTAGTCTTGGCACATTCAGTACAGAGATGAGACCCGCTTGGTAAATAAAGGCAGGATGTGAGGACAGACAGAGCTGCTTCCTTGGCTGCTTCCTCCTCGGGCACAGGAGCCCAAAGGGAGAAGAGCACTGGAGTGTAGCGGCTGCGTGGCTGTTTGGATGCAGAGTGACAGTGCAGGAGACCTCCAAGGCCAAGGGCAAAGCAGGATGGGAAGCCTGATTGCCAGCCCAGGAAGATACTGTGGAGGAAAACCACATGCCCTCAAACCGGGTATTTTGACACCTCCAGCTTTGCTGGGGGTAAGGCTTAGGACCTTTTGATAACAGGGCTGATGTTACTCAGATGCAGGGATTTTTCCATGGATGCAGCTCGTTCTGGTTGCCACATAGGCTTTTAGCACAGGGTATTTCCTTACAGGATTGGTTTGGGAATGCATTTTATATATCTCTGACCATACAGGGAAATCAATATTTATAAAATAACTTCTGCATCACAGGTTTTCCAACCCAGGTATCTGAAATTCAGGTCTGGCTTTCAGGGCAGTTCTGGGATTAGAGGCTCACGTGTTCCTGTACAACAAACAAGCCCTTCATTGCGATGGGTGTCTCATCTCAGTGTGAAATGCCGACCTAAAGCCTCACTCGTGTTTCTCCTTGTACATTCTGGCAGCAGAGCAGCTGCTGTTGCTGCCACACAAGTAGCCCAGGCTTCCTATTACTGACTGTCACATATTACTTAAAATTTCCAAGATCCGACCTTGGCCCTCCTGGCGCGATGGACTTCAAATCGTGATTGACATTAATAGTTGTTTTTAAAAGTCAAAAACCCGGTTTTATTTCTGACAAAGAGAGCGTCTCATGTCGATAGTGAGCTCATGGCAGTAATTTACTGGAGTCCAGGAATCCTGCAGCAGCGGCATTCACGACAGCTTTGTTTTGGCGCGTGCTCCTACAGCTGCCTGCTGGCTGCAGAGGGCTCGCTGCCCTGCTTGGGGGCGAATGCTGCGGTTTCAGGGTAGGACAAGAAGGGAAGAGGCACCCATAGAGAAAGGAAACACCTTGTGTAAGCAGTTGTCCTTTTCCAGAGTGAGGGAATGTAAATGAAATGTAACTCAGGCATTGACTTCAAGCCAGATTTGGGCTTGTGTAGCTGGAGATACCTTCCTCCTTCAAGCTGTGGAATGCACAGGGAGTTGAGATGTTTTCTGCCTGTTGAAAACATCCAAAAATTCTCTGCGCTGGTACTAAATCCCTAGCCCTTGTGACGAGCTCGTTACATGCTTGGGAAGTGCAGACTTACCAGTGACCCTTAACTTCATCACTGATGCCTGATCACTCTTTATTTAATACATAGGAAGTAGTTATGAGAGATACAGCCCAAAAGTTTTGAAGCCAAGCTAGAAATGAAATACTTTTGCCAAAAAGGTGGGGGGGGGGGGGNCCTTGTATGAGCTAAGATGGCAGGAGTAAATATTGCAGTAGCTTTGGGTGCACTGGTTACAAGAGAAGGAAGGGACAGCTGTGAATGAAGTCCAAAGGACAGCAGCTGTGGCCTGAAAAATCAATATATTGGAATAAATAGTATAAACATTGACAGCAGTTGAAAAGTGTGTTCTCTTGAGAAAGCTTAAGCTTAGAAGTAACACTTCAGAACTTTTCTTGTCTGTTCTTTTTCCTTCTGAACGCTTCCAATAATTTATGAGCAAGCTAAAGGAAATTTTTGAAGCTGTGATTTGAGGTTTTTTGTGGCAAAATTGTAGACTTCTCAATACTTGAAACACAGGGAGACTTTAAGGTTAAATAACTACAGAGGAGCATCTAAGTCTGCCACCAGAATTGGCTCTGCTATTTCTGTGCAGTGTTACGGAGGGTTTTTTGATGACTGAACCTGTTTGTGGCCCTTACAATAAAGATTTTAAAAGGGTTCCCTGGCAGCACTGCCTCATTTATAGAAGATTGTGAGTTTGAAGGGCTAGGCTGACACCAAAGTAAAACAACTCCCATCTCTGCTGTGAGGAGTGGAGTAAATACCAGTAAAGGGGAAAGATTGGGTGAGCTCAGAAGTTCTGCATAAATAAATAATGGGATGAAAATCAAGTTTGTGCAGAGTCAGAGGCACTTTAAGCCAAGTGTCATAGTTTTTAATGAAATACCTTACAAAGATGTCAGCTTGTGGAAAAGTTTGTGAGAACAGCAAGCTCTGAAAGGCCTGGATTCTTATTTATCACGTTGCTATCTAGTCCTAGGAGTAGGATCGGCTATATCTGATTGTACCCAATGCAACTCCTAAAAGAAAGCAAAACTTTAAAGAGGGGTTTGTCACTGCAGCCCTCGGGCAGAAGATGGGACAGAACGCGCTCATCCTGCGGCCTCTGGGAGCTGACAACCGCTGCAGGTTTTCTGGCAAACTTACGCTGGTGGCTGCGGGAAAACAAACTCTCACGTGGAGAAGTACGTTGGGTGGTGGTGCCTCCAAGAGAGAGCGCAGCCCCCAGGGGGCGCGGGCAAGGGCTGTTTGCGTATGTAAAAGAGGAGGGTTTGTCTTTATACCGAGGAGCTACAATCTCACCCCAGCTAAAGCTCTCAGATTAGGTTATTTTCGCGACTGGCTTCATGTATGCACTGGAAAAGAAACTGCTTTTCTTGTTTCTTCAGATGAAGAACGCTTAAGCATCAGGCATTGACTTGTGGGGCAAAAAAAAACAGGTTAGTCCAGAGAGCCCTCCTACATGACTGCTCTGTTTTGGACTGGTTTAGCAAACAGACAATGTTTTTATGTTCAACCATCAAGTTACAAGGCTTTCAATTCAATTATTTAGATATCAAACGCCGCCTTGGCACAGCTGTTACCTTCTAGCAATGACTTTCTGAGGACATTGTACTCCAGAGAGAAATCAAAGTGTCCGTCTGCTATTAGAGAGATTTACGCTTCGAGTGTCGTGCGTAACTTCAACAACAGTATTTGCATACTCGATTTAAACTATTTACAAGTGAAGCTTGTGAAGCCTTTGTTCAGTTACTTTTGCTGAGGTGATGTGTGACATGGCTAACGCAGCCCGAGGTTCAGTGGATGGGGCTGGCTTCTCCAATAAGGATGTTTTCTCAGACAGACTGTGCACTTGAGGCAAGCTTCAAGCAGAAATTTGTTTAGCTGTTAAGTGCTTACTTTTGTTGAGAGACTGGAGTGGTCACACATGTAAATATTTGCAGACTGTTTCCTTACGTGGATGTTTTGGTTCTAAACTGTAGGGCTGGGCTACAAACTGCTAATAGGCTGGATTATTTTTTTTAGGAGATACCAATATACTGAATAACTTATTATTTAATTTTGATTTCGGTGCATTTGGGATACTTGTTGTCATTTTTTAGTATTTGTATATTGATATTCCAGGGTGGAGTTTAACTGGCTTATTTTACATTCATATTTGAGACTGAAGAGTACTTGAGAGCTCTGACTTTTCTCCCTGTCCTCTTAAACAAGCAGGTTACTCTGATGTTGAGGGAGGCTGGTCCTATAGACTCTGTACCCGCAGATATGAAGAACTCTGAGTACCTGAAGGATTTTTGACAGGTTATCCTGTGTCTTCATGCAGCTACCTTCTGCTGGAGAGAGAGCTTGTGATGAGAGAGGGGACTTTGCAGTTACTATAGATCTCTGTCTTAATTGTCCATATGATTATGTCTTAACTCACTGGTCAGCACAGGGGAAGTGTTGTCTGCAGCGTCTCTTCCTTTTGGCTATGTTCTTCTAACGTCACAAGATAGTACCCTTTTGAGCATGGTGGGTGGCAGAGGATTCCAAACATATCTTCATAAAATAAATTCTTGTACTTCAAATTGTCACTAAAGACTCTCCACTGGGAGAGGAGTGCTCTAGAAATAGCTGTTCCAGGAGAAGTGCCTTCTACGTTTCATCACCTACCAAGTACAAAGTCTCAGAATCGTGTACGTTGTGGCTGGAAGGAGTCTCTGGAGGTCACCTCCTCTAGCCTGTGGCTCAAAGGGAGCTGCTGCCAACTTACAGCAGAGCAGGGGAATTGTGGCTTTGTCTTGCTGGATCTTGGAGCCCTCCAAAGGTGGCGATTCTGCAGTCTCTCTGAGCAAAGTAGCACTCCAGCACGGTCTTTCGATGCTGGGGTGGGAGGTTCAGCTGGTAACCGGTTGGCGTTTCATGAGCACCCGGTTCTAGGCAGGAGGAGGAAATCACCTCTTAAACGACAAGACCTATGCTGCAAGTCAGCGCTCTCTCCAGAAGTAGGTGTGCTGAAGGAAGTGTAAAGGGGAAGTTTCATGCTGGTTTCCTTTAATCACTTTAAAACTCAGCAGAGAAATTTGAGACTCAATTACATGGACACGCCTGCGAGTCAGCATCGCTCTCTGGAAACAGCACAATTTCTTCTCCTTGTTTTTACTGATCATGTCGTGAGGAATCTGAAGCAGCAATCTGAACAAACTGGAGCTTAGGCAATGTTTTATCAGCAAAGCAGTTATGGATTTGTGGTTAAGTGTATCGACCATGTGTTTTAGCACGGTTGGCAGTTTTATCCTTTAATCTGCTTGTAAACCCCTTTCACTGGCTTCTGCAAAATATGTAAACTGCAGAGGGGATTGTCTCTAATATTACACCAAAGTGAGCATCTCCCGTGGTTAATATGATGCCACTTCTTCATATTAGGACTATGGAAGCAGTTTGGTAAATAATGTAGTGATTGATTTTAAATAGGAATGGCAAGAACAGGATCAAGGGTAGGTCAGGCTGGACTGAGCTAGATATCGGAGTTGGTTTGAAAATATATTTAGAAGTTGGAATGAACCCAACAAAATCTGTATCGGGGCAAGGAAATGTACTCGGCGGTGCTGCTTTCGGAAGTAACTCCTGATTTCTGCTAGAAATAAGACAAAGTACACAGAAATAGTGATAGGGATCCTCTGAGATACACTTCTGGCTTTGCTGTGTGTAGGAACTTGTCAAGATTCTTTCAGACTAATTTCCACTGGAAATCTTGAGCCTTTTGCAAGCAGACTTGCCCATCCGTGTCTTTTACCAGAACTAGCGACTGGTTTATGTTGCAAGTCTTCGATGGTGGAATATGCCTGAGAATGTACACCACTTGGTACAACCATACGGGAAGGTTTTGTAGCTAGTTGTGAAGAGTTTCCTTGAGAGATTTGTGCCTGAGGGCAGTGGCTGCTGTGTGCCCCAGGTCCCCGGCGAGCCCTGCGCTCGGGACGCTTGCCGGGGTGCACTGCTCCTTGCTGCAGCTCGGCTGGCAGGCGCTGGGCACTTCAAAACGAGTTCTCACGTCTTAATAGCAGCGAGTTCCTGCCCTCCCAGGGCTGGCTGATGATAAAGTTACTGTCTAGGAGTGGGTAGAGGACAAATGAAGTGCTGCTGAAAAGCTGCACGGTGACGAGGAATATGGAGAAATAAAACATTTCCAGGGCTTTCGCTCACGCCGCATTATGTGAAATGGACGAGAAACTGTTTCTTTGTTCTGTGGAGATTTTTATTTCGAGGCAGCTAGGGCACCAAGGCTGGCTTCTAATGAAGGCAGGAGGGGAATACCACTGAATCCTCGTTGCCAGCCCAACGAAGGAGCGAGCGAGCAGCAAGTCAGTCACAGCTGAGAAAGGGGAAATGGCACAGAGCACAGGCTTTCTGTTGCAGGAGAAAGGCTGGGCAGGGGACTTCTTGTTCTTGTTATCAGTGTGCAGCCATAGGTATTTCAGGTCTCAAAGCTGTATTGGTGTCATTAGCAGCAGCTGTCCCTTGCAATTCCTGCCAGCATGGAAAAGCAATGGCTGAGGCCTGTTTCTTTCCTCCCTCTAATGGGTTAAACATTTTTTGTCTTTGTAAGAAATGAATCAATACAAATACTGAAACTCCTTGATCTATCATGTTGGTGGTTTGGTTGGTTGTTTGTTTTTTTTTTTTTTTCAATTAAAGGTTTTTTTTGATGATAACACTTAAGGTCTATTCTGTAGCTGAGAATGCTAACCCTCCCGGTAGGTAGGTAGGTAATATTCTCTCCACAGCAATTAAACCACAGCAAAGAGATAAAGGAGCTTGTCAAAAACAGCACAACATCATTGCCAGAGAGCAGGCTGGGACTCACAAGTTCCTGGTGCCTACTGGAGCATATTCTGAGTGACTGGGCTTCTATGTCCTTATGTAATAACTTGCCTGTTGCCACGCAAGTGAACAAGAATGCTCTTTTCTGTGCTTCTTGGCTGTTTCCTGATGCCAGTCATAGGCTGTTCATTTAACCAGCACAATTTGTTAATATTTTTGTTAGCACATTGTGTATCTTTCCAGGGCTTCTGAATTCTGTGCCACTGTCATAAATCGCTAACAAAAGGGCGAGAGTCAACTCCAATAAATCTCTTCTCCAGACCCTTTCTTCGTTGGGTACAGATCCTCTGCACCGTGTCCCAAAGACTAGATGATCTCTTGGTACAGTAAATGAAACCTGTGGTGGAATGGGTAATGGGATGCTTCCCAGGCTTGAAATAGTAATATACTTTCGCTGGCAGGGGTCCTCTTAAATATGTGTGTTTATCCCTTTTCAAATTGTTTCCCTTGGTCATTGTTCAATGGTTTGCTTCCTTTTCTCTTTTACTATTGAAAAGTTCCTTTCTTTTCTGCAAACAAGGCAAGATAGTGCCTGAGGAGCAGTGTGGAGTATTACGCCTCTGTGTAATGGTGCAGCAGAAGGGGAAGCTGTTTCTCTCCCACTTGGCCAGGACTGCACACTTTTTCACAGGCCCAAGAACAGGGTAAATCTTACAGGGACAACAGCGAAATTCTTCTGCCCCTCTCCCCTCTGATTACATGGTCAAAGTCACAGCTTAATCATCTCCCAGCTGTGATGTGAGAGCTAAATTATCACACTTCTACTTCAGTATCACTCCTGTGACATCCCTGCTCATCCAACACTGTATTCAGTGGATAGTGTGGTGAAATTCCAGTCTCCTCACCAGTACTAAATCACTCTTTGCTAAGCTGAGCAATCTCTGGAGTGGGAGATGGGGGAGTTTATGGCACATGCTGCGGTTTCGTGAGAGCATCCCTTGGAAACTGTGTGAGGGAGCCTGCAGGCTGGCAGAATGTCACGTCTCAGTGAAAAATTAACAGCTGTTTGTGATCCTCCCAAAGGTACCTTAGGGTTTTTCCATCCTGGTACCTGATTTTTGCACCTCCTCTGGAAGATGGCACTTCTAGCCCTCAGTACCGCACGGGACGATACCTGACTCCGAGCTCAGACTGCCATCTATTGAATCCCAACATCACCTCCTGCAAAACTCTGCCTTCCATCCAAACACTGAGCCATTCCCGTCCTGCTTTGGCTACGAGACCTGACAAGTCCGGAGCCCTTGCTAGCGTGCCTGCGGCCGAGTCACCTCGTCAGCAGCCGTCCAAGTGTCAGAAAGCAGCAGCTGAGCAAGAGCTGGTAATGTCGCCGTGCTGATTCCTTTCATCCTGCAAAGAGCTGTTACAGATGCATCTTCCCCGAGCTGGGCTGTCAGATGTGGTTTTGCAGGACTTGTCAAGGGGAGGAGGCTGCAGCTGTCTGCCATCAAAGAGAATTACAGGCATGGGAGGATGATAGAAAGAAAGAGACAAGAATAACTTTCAGAAAACACTAAATTGAAACATGATTAAGAAGAAAAAAAACTTCCGTTCAGCTCATTGATTTCTCTCAGTGGTTTCTTTCTGCTTTCATTTCTATGCAGGAATCCCGTCTAATGGAATAAGCTCCACACCCTGCGCAGCAGCGGCAGAAGTTTCTAAAAGCCCTGGCAGAACATGATTTCCCAATGCCTCCTCCCTGGGCACCACTTCACCTTAACAGTTTGATAACGTGGAAATCCCCGCAAGCGCAACTCTTGTCGCTTACCCTTCTGCGCTTCAAGACGCGTGTTGTGATTAAGAGCCTGCCCCGAGGCCTGTGGAGATCCCCTCTTGAACAGGGTGGGTTCAAATGGGGCTCTCCCTTAAAGAACAGCCAGAGCCCGGGCTCGTTTGAACCCACGTGTCTCAAGGCTCTTTCCTAGATGCCAGTGCAGCGGGGCTGGAGCAACAACTCACCTCTGCAAACTTGAGGGGCCCTCAACACCACGGCTGAAGGTTCTTTGTTAGGCTCTAAGGGCTTCTCTTGCATAGCCAAGAAGAACATCTGCTGGGAGCTGCTGAGGCAGCTGTAGCAATGTGAAGATCGCTCTAAGCCTGGTAACCTTTCAGACATTCTTTCTCCATGCACTGAGCAAGCCCAAGGTGCCTGGCTAAAAACCTCAAGTTTTAACATCTTTTTGGTGTCTTTTGTGTGTCTGGAGGACCTCGTGTCTCTCTTGGTCTCCTCCACTGCCAGGCTTTCCTTCTTTAGCAGTTTTCTTTGGAATACCTCATAGTCCTCTTCAATGCTATCATCTCTTTCATCCAGAATCCTACATATTGTGCTGTGTAGGATGGAGCTTAGTATCGATGCCATCTAAGCTCAAGTTGTGGATCCCCAAAATATTTAAGGCACTTGCTTTGTTTTGCTTTTAGTGAAGAGCTGCAGCTATGCCACCTCAGAAACAGGTACATCAAGGCTCCGGTTCTCCCTGTTCGCTTTCCCAGGGCCCAGTGTAAGTTACCGTGAGCGCTTGGTCCTGAAGCGTGGTGTGTCTCATCGCTTTGGTGATGACGAAGCAGCAAAGCTGCTTGTGCTTGCACATCCTGCCCCATGGATTTAGGGAGGATAATGCTTTCCTATTCAGGCACCACAAATGAGATAACAGGTCGCCATCAGAAGGCAGTGGAAAAAGGAAGGAACAAACGTTAATGTAAATCCGGTGCTAGCTTGGCATCCCCGGGCATCAGCAATCCGCTGTCCCCTCCTCGCTTTCGACAGCGCAAAGAGCTGTCCTAACAGAGCCTGGAATGCTCCTCAGCCATTGTACCGTGCACTAGAAAAGATGGAAAGGTCTTCATCGCTTTTAAGGAGATGAGATGAATGGGCACGGAAGTGAGAGCAAAAGGGTTTGGAGTGGATGGAGCAGATGATCCACACTGATGGAGCAGATGATCCACACTGATATTCTTTGAGGCTATATGTCCGGGGTGCACATATTGTCCCAAAGGGTACTTTAAGACATACCGACTGCTTGTGTGTGGCCAGGGATGCTCCTGTGCTCGTTCTGTTGCTCTTCTCACGTGCGTTTCCTCACCGTGCCCAGGCAAAGGTGGCCTTCACCCAGCCTCATCCTGCGCAGCGATCCCGTACGAGGCCTTTCAGCACAATGAAAGTCCCTGTGCAATAACCTCTGTCTGAACTGCATCTGGTGGGGCTGGGACTGACAGAAAATGGCATCGAAGCTGAAATGTGCTTTTCTTCCTTGCAAAAATCTGTCTTCTCTGTTTGCCAGTCATCCTTGGGGCTTTTCTTGGACATCAACAAACTTGTCCACAAGTGCCAGGCACCCAGAGAATGGTGACAGACCAAGAGCTCATCGTAGCATAGCACACAGCAGCGTCCCGTCCATGTCTTGACTTTTGAAGGCCAAGGGAGATCTGATTCCTTCAGCACATTGGGGGAAAAAAAATGGAAAGTGTAATTGGGCTTTTGCAAAAGTAAATTTCCCTGCTCTGAAGTATGAGCCGAGAAAAACAACTGCCTAGTTAATGTATGTTTGTTATTCTTCCTGCAGCACCTATGATTATGGGTCATCATTGGTTATGCTGGACAAAGAATGTACCTAACTTTAATAAAGCTTTCTGTTAGTTAGTGACAAATAACAAGATGCCATTATATTCATTATTCCAAAACCACTAAAGCTGCCAGCTTTGCCAACGATTGGTAAAACACCCTGAGTCAGGCTGGCACGTTTTCTCCTTTACCACAACCATCGCTTTGTGTACGAGGCACAGCATTCTCACCAATTCCTCATCAGGGATAAGTAACTGGCCAATTAAATCATGGGCCCTGGTATCTTGTAGGGTGGGGTTAAATCAGTGATAGACTAGCTCTGAACTATTTGAATCTTAATATGAGATAAAGCTCTCTCCTTTGCAGTTCTCATCTTATGGAGATCTCAGGTTGGAATAATGGGAAACCTGGGTTTGTCAGGTAGGGTTTGAGACCCCTTTACTCACGGGTGTGTTGCAGGACTGGGCTCCACCTCTGCGTTCGCTACTGAAAAGGCATTACTGGCTTGGTTGTTAAAATAATGGCTTCCTTATTTATGGCTGAATCCTGGCACCTTGATAGCAGGAAGAGTTTTTGTCAGCACAAGGACTGTGGGATCTGCTTGTGAAGCTTTCGCCCATTACCTTTCCTCAGTAGTTTTGTCCTCTCAGTGGTAATGATTGAACTACTATTAGTATTCCAGTAGGATCCAGAGAGTTTGAGCTGTTGCAGAGCCCCGTTGTGTCAGAGACGCTGTAGAAACCTACAGTGGGGAAAAGTCCCAATCCTGCAGAGACTGCGGCATAAATGGGCAAGCCGATGCGCGGCAGCAAGGAAGGGGTCGGTCTCTCTCTCAGCTGAGGTATCGCTCTCCGAGTGGGATAACAGAGCAGTAACGCTGGCTTTGGAAGGGTGGAGAAATAAAGCGTTTTGCCGAATGTCAAAAGAAATCTCCTGTCAGAGTTGGGAAGGAGCTGAGGTTTCTTGAGGCCCAATACTCTGACAAAAAGACATTCCTCTTTCTTTGTGATTTCTGAATAAAATTTAAGCGTAGGTCTGGTAGGCTGGAAACGAAGTAACATCCTTCTGGTGGATGAGAAGCAGCTTTGTGCTGAGCGGGTGAGGTGCTGAAAGTAAGCAGATCTCATAAAAATAACGTACGGATGTCTTAGCAACACCACTACAAATGTAAGAGTCTCTCTTGACCCGCTGCACCACTTCATACTTGGAATTTCTCTCTTTTTAGCCCTCAAGGTTAGCCTGGATGCTTGGGTAAGTAGGAGCAAGACAGGTGGAGTGCGTGAGTGAGTGCCCGGTGACAGACGCTGCGTACGCGTGACCCGCGTTTGGTGCTTACCCTCCTGGATCGCTTCTGCGCTCCTGTCCTGGCAGGGGATGTTCCCTGGCTCAGGACTGGTTGTTTTCAGGAAAGTCCCTTCCTCAAGTATGCAGTGCGCTCAGGTGCTGCTTGTTAAATTCAGCCCATACCTAGGTATTTTTCCATGCAGGGACTCTGGCAAGGGACTTATAAAAGCAGTTAAACCCGTAAGTTCCCTTAAAAGATAAAACCCCTGTGTATTTAGTAAGAAGAGGGGCTTCCTCAAAGCCATCATTTGTCTATTCCCAACCCGTCCCTTGGGTATGGATCAGACAGATTTGGAGAAGCAGTAGTAAGGCCAGGAAAAGCCCTCCCTTGGGTTACATTTTCCACCAAATCCGTGGAGCTGCACCCACCTTCCAGCAGTGAAGGATCTGGGCTGGTGTGTTTTGGCCATCGCAGGGGCAGATGAGGAGGGGGCAGTGAGGCTGCTTCTGCTCCACTGGAAAGATGTCCTGATGACAAAAGCAAAATGTCAGCTGTGATTGTGGCAGGGCTTTTGCCGGCCCAGCATGGAAAAATGAGGTGTCGAGCAATTCTTTTTGGCACTCTGAGTTCTTTATAGGTGGATCGTGCGCCCAGGTGCTGAGGAAGGAGCAGACCTGGCCTTTCACACTTCATTGGAAGAGGTTGATAGCTTTTTTTGGAGGGAGAGTGCCCAGACACCATCAGGGAATAAGTAGTAACCAGCTGGTGAGAGGTATTTAGAGCAGACAGACATTCGGAGATTGTTTTGAATGTTGCACTGCTGGCCTTCAGCCTCACTGCCTTAATGGGGCAGCCTGGACAGCAGAGAGGAGCAGCAGCACCTGCCCGTTGGCCACCCGAGCACCGCAGCGTTTGAGACGCTGACATCTGCTGCTCGGCGCCGCTCCTGGGAGCGCTTGCCTGCGCTTCCGAATAGTTGCAGGTGAGATAGATGCTGGATTCAGCCGGGGCAGGGTGTCAGGAAGCCAGAGCTGAAGGTGAACGCCTTCGCTTGTGGAGTGAGTGGTGAGCTGCGTCTCGGCTGCCACGTGCACCAGGCTTGGGCAGACTCTCAAAACAAGCTGCAAAAAGCACCTGCGTTTAATCCCTCTGGGAGAGCTGACTCTGAGCTTCACCAGTAGCTGGAGCAGCTGCCGGTGCCCAACGGCACCCGGGAAGGCACCGGGAGTTGTTGTGTCGCTGGCAAGATAGAATGGTGTTATTAATTTAATGTTCTTTAGATTGTTTAATTTGGAAATTTGGATTTAATCAAATGTCAAACTCACAGTCCAGATTCCTAAATTAAACATGAATTGCTTGGGAGCTTTTCCAGAATTGTTGCTTGTTGCGTCAACCTCACTGTTGCTTTTATCGGTTATAGAAGAAACCATTTAGCAACAAGCTAATTTGGCCTTTGCTACGGGAGCCGGAATAGCTGCCCTGAGACACTCCGAGCCCGTTTTCTGTAAGAACCTGCGATTTTTAATGACATCATCAAAGTCGTCTTGATGGAGGCTGAGCAGGAGCGAAATAAAAACCAACAAAAGGAAGGGTAATTCTCGTTACGGCGTTCAGCCGCTCTGCCTAATGACTGTCGTCCCCTCGCTCCTCCGGAGAGTATTCACGTTTGTCTGCTTCTCTGAGAAATGAGTCATCCAGGTTGGGCATCTTCAGCACGTAGAAGCATCTGCAGAGATCGAAGCTGTAAGCGCGAGGGGTTCGTTTTACTGGCTAAAGTCGCGCTGTGGGGCTCACGGTGGCGCTCGCGGAGCCATCTGAAGGGGGACTGTGAAAAAGGTGAAGACCAGGTCAAACGTGCAGCTCTGTGTGGTTTGGTTTTGTTGGTTTTTTTTATAAAAATAGATGAAGCTCTGGAGCAACTTTGGCATTTGTTTGGTACCAGAGCTGTCGGTGTGGTGCATATGTCTGGCTGCGTATCGCCGCAGCCCGGTGCCTCACTGACAGTGGGGCTCGCCGGAGTCACGTGCTGCTGGGAACCTCGTCCCTCTTTGGTACGTGAAGGATTCACAGCTGCTTCTGGGTGTTGTCCCCTGCCCTCGGCTCTGGCTCTTGGTACCAGCACTGAGGATGGGCCGAGGCAGCAGCTCTTCTGGATTAGAGCGCCAAAGACACGTGTCTTCCACCGTCCCTGGAAGAGCTGAAGTATTTGGAGCAAGGGCTTTGCATGAGCCTGTGCTCATGTGCCTGTCGGCAGAAGAGGTTTCAGGCAGCGTGCTTTCTGAGCTTTTGTAAATTCAAAACAACTGAAACGGTTACTTAATTTTCTGAAGTGAATTAAAATCAGAATTTAGTCCTTAATGAAGAAGATAAAAAATGAAATGGTCATTAAGTTCAGTCCCTTAAAATAGCAAGTGACACCGTGCTAAGTCCAGAAGGGCTTACAGAAACACTCTGCTGCTCCTCCCTTCCCAGGATCAGAAACCCTACAAAACCCTTAGCTCCACAAATAGACTCAAGAAATACCACTACTGCACAGACTTTTTTTTTGCCTTTATGACTAGATGTTCCTTTTTTTTTTTTTACCTTCTCTATAAGCTGGTATTCAACAGATTATCTTCTGGAGATGTACAGAGGTGTAACATCAGGTAACTTTTAAATTTCTACATTTGCAAGGTTGCAGATTTGTTTGTTTCCGTAGTCGGATCTGTCACAGCAGGATGTGGCTCAAAATCTTGCAGTCTAGGCCAGTAGAAATGTGACTGTCCCTGTAAGATGTGACTTCTCTGGGTTCAGCCGGGCTGTTGAAGCCAGCAGGCAGCTGCTGTTTACCTTCTCCTCGCTTGCTTTGTGCTTATTAGGGTTTTTGACCTGTTACATTAATTTTGTTTCAGCCTTGTTTCCGCCCAAATGCGACTCAGGCAGCCCACCTGTGGCATGGGGCGCAGGGAGGACATTGAGGAGGGGAAAGGAGCTGGCACTGTGGTCAGAAGCAGATGGCGGAGGAAAGCATTAGAGGGACACCACCTTGCTCCCAGAAATATTTTATACCCTTGTTCTGTTCTTATAAGAATCTGCAGTTGATCTTGCTTAGTTGCTGACATGCAGTGGCTAAAACGTGTTCCTCCTGGTGCTGTGGAGAGCTGTGTCCCAACAAAAGTGTGAAGCGGCATGTCGGCAAAGCCAAGTAACGTACTGCGTCCTGAGCAAGGCTTTTCTGTTGTCCCTGAAGGGTAAGGAAACCTTGGAACTTGCTGAGAAGCAGAGAAAGCTGGTTTGTTTTCCTATTTCTTGCAAGTCTGGTAACGGGCAGTGCGTGTCTGCCTGTGAAATGAATGTACAGAATGGGTAATTTAATTTTGTTGCCGTTGTGAGCTGCTGGGCACTTTTCCAAAACGAGACTAGGGAGTAACGGGCATATTTCATTACAACTGCCCAGATGACTAGGAGGAGATTAAGCCTTTAATTACAAGATGGAGCATCCTGAGCCAGTGTTACAGCTTGTGGCTGAAGAACCTGGAGGATCTCAAACAGATCACCCGCCTGCTCCTGGTAAGGGCTTGCTGTCTCAGTTTTTATTTTCACATAACAAGTCTGACCTGTTTGCAAATTACTGTGTTTTTTTGAGAGATGAGAGGAACACATCAAATAAACAACACTCAATATTCAGAGAGGCCAAAGAACAATAGAAGCATCCTTAAAAAGCCCACAAGACCTATCATATTCATCTGCAGAGGTATTAAAGAAAGTGTTCTTTTTTCCTCCTCTTCATATTCTTCCAATCAATGCTGAAAGATTAAAAAAAAATCGGTTTCAGGTGGTTTTATATGCACAGTATTTAATTGTGACACAAATCAAAGCAAGTCAGGAAGAGGAACGTGGGAAGGCTGAGCTGTTTTGCCAGTACACTGTTCAGTGCCCTGGTCTGGTTTTTCATCCTTGCTGCACGTGCCAGTGTCAATATGACTGTGTGAGTACAAAGGGATCCGTTTTTGTGCAGGGCAAGGATCGTGGTTCAGGTGGCATGAGCGCTGGTGTTGGTGTTCTTTAAACCTGCCGGCGTGGAGAAGTTTGAAGAATTTCCTCATGGTTTTAACAGAGCAGGGACACCCGATGTGAGCTTCAGCGAACTTCTCTACAGCATCAAGAAAGTCAAATCAAGCTGTTTGTCTGTGGTAAACTGTGTGAAAAAACTTCAGTGGGGAGTCCAGTTCCCTTGTTAGTGACATTCAGCTTGTGCAAGCTGTGATTCAGGGGGCCACTGGCATCCAGGCCCTCTCCTGCAGGCCAGCGGCACCTTGACTTCAGGAAAGCTCTGATCCTGTGAAGGGTTTGGTGCTCCTGCCCTAGGAGCTGTGCACATTAAAAGTGGCCGTTGAAAATAGCCTTCAAATTGGACTCAACACTCAATGTTTTCCTCACATGTCTGCCTCTGCTTGGCATGAGGTGGCCTCTCCCTGAGAGAGGTCTTTACGAAGGAAGCTAAAGTGCAATTTTTTATTTTATTTTTTTTACACCGTAGCAATGTCTTTATGTATCTGAGAGCAAGAACTAGGTGGTTGCAGACATGTTCAGCCACAGATGGCAATTGAGATATTGGGTGACCAACAGGAAAGACCTAAAAATGAGCAAGAAATCCTGCTTTAATGGGGTTATTGTTTTTAATAATGTCCTGAGAGCCTGGTTTTAGACACTGCTCCTCAGAATTTCTGAAGATGACAAAAAATGTTACAGAGCAGCTTTTTACACGGGAAAAGTGTGGTTTCTTTTACAGCACAGGCAGACAATGGCCTAGCAAGTCGATATTCTTTGGCACCTCAGTCCAGGCAATGCTGTTATTACATCAGGGGGATTTTTCTGCAGCTTACTGAGAGGAGAGAGTATTTTCAAAAGTGAAGCTATCCCTGCTAGCGTCTTGGGAAAGGAATTTTCTCTCTGGGAGCTTTGGAGTTGATGTTGGGAAGTCAGTGAGCTAGCAAGCGGTCAGTTATCCAGAGCTCAGGGATGACTCTGGCACAGAGTGGCCAGCGGAGACAATCCAGGTGTTTAGCAGGGGATTTGTGTTACGGCAGGTTCTGATCAGGCCGTTCAACAGCTGGGTTATCGGCGTCATCCGTGTGGCACTGCTGTGCCTGTACCGCTCCTGCCAGCATCCTCCACAAAAGTGTTTCTGAAGGTTTACATTTAATTGCCTGTCTATCCTGAGGCCCAGTCCTCGTGTCCTTGTGTAAGAGGCTTAGTGAGGACACTCAGAGCTGCAGGCTGGGGTATGGGGCTTTAGCATGAGGAATCCAAAGCCTTTGGTAAAGTAGCTCTTGCTGTTATTTATTCTTATGTATTCTGCTTTGCATCCTTTGAACATGATGGGAATTTATTCCCCCCCCACCCCCAACAGTAGTGTGCGTGGGGAGCACCGTATCCGTTCCCTGGCTCGGGCTGAAAAATAAAGGCAAGAGTGCAGGGGCTGTCGCTCGGGCAGCGGCAGTGATCGCTGGGTGCCGTGCCGGCCGCTCGGCAGGCGCTGCCACTCCCTGCTGGGTAGTTGCTGCAGTTACCTTCCTTTATTTATGGGTATGGCATTAAAGAAGGTGTAAATCTGGGGGAAATTTCCATTTTCTTGGTACAGCTGAAAGCGTCAGTCATTGCACAAACTCGGCCAGCAGTGGTGTGGTTTGGCTTGGTTTAGGAGTGTGGGGTTGGTGTGAGTGCCTCCAGTCGTCTGCACTTGTGATGGAAAGCGCAAGATCAGTCCTGGTGCTTTTGGATGAAACTAAGCCAAGATGATGTATCTCAGATATCCAAGTGCTAGTTCTTAGTCAATCTGTGTGAGACTAAAGCTCATCCCAAGTAAGCTGCTCTGAAACGTCTCGGGTATGGTTGCTGGGCCCTAAGCACCACTGTTTGTCATAAAACTATTCCCATCAGGCTACGCTGCTTGCTCAATAGACACAGCCTGGGACTATGAAGCTGTGTAGAGCAGCTTGCTCCCTGGAGTTCAGCTCAAGCCTTTGTGCATCTCCTCCTGTGTGGAGAGCTCCATGTTCAGAACTTCCCTTGAGGAAGATGGTGGTGGTTTCAGCTGCTCCTCAGTGCTGGTGTCTGGGGAGAGTGAGATCACCTCAGCTGTCCAGGGAGGAATGACTCCATGTCCTACAGTAACCGTGGTCCTGTGGAGATGGGTGATCCCCAGCAACTCTGTAATTTATTGTCCTTCCTCAGTCTTGTGAAGAAATGCCACCACCAAGACTCTGGATTGGATAAGGGGTAGAAGAGGAATTACATCTGGAAGTGCCAAAGGCAGTGCAGGACGTGTTCGTTACTGCTCCTGTCTGATTGGAACCCACTGTTGTAGTTACGTGGTTGATGGGTAATCAACACCAAACACCTTCTGTGGAGGCTGCCCCACAGCAGCTGAGCAAAGGGCTGGAGTTGCAGCCCCTTCCCACCGTGTGGGCCGGGCAGTGAGCGGCACGTTTTGTCCCGCCAGGAGGGCCGGGTGGGCGGCTTTTCTTTCACGCTGCACCGTAAAGCTGTCTCTGCGGTAGCCGCGCAGCGCTCGCGGTGTTATCTCGCCGCCACTGAAAACACCACTGAATTGCCAGAAACCTGCCCAATTAAATGTTCCCGATAACCATGGTGCCGTTTGCCTGACAGCTGACGTTTGATTCTCTGCAGAGCCGTAGAGCTCACAGAATTAGGCAAAGGGAAATACGCCGCGTGGTTATTAATTCTTTAATACTCAAAACTACTTAGCGGTGAACATGTAGATCAAAGCTTTGCTCGAGAAGATTGAGCTTTGGAGACAGGCGATATCGGGAGCAGTCTGGAGCAATACAACAGAGTCCTGTCGGATAAAAACCCCGCTGATTACATTTCCATTAGTTTTCAAATCTCCTTTGTGTTCAGTTTAGGCGTCTTTGTGGCGCTGGTATTGCAGGTTAAATGTAACCTGTTAAGCACTCGATCTGTTCTCCCAAACTGACAGGCACTAGGTTTTCATTTTTAATAAATATACATGGAATTTAAATAACCATTGTTTCAGGAGAAAGCAAAAATAGTAGCTGGTTTCTGATTGTTACCTCAGATTGTGAGGAGCTGGGTTGCACTAATCCTTTCTTCACTGAAGCCATACCCAAAAGAAGTATTTCAGACAGGTCAGATCTTCATGACCTCAATTGCTGTAACTCTTCAAATGAAAAAAAAAAAAAAAAAAAAAGGGAGGGATAATCTTGTATTCCTTGTTGTGATGTGCATTTAATGGTCTGGTTCATATTTAAAGCCTGAGCCCGCCATGAGTAGATTTGCTATTGATTTCATTGTAGACAGAAATAGCATTTTATACCCCAAAATAATGAAAGCCAAAATCCACCCCTCCTGAAGTCGATGAAAATTACACTAGAGACTTTGAAAGGGACAAAAATCTGACCTCAGGCTCCTCTAGATATCCCTGTGAGCTTTGGAAAAGGAATCGGAGCAGTACTTTAGTTCAACAATGAGAGAAAGAAAATAAAACATTAAGGGTCATTTTCCTCTGTGAGGCTTTTTAGCATTTAATGCACTCAGCAATTTGATGGTATCGGATCTTGCGAGCTGGCGTGCTACTGGATGGCACACTGTTATTGTCAAGGGTCAGTTAAGCAAAACACCAATTCTTTCCCGGCAAACCCATCCCATTTCGTTAGAATTAAAAGCATTCCTCTTTGTATAATATTTATTTATTGAAGAGCCTGAATTTCATCTCGTGAAACTGTAGCCGTGTTGAAGCAAATTAAAGTCCCTACAAATGCTGTGTTAGTAAGAACAGAAACAGATCCAATGCACTCTTTTTATTTCCTTGATGTACAACGTGTGTTTATTGCTATAATTAGTGCAAATATAAAAAGCAGCAGAGCTCAAGGCAGTAAAGGGTCCTGCGTACGGAGCTCTGGCGTGGGCTCGCCAGGAGGGGAATGCTGAGCACGGGCCGAGTTAAATACACAAGCCCGGGAGTAAATTGTCAGAACAGAAAAGTAGGTTTTAGGAGAGGTTAATGCGACTTATCTTACTAACCCTCCATGTGATACAAGAAAGGATACAAAGGGGTTCTTTTGCCAGTGCTGTTTTTGCCTTTTGGTACTAACTGGCAAAGCTTCAATTAAGGAAAATGTCACCAAAAGGTTACAATCGTAGTAATTTTTCTTTTTAAACAAAACCCAGGTTTTTAGTTTCCTTGTCGCTTCCCCCCCGCCCCAGGTTTTATCTCCTTCCATCATTGCTGGTACCACTCTCAAATGCTTCTGGGCTAGTCTTGATTAGTCTTTAAAGGGTCTAAGCAGAATTGGGGTGGGTTTCCAGCATGTCTCAAAATCAGGGTGGCTCCTTTGCCTTTGGCAGAGACACATCAATTTTGACTGAACAAAGACCTGGTGTTTTATTTTTACAGTTGTCTCTTCTTCAAAAGAGATGCCTTGACTTCTTTTTTTTTTTTTCCTTTGAAGTCTTACAAAAATGCATTTAACGTTGCTAGATATCAAATGGCGGTTTCAAAACAGTGGGAGTAAATAACAATTAACAGAAAGTATAATATGCCATAACAGAAACGTAACTCTATCTTCTGCGACTAATTAGCAATTGAAAGTCAGACTTTTACATTTAATTTGGGTGTGAATAGAGCAAGTCTTTGTAATTGAAGGTTGTCAAAAAAGGAGATTTTTAACAGTTAGCTTTTAATTTAAAAGGTGATTCGTTTGTGAACTGGTCTGTGGCTGCTGGAGAGCGGTTGTGGAGTCTCCTTCTCTGGAGAGATTCCAAACCCACCTGGACATTGTGATCCTGGGCGACTTGCTCAGGGTGACCCTGCTGGAACAAGAGGGTTGGATGAGATCATCTCCAGAGGTTCCTTCTGACCCCCACCGTGCTGGGATTCTGTGTGAAGGAAGCTTCTGCGTTCGCGTACCCGTTTTTGGAGCCGCTCCGTCCGTGCTGTTGTAAAGATGGAGAAAGGTGGGGACGTGATGCGAGCTCCTCTCTGCAGTGACCCCGCTCGTGGGGAGCGGAGTTTGTGGTTTGGGGAGAGGGGTCTCCTTGTGCTCTCTGGAGGACAAGGGCATTGGTGGTTCTTGGCCGTTGTGGAGCACTGGAGTGGGAGGGGGAGGCCCTTTGGGCTTCAGTAGGACTCATTACCTCCCGTTAGCAACAGGAGCAAGCTTTTCTTTCTCCTCCTCTATCTTCCTCTCCATCTCCCACAAAACAGTTGTGAAAAATCTTCCCTTATAAATACTTTTTAGATGTACATATGTACGTCTAGGTGTATGTACACACACGCACGTGAATGTACGTGGGTATTTCTCGGGCTGTCCGGGGGCTGCGCCGGTGGTGGCAGGTGGAGAGCACTGGCAGCGGACAAATGACCCGATTATCTTTCCGCCGCCAGCCCAAACAATGCCAGCCCTGCCAGTTATTTCTGGAATGTGTTACAGCAGAGCCATGTGCAGCAGACCAGCTTTGTTGCTAAGGAATAGCAGCAACCACCAAAAAAAAAAAAAAAAAAAGCTGATTTCTAAGCTTTTCAAAAAAACAATGTCTGGAGGGATTTCCCTCTGGACTTCCAGTACACTAATCTGTCCATTTCTTATCAGAATTGCAGTGTATTCGTGTTCAGGTATCACAGCTTGGCTGGGGGAACACTTGTAAACACAGACAAATGTGTCTTCTCTGAGCGTGAGGGGTCTTTTCATCTCAGGAAAGCAATTTGGCCGGTTGAAATAATTCTTTACATCCTGTGAATTCAGCACTCAGCAGAGGCTCTGGCTTGGCAGCCTGAGGTACGTGGAGCTTCTGTTTTGCCCAGCAGCTTTGACTCGGGAGAGCGGGAGGGTTCTTGTCTTTTCTGCTGTGTGGTGAGCAGATGGGCACCTGGCCCGCAGAGGAGGAAACCCAGGTAGTGCACCCACAGCGGGGAGTTTTCCATGACGTCTGCGTCCGACCACATGAGCAGAGAGAGGTAGAACGTTCTTTTAAAACTCAGCAGAGATAACTGCAGTGGTTGCTGTCCAGGGAGGACACGAGTTTGCTGTTGTTGCTGATGAATGGCCGTGCCCCTCCAGTTCCAGAAAGGGACAGGCTTTGGTGCCTGAAGCCCTCTTGCTGTGGCTGGTCTGTGGTGGCTGTTCTAGAAGAGCTGCTTAGAAGAAAAATGTGAGGGAGAAAAGTAAATCTGTGTGTATCTCAGCTGCAAACACCCTCTTTAAACCGATAATTGGCTTAAAGCATCTCCAGGAGCCAGTACCACCTCGACCTGTGACAGAAGGGTGTCAGGGACTCTGAACTGCCACGAGCAGTATCCTTTTCTGTGTGTGCTCCCGGGGAGTGCCCGGAAAGCTGGGTAACTGTGATAGGAATACCTAAGGACATTAACATGAGTTATTACTTGATGTTAGCTCCCCATTGTGCCTTCAGAATTGTGCTACAAAATTACCTGCTTTCAATTAAGTATCAAATCATAGAAACTCTGGTCAGGAAACTGTTTTCCACTTCAAGTGATAAGCGTAACCAGCATGGTTTTGTACCACTCAAAATATACCAGAATGTAGATCGTATCACTTCTATTTTTCTTGAGTATTACTGTCAGAGTAAATCCATAAAGATGATTAAAAACTGGCTCCTTCTCTCAGCCCTTTCATTTGTAAGAAAACAAATGTGCCAGTCTCAGCAAACAGATCTCCACATCGTAACAGTCATCGTCACAGTTGGCTTGGAACGGTCTCCGTCTTGTAGACACATCTGAGGACCGAAGAGTCGTGGAGTTTTATCTCTCTGGGGCTCTCTACGTCAGAACCACGAGAGAGAGGAGAGACCTGCTTTGTTACCTGCACATCATACCCTGTGGGGGTTGTACCCCCAGCCCTGGCACGAGCCCTGGATCACCGTGAGGGAGTGAGTTTATGGGGGTGTTGATCGGGATGCTTTTGGGGTTGGCATTTTTGGGCAGCTTTGTGCGTATTGTTTCCCTGACTCCTGTGAGCCTGTAAGTTGGGCCCATTAGATCTGCCCAAGATGCAGCTGTACATTTTTAAGATTCAAAGATGGCACAAAAGTGCCATTAGCTGAATCCTGGCTTTCCATCCTTTCTCTGGAAAACGACAACTCTAAAAGTTAAGAGTAAATTTATGGACAAGATAAAGTGTTTGGACCAAGACTTTATTGAGGAACAACAAATTTGGCTGTGAGTGGTTTAACTTACCAGCCACTGTCGTGTGCAAGATGTGAGCAGGATGCTTTGGAGGGGTGGTTTTTCCTAGATGGGTTGCAGATTTACTGAAGACATCTACCAGTCAGCCCTGGTTAGTAGCATCTCACCATAGGACTGGATTTTTTGGGTGATTTTTTTCTTTTTTTTTTTTCTTTTAACACTGCAACCTTGTTGGGTAGGGTCCTGTAATCCCAAACTGCCACTAACTACTGTCTCTACTTCTTACCTGAGTTGATGGTGCCAGCTGATGAAGCGAGATCTACTGGGGCCTTAGGATGGGATGGGTCTTTCCTCTTAGTCCTAAAAATAGTCTCATAACACTGAACCTGAAGCGTGAGCGTGACCTGTGTGGGGAATCTCCCCACGAGCAGGGCTGCAGTGGGCTGTACACAGCATGTGTCTCCCGGTTCCTCTGCTGTGACCTGATGTGTGGGTGGGATGGTGGGATAGGGAGAGGTGTCCGGAAAATGTTTGTCTTTCAAGAGGATTGCATCTTGCCTGCTCGTACAGAAATGCTGAATTTTTTTACATCGTTAATTTCCATGGCAACGACAATCTCATAAATATGGGATTATTGCTTCGGGATCAAAGACAGGGAGGACCTGGGCTGTGAAAGAGGGGGTTCTTTATTTAAATAATCTTAGCAGCAAAAGGAGTAACAAAACCACTCGTAAGATCTGAGCATATTTTCCTTTTACTTTTTGACCACCTGCAAACCCAAGCCTTACAGATAAAGCAAATACAAGCACAACTGCCCATCTCTCTGCCTGTATTACCTTGGCAGCGTTGTTTGTTACTTCTGAGGGCTCAGCAGGTGACGGAACAGTGGCAGTTGGAGCACTAAAGTGCATCTGAAAGAGAAGCCCTCTGTCCCTTAGCAGTGCCCTGGCATCACACTGGCAGCAGAGTCAGGGCCCAGAAGAGAAAGCGACGCCGTGTCCGCCTTGCAAGAGTAAGTGACTCACCCCAGGCTGCTCCTAACAGGGACCCCAGGGGAAATATTTCTTCTTAGCAGGCTGGTTTTGGAGAGCAGCACAAACCATACATGGGCTTGCTGAAGGCTTCTAGGTGGAGCCCGCTGAGGTTTTCCCCACGAGAAGATTACTTCAAGCATCGCAGTGTCCTCTGCTTCTTTTCATCACATGTCATGTTGAAGCTGTTTGTCTCTTCCATACCTATTTACATATCATAAAGTTAGAGGAAATGTGGGCTTGTAGAAGAGGCTCACCTACCAGCTGCCATTTTTCCTAAAAGAAAAGCTGCAATTTAACATTAACCTAGCAATTAAGCAAAAATTTACTCTAACGTGCTGCTTTCTTGCATAAAAATCCCTCTCAGCAACTCTGAAAATTATCTATGAGCAAGGTAATAGAATAATTCCCAGCATCTTTGATTTGGAAAAGCCATTTTCTGGCATGATTGATACTTCCTTTGTGCTAGCATGGGAAGCCATAGAAAGAGGAGTAATCTTTCTAATGGGTGTACTCCTTGCTGGTGCCTGGGGTCCATGATACATTTGTCAGGCTTTAATTAAAGCTCTGGAGCTGAATTTCCACAGTAATTAACTTTTATTTGCAGTTATACCATGTCTCTCATTTTTGACACCGAGACTTTCCCATTAGAGATAGGAGCAGACATTGGCACAAAAAATAAAGAATGTGGAAATGAGGAATAATTTAAGAAATGGCGTGGTATTTGCCATGAATTCGGAAAAGGAGACCAACCCAGGTTGTATTTCAGAGCTGTTTTGTTGTTAACCACCTGATGTTTGCTCTCCTGCATAAACACACCTCCTATCTCCTTGGTTACCCTTCCTCATGCAATGTCTAGTAGGAAACAAGCAACTTGTCTTCTGCTGTCAGCATGGAGCCTGAGTCCAAGTTACAACAGGTCTTTTTTATGGGTTGCAGAAATGTTTTGTTACCTCGTGGCAAATGTTGATTTTCTTTTTTTTTTTAAGCTTGAACAATCTCTGTGCCTAAAGAGCTGTACAACCATTATCCCTGGGCTGAGACTTTGAGTTGAGTTATAGGCAGGATCTTTAAGAGTAAACACCACCAGTCTCCTATTGTCAGCGGTGGGTTTGAGTGGCAGGAACCTGTCTGGCTGAGCACACAAATTGCCTTTATTAATTGAAGTTGGGTACTTGAGTCTGCTCTTTAGATTTCAGGTGTCTTTCTCTTCCACTTCTGATTCATGTAGCTTTCTGCTTACAATTCACACGCACTCTGAAGGGCTATTATGTAGGAGCACAAGTAGCAGAATCACAGGTCGTTTGTTACCTGGCTTGGTCTTAACAAAACAGCCTTTCCATGAACAGAAGCAGA
Source organism: Baryphthengus martii (assembly GCA_013396935.1). Classification (NCBI taxonomy): domain Eukaryota; kingdom Metazoa; phylum Chordata; class Aves; order Coraciiformes; family Momotidae; genus Baryphthengus; species Baryphthengus martii. Next base: position 49,046 of record VWZK01004992.1, read on the forward strand.
GACCTGCAGTCCAGTCGGTCCCCTTCTGCCTCAGCTGCTTTATCAACCACCCTTTGACAGACTGAGCTCCAATTTGAAAATGAGGGGGCTTTTATGGCACTTTTGCAGTGTGAAATCTCTGCTGCCCAGCGACCGTCTTGATTTCCAGTCTGAATGCGCTCTCAGCTGCCTCCCACCGTGTCCTCACTTCCACCAACCAGCACGGTCTGTGCTCCCGGGAGAGACGGCAGAAGCCTCCTTGCAGCATCTTGTAGTTGACTTAAAGACTCTGAGCAGAAATTAATCCCTCAGGTAGCCAAAAGTTGTCTTGTTCTCACTCTCAGAATAATTTTAATGCCTTCAGAGAGGAGCTGGCTGCTTGCTACATGCTTTTGTCAGGCCCATTGGTATAAACTGACCTTAGTTTGCTTTCCGTAATTTACAGCAGCATCTTATTCCCCAAATCCTTGAAATGTGTCCTTGTTTCTAAAGGGCACATCTGGGCTTGCTGCTGTAGCTTTGGAACGGGCGATGGGCTGGCCCCTCTGAATGCCGTGCAGCCAGTGCAGGAGCCCCTACGGATGGTGTCCCTGCAGCAAGCAAGCACCACAGATCATCAAGTAGGACAGGGCAGTAAATCAGTGTGGCACTTGAGGGCGTGACAGTGGCCATGGACAAGAAAGGTAATAAATTGTACAGGAAAAAATGCTAATGGATCACTGTTTGCAGTTTCAAGCAACGTCTCCAGATTTCATTTTAATATTTCCTGTGGACTGAAAAGCAAGTGCTTTGGAGTCACCTGCCAGTCGGTCACCTACAGCAGCTGTAGCCTTTCCTGACTCTTGGTGTAGCCAAACTCCTGTCAGCACAGAAGACCTTCAGTTAGCTCAGCTGCTTTGGATCCGTGAGCCTGTGCTTGATCTCTCTGATAAAATGGATGTATCTTTTTAGCAGAGAATCATTCGGTTTAATATTGTCCAGGGATCTCGGGCTGTTGGTGGTTATACGTAGGTGTCACTCAAAAATTAGAGCAAGGAAATAACTACCTGAGTTTTAAAGCTGTGTGTGTTGTTTTTTGTTGTCACCTGAACTATAAGCTGACAGGCTACAGAATCAGTCTGTGGCTCTCAGTTTGTCCTGCTCTAGCTGTTCTGCCTCAAATAAATAGTTCAATGTTCAGCGCCGGCGAAACTGAGCCTGTCACTTAGTGGACAGGGCACTCACATTACACCCGAGAGCCTCTGGTTCAAGCCTTTGCTAGTTTGAGGTCTTAATTATTTACACAAAATGGAAGAATGGCTCTAGCAGGGCCAGTGAGGGAAGTCTTCTGTTAGAGGACTCAGTAGGGTAATGGTTAGAGTGCTTAGCTGGGTTGTGGATCACTTGTTTAACCACCAAACGACAGCGTGGAGCCTTATTTTTCTGAGAAAAGAGCTGAAAGGCTCTTTTCTCATCCAAGAAGAGTGGGAAAATATCTAAAAACTTTAAAAAAAAAAAAAAAAAGAAAATATGGTCAGAAACCTGTCTAGCTGGCCTCACTGGGCAGCACTCTCGGTTGTGCAGACAGCAGAAAGTGTCCACATCATATGTCACTCTCCAATTTTGCATTTCTGCATTTAACTGCTGAGAGGATGGGGCAGCGCTGCCTCAGCTCGGTGTTCTCTGCACTATTCTAGACCTGTGAGCTGAGTCAGGGAATAAAACAAGCCCAAAAACTTTAACTCCTGTTTAGGCAGCGATTGTCCAAAGTGCATGAGCAGGTGAATCCAGAGTAAGACTTTTCACGAGCTCCTTGAATGTGTAGTTTGTGGCTAGTGCAGTTCCAAAGGCTGGATATGAAGAGCCTGCCCACACGGTGGGTTCCCATGTACACATTGTCCTCCTCCTGACATATCTGATGCTGTGTACACGGCCAGCCTGCTTAGCAGCAGTCAGTTGCCACTAGAAGTGTCACAAACCCTGGGTCAGATCAGTCTGGACATCGGGGTCTCACCCACATCTGTAGCACAATGACTCTGACTGATGGAGATGCCAGGAACGGGAACTTGCAGCACACAGCTCCTGTACCCTATGTCGCTTACGCAGCCTGAAGGTAAAGATGTGGCCCAAAGTGATGAGGAGGAGAATTATTCAGAGCTGAAGTGGATTCATGGAGAACACAAAGGCAGTGTACTTCTGATGGAAGGCAGAGAGAACTGGTTCATATGGGTCAGTTGTTAGGGAGCAACAGACCAAGATTTTCTTCTCAAGTAAGCAATGGAGTATTTGCATTGTCTCCAGTGCCTCGTACTGACCTTTGTCAACCACAGAACACCACAGCTTTTTGTGACTGTGCCCACTTTATAGATCCAGCGGGTCGTGGTCTCTGCGACAGATCCCAGTGTTCTTTGGTGTGAGATGTTGTGTTTTCTCAAGAAAAAGTTAGATGGCTTCTGTAAATTCCATCTCCCTGCCAGCCCTAACCACCTACACCAGCGCCGCTCTTTGTTTGCCTGCTCGTTTAGCGTTCTGGTGAAGAGCGAGTTGTGTTTGGCTGTCTGGCGGCGTGCTCGCTCCTAGTCCTACCTGGTGGGAACAGATGTAGCTGCTACTTCTTCCGAAATGCCTTGCAGGGCTTTGAGACTTGAGATGCCTTATTATCTGCCAAATAACAGATGTCTTCACAGATCAGCCTCTCTGAGTGAAAACACAATCACACCGCACAAAAGATGGTGATTAGCTGGTTGAATAACAATAGGCAAACTCCAAGGCAGATGTACAGGAAACAAGGACAGGATCAGACACTTATATTTCTATTTCTCAGAGTTCATTATATACATTCATTTTCACAATGACATCTTAATGTTAAAGCTGCCATTATGCAGCTTTCTGTTGCAGAGCTTCTAACTTATGATTTTTTCAAATTAAAATAATGTATTAATGTTTCCCCCAATTACATGCTAATAAAAGACTTAATTCAGTTTGCATACAATTATTGCATTTGTTGCAAAAGTATTCCATGTGTTCTTTTAGTTTATTTCTTGAACTGTTCTTCTGTTAGAGGTTTACATTCGTATCTTTCAATAAGAATGAAATTGAAGATCTCTGCAGTGATAAATTCTGTGAATCATAAAATACCTCTGAGTATATGATCCAGAAAAAAAACAGACAGAGGTTTTGCTTACATAATTTAGAGGGAAATATATAAAGAATTGGACACATTTATCTACAAGACTTCTGCTTCTTGATGGTCTGTTTGCTTCCTTGGAAAGATTCCAGTTCCTGATGTGATGTGGAGGGTCAGAGCCGTCCGGAGCGCGCAGCAGTGTGGGCAGGGGCTCGGTGACCTCTGGTCTGGCAGCGGTTGCCTGGTGCCTCGCTCAGTAAAACCCTTTTGTTACCATTTAAAGGGAATTTTTCCAACCTAGAACATTTCTGTTCCAATTTCAGGCTGCAGTTTTTTAATTTCAGTAAAAATAGTTTTGTTTCTGAGAAAAAAGAATGAAAACAGTGGGGTGGTGGAGAAGGATTATATCTCGTGAAGTCACAGTACTTTCTGTTGTCTTGTGGTGTTTCATATCGGTGATCAGGAAATTGAAATTCATCAGGGAGAGAGGAGGATGCAGGACAAAAACTTAAGGATTCTTGTAGTTGGAGCCAAGATTAAAGATTTTTGCATTTAAGTGGAAATCTGCCAGGTCAGGCTGCATTCTGGATTGAAAAATCCTTATCCACATGAGATTTTTTTTTTTTTTTAGGTTTTAAGGCTCAGCTCTCCTTGGATTTGGTCAGTAAGGATGGAGTGTGCCGCAGACCCAGGATACAGAGGTGGTGACCATGGTCTAGGTGGTTGACTCGTGTGCTGAAGTGATTAAGAAAGGGTCGAAAGGGCTGGGGTATGGTCCCTGTGTAACAGGAACTAGGAGAGCGACAAGGGGATGGATTTGTGGACATCGAGTGGTGTGACAGTCAGAGCAGCAGGGAACTGGTGAGGGCTGGGTGGGACTTTGCAGAGGGCTGGAGGCAATGCACAGGAGAAAGAGGGATGGACAGGACCCTGGCAGAGGAGGCCAGACTAGCTGAGGACCTCAAGGCTCCAGTTCTCTGGAGAATTGTGTGGGTGTCAGTGGGGCCGTGTGGTACAATTGCTGAGCTGGGATCTTTTTTCTTTTTTTTTTTCTTTTTCTAGAAGCTGTGTAAGTTAAAAGCCTGTTAAGGGTACAAAGCAAAGCTCTCTTAAATAAGGAGAGATTTCAGTCAACTCTGCTCAGATGAATCAATATTTTATTTTATCTTGGTAGTTCATTATGTCACCCCTTCCTCCCGTAGCTGTACATCATTCGGATCCAGCCTTGAAGCCAGAGTTATTAATTTCCTGGGGAGCACTTCTGCAGCTCTCATTATTGCGGTATCTCAGTACTTTACAAACGCTAATGAATTTATCTTCCTGTTGTACCGATAAGGTGAGATGACATTAGACACACCAAGGAAAACGAGGCACAGAAGCATAATGTCAGGAAGGGTTATTTAATTTAGATGCCCGACTTGAGGTGTTTGTGCCCCAGTTTTTCCAGAAATCACATTTGCTCAGCCTGTCTTTGTTCTGGAGTCAGCTTTTGCCAGATCCATCCCAGTTGGAATTGCTCCGCACTTCCGCAGAGCAGAGCACAGGTGTTTGCGCTCCGCTCTGAGCCAGCAAGGAAGATGCAATTAGTTATGGCCTGCGCGGAGCTCGGGGTGTTTGACTTCCTTGGCACTCGGCACTGAGGCAGAGAGAGGATCCAGTTCCCCGGGGCAGCTTTGGGCTGCTCTAGGCACAACCACAGTGGCTCTCTAAGCCCTTCCCTCGTCCTCCTTGGACTGCCCGCGGCCGTTGGCGCCGAGGAGCGATGCAGCCAACAGCAGGCTCCTTCTTGATGTGACCTTGACTCTCCCTGGATGTGTGTGGCCAGTCCCTGCTCTGATGCTGGGTGAGGCTGGATAGTTGAGAAAACCTCAAAGCCTGTGAGTTTGTTGCTTGGGCTGTCTCAGAGCAGACCTAGCACTGCAGGGACAGGCGCTCCAAAGGCCTCTTGTTGCTTCTTATTGATTCTCACCTTTACAAAGGGCCATTCTTCTGCTTTTTCCTTCATCAGTTCATTTCCATATTCAATCGCATCGTGCTGCTACAGAGTCCCTGGAGAATCACTCGGGGTTTGCACGTGGCAGGTGGGATCGTGCTTTAGCCCATCTCGGTTGCTGTGTCGGAACAGAGTACCTGATGCATCCGAAACGATCCTCATCCCGTTGTGGCTGAGTTATTCAGGTAGTTGTTTGTTTATTAAATCCACCCGTCAAACGTGTTCTCTGAGGGATTCTTGTTCTTTTCCTGCCTATGCTGTTTCTTACTGCTGTTAGTTTAAAAAAAACCAAACAACTTCTTGAAACAGTGGCTTTTGCCTGTCTGCTTTACAGATCCTGAGCCAGGTGCTGAAGCAAAGCTCCTGTCGGGTCAGTAGGATTCGCCTGAGGAAGAACTTCATGTTTCTGGGCAGTAAACGAGATTTTTTTCACTAACCTATTAGAATAAATTGTGCATCTGAGCATAATATTACTTGACAACATGATGGGTTTTCGGGTGCTGCTGTTTGAGATTTCCCATATTCTTTCAGCTGTGTTTCCTTCTGCCTTACTTGTATTTCTGGATAGGCCAGTGTCTGGACCTTCTGAAGGAGGGAAGGTAAGCTCCTTGGCCGGTGGCAGTTGAGCCGGCTGCACAAAGTCCAAGGGAAGCAAATAAGACACATGGTGAACAGTGAGTGAAATCCTCTCTAAAGCCACACCTCTGATGTGGAGCTAAAGCTCAGGACAGTGCCAGGTTAGCACTGGATGTGCCCCTATCTCTCCTCTCACCTTCAGTCCCCCTCTCCGGAGCTTGAAGCTTTGCCACCAAGCAGGGCGTTGTTATTGAGTTGCATAAAAAATGAATTTCCGTTGAGTAAAACCAATAAGCCAGGCTGCTCTGACACTTGCTTCGTTTGGAAACTCTTCCTGTTGAATCAAGCAGGACTTAGAGGTTTCCAAACGAAATGTAGTGTTTGCACTACAGGAACCTTGTTTAGACCAGAGTGAATAATTTGTCAGTTATCCAGAGCCTGTCTCCTGCCCCCTCCCTCCAAACCTCAGTTTTCATGGGGCTCAATTTCTGTTTGATGCTGTGTAAAGGTTTCCTTTTGTTCTCACCCGCTGTGTCAAAATGGTGTGCAAGATACTCTTCTCTAAAAAGGGTTGCTGTTTATGGCTGGGTCACTGGTTGGCAGACCCCTATTCTCTGAGGCCACTTCTTCCCTTGACATTGAACCCTGGGACTGAAAGCTGAAGATAAATAAATGGTGACCCTTGAACCAGACACGTTCCTAATGAACTCTGGGATGAAATGTCGAGTCTAAGCGAGCGTACTCTTCTGCTTTCTGGTGTGTGTTGATCGGCCCTCCAATGCAGAGGAGCCCCTTTTCAGAGCTCCCTTTATCTCTCCTCTCCTCTTACCGTATGGAATGTCTGATGATGAGAGAGATAGTAAATGGCCCTGTCAGGAGGAGGTTTAACCAGGGAGATGGAGGTCAAGACATCATTTTACTTTCTGTGGCATGTGATCGTGTACATGTGTTTATGCATCCACCCATCCATCCAAAGATGTCTCTGTTCTTAGAGCACAAGTTGTTATTTCACAGGAACAGCAACTTCAGGCTTTGAAGTTTTGTCTTGGCTTCGAAGTGACAGACCAGGCGTGCTCTGAACTAGCCGTGCAAAAAAACCCAGGAGAGAGTCCAGCTGGGATCGCCCCAGCACGGACACCCTGTCGTGGGGCGGGAGGAGCAGGCCAGGCTGGCCAGGAGCTCAAAACCCCCGACCTTTCGTGGTTCTTTACTGCAGTGACATTATTAGTAGAATGTGTTATAGACTGTGTTGGTTTTGTTAGGAGTTTATGTTCTGTTGAAGAAACGACAGTGTGGACTATTATTAAATATATTAATGCACTGTTGAGGCTGAATGGTTAGGAATTCAAAAGGGGGTTACGCTTTCCTACCGTGCTTTTTTTCAACTACAGCAGAATGTTTCTTTCAATCTTAGGTACTTGTATGTGTCTGTTACAACCTGTCATTGTGAAATTAGATCCTTGCGCTACACTTATGCGTTGTGATTACAGATGGTTCCAAACATTCCATCCCAAACTGACGTGGAAATATTCTTAAACGTATATTTTGATGGGAAATTTAATATGCTTTTCTTTTCACTGAAAAGAAAAAGGAGAAATGTTGTATGTATTTATTATTTTTTTTCTTTTAAATATTTTTCCTTTTGTCACTGGGAGAGGCACACTACAATAAACAGGGAAACAGGGAAAGGCAAGCAGAAAACTTAGCCCTGCATACCTAAACAAACATAGGTGTGCAATTCAGAAGTGCAATAATGAACACATTACTTCTTGTCCCATTTTTCTTCTGGCATCTGAGGTGTTTTTGTTCGCCTAAATTCTGTGATCTTGTTCGATGCAGTAGGGTGGGCCACAACCACACCACACTGGTGGGGCACTGGGACTGGATTCAGAGCTCTTGTTCCTCACCCATCTTTGGTTTCACCATGGCTGATTTTGTGTCCTGGGTTCAGCATCCGCTGAGTCAGAAGGGCATGAGGTTGGTGTCCTTTGCTGGTGATTATTTCCTCTCTACCTTATGGATGTGGACTTGCCAGGCAGGTGCAGGACATATGGGCTCTTCTGCACTTATCTTACATCAGGTTTGTTGAACCCCCCCCTAGAGACAGACCAAAGCTTAATGAGTCTATCTTGACCTTTGTTGTCTTTTATATCACTCGATCTTCATCTTTATTCTCTTGAGGAAGGTTAGTTTAAAGGACCACTTTACAGTTAAAGTCTTTAAAGCCAAAAGACAGACCGTGAGGTTTTTGTCAAAACCAGGACAGGCACTTCGCTTGCTCTGCTCACATCTGTAGTTCGCCGTCAGGCAGATAGCGGCGATGCGCGATATTGAGCCTCCTTTGTGGTGGTCTGTCAAGGGGTATTTGTTTAGCCAGATAACTGTGGTGCTTGCTACAGTTAAAAAGTTCTATTGAGAAGTTTCCTGTTCTGCCACAGATTTTCTTTGGAGCCCTCTGGGGCCGGTGGTGCGGCGCAGGGATGTCTGACAGCACGGCACTGGCTTGCGTTTGTGAATAATCAGCATCCTGATGGAACTGGTATTTTGGCCTAGGTGTCAGCCGTGCAGAGCGTGCATGCTCCTCCTTGCTTACAGTTGAGACTTTCTTTTCCTGAAAATCAGACCAACTAGCGTTGGGTTGTTGCAGAAAAGAGACACTTTGGAAGACACAGTTGTCTTCCAACTTTGATGTGTAATAACTTGCTCATGGCAACCAGGTGGTTAATCCATTTGGAACTAACTGGCAAAAGTGGAGAAGTGTTTCCGTGTGGTATAACTGCACCACAAGAGTATCCAGCCCCTAAGCTGGGAAGCTTAAGTAATGGTGTGGGAGAAAAATGGAGCTAAGGAGCTTCTATTGCAGAAATGCTGCTGCAGCCAGCTTGAACCCTACCAGTTTTAAAATGAGCCCCTAACATGTATTAATGACCAAATCCTAATTACCTTCCCAGCTGCTAAGTCAGTTTGATCTTTCTGAAGATGTGAGCTGCTCAGAGCTCCACAGAGCTGGATGATGAAAAGGAGAGGCTGCTTCTTATCTTCCTACTTTACAGCTGGACAGACAGACACAGGGAGTCATGCCTGTGCACCCGTGGGAGCAAGAAGCAACCAGAGCAATTGATGTTCAGACTTCTCTCCCACTGGAGCTGCCTTCAAAAGTGTTTGTTAACAGCAGGTAATTAGGAACAAAATCAAGACCTGAAGTCCCTTGCGCTATCGATGGAGTATGAAGGAAGTTTGGCAGCCCAGTGCTTACTGTTGCTTCCATCTCTATCTCTGGGCCTTCTCAGTTCCAATCAGCCAAGGCAGTCTGTCTGTCACAGCTTTTCCAGCCAGGTCCTGGTATCAAAACCCACTGCCCTTGGGGTGGAATGAAGGAAGAAGGTAATGATGGCTTGTGTGTTCCAAGCAGTGGGAAATAAACCACAGCAGACAATGGGGCATGTGCTGAATCCTTGCCTGGAGGAATCTCATTGCTGCAAGTTAATCATCTGTTTATTGGCATGCCCTGAAGCTTGCTGGCTTATCAATTTTGCAAAATAACAACTGGATTGTGGAAGCAGGCCATTGAATTAAGAAACAGATCACACACAGTTGAAACCCCATAGCTGTGCTTGAGCCCCGTGTAGTCAGTAAGAGTTCGCCTGCACACTTGGATGTCCTCTGAGCCAATAACCTGCCAGGGGTGGTGGGTGGAGACCAAGGTGGTGGAATCTCTGCTGGGTGTGTAATTCCTGGGTGAGTCGCAGCCCTCTGAGTTGGAAGTGAGGGGCCTCTGCTGTTGCCACCTTATGAGGCTTTCACGGAACATCATGGTACTAAAAGCCTCAGCGCCGTGTTTCCTGGATTGGGGATTCAACAGTGATTTGAGCTGGAAGAACTTCGGGCTGTCTCTTTCTTTTCTCTTTCATTTTCTGCAGAACCAGAAAAATGCAGTTGGAAACTGTCAGTAATGTAGCTTTTTCTTCTTTCCAGAATAATCCGTAGAGGAGAGAAGGCGGTCAGAAATCACATAATAGAGTTGGAGTGCTTTGTGGGATGGCAGTGGCATGTCTTTTGCCTCCTGTCTCCTCTTTCCATTACCTTTTTTTCAGCTGCTTTATTTCTGTCTCCTGGTTTCTGTTTGACAGACTCAAAAAGAAAAAAGCTTATCCGTTGACTGTTGGCTTTGCCTCAACGCTCATCTTCTGTTCTCCATTTCTTCTTTAATTTAAAGCACTATTGGTATTTTTTTTTCCCCACCATAAGACATAATGAATCGCTGGGAACCGTCAGCTCTTTTGGACTCTTTTGTCTTCTGTTCATCATTACGTCTTCATTGTCCTCATTAATTTAGCTGCGCCGTTGAGGGGATCGCTTCCTCTGAAAGACAATATTGCAAGCTCGCCGTAGGGATTTCACGTGTCTATTCGTCATCCTCTCTAAGATAAACTGTATGTGAAATACTGTGAACTAAAAAGGGCAAAATCTGTAAGTCTGGTCCAGGCACCCAATGCTTAGTTGGTGATTTCAAACACTGGGCTCTGAGTTTTGGCGTGTGACACCTTTTCTGGATATGAATTTCCACCAATCAAAATACTGAACGTGGGTCTTTCTAAATGGAAACGGATTTGAGTACAAACTTGCACAAGCCTTATCTCTTTGTTCCACAGTCTAGCAGTAGGTACACCAATAGGAGTTACAATGCAGAACAAAAAAAAAAACAACCCTAAGTCATAATTAGACCTTTATTTCCTGGTGTTCAGAGTAATGGGGAATATGCTGCAACCATCTGTATGACGTCTATTTGCACTTAGACTGAGGGATTTTTACTCTGCTTTGTTGTTTGGTAAACTCTTAGAAGAAAGGGGTGAACAGGAGCCTCTCAGCTTCTCTGATCAAACACCACGACTTCAGTCTAATTCTGGTTTTGATTTTAAAGTAGTAAATTAATTCACAGATTTAAGTCGCCGTGCGAATACTGACCTTTTGGAAAGTTACTGAGATGTTTTTAAAGTCCAGTTGTAAATGGAGAGGAAAGCATGGATGACTCCCAACCCACAGTGTCTGTGTACATAAATTTCCTTATCTAATAACTTAACAAAAGCCAAGAATCTTTTTTGACAGAACACAGGCGAGAAAAGTCATGATCCTTTTGAGACTTCTGCGTGTACATCAAGCATAGTTCTGTTTTCACAGTCTCCTCAGCATTTATTCAGAGGTGTTACTCAGGGTTCTGACTTAAGTCTGCGAGACTGCCTTTTAAATAAGCTCTGAAAAATTTAGTTGGAGACACCTTAAAATGACTCAGAAATGTCCGCAGGAGTTTGGAAGATGAAATGACGTTGAACTGGGCTACTTAACGTTGACAAGAGGCATTTTAGGAGCACGATCTCGGTGTCCTGCCTTTCAAAGGTGGTTATGAATCTTGAGAAAATGTTTGGGTTGTTTTATGGAAGGCAGAGCTTAGATGCTGTGTTGTCTTTGGGTGCTCAGTGGGACGTAACGTACAACAGTGCTTTGGGACTACATTTGCTTTTCACTACACATTTATGCGTTTATTTCCCTCACAATGTGAATAATTAGTATCAGCATGATTTGAATTTATTCTTTCATAATATTTTTTTTTATACTGATGTGAAAAATGTCTGTGACAAGTACTTGAAAATTCCATCTGAGGACATATAAAATGTTATTAGTCACTCCCCAAGTGGGGCAAAAGAGGGGAGATGGGTGGTCAGATATTTTTGCCACATCTCATTTTCAGACAGCAGTCACTTGTTAATAAATCATGTTATTCTTCTCTTGATATTTCTAACAGAATCATGAATAAACTGGCAGACCAACAGGACCACATGATACCATGAAGAGAAGCTTACGGGTCCTCTATTGCCAACTGTTTAGTAAGTAAATTTTTATTTATTTTTTTAAGAAAATAACTATTCCAGTCCTTACATAAGATAGTCATATCTATGCAGGGCGCAACTCGGGGAGGTCCTTAACCATGTGTCTTGCTTCGGGTACCTGGAGGAACCGTATGAATGTTAAATTAGCTTGTTAACTGAGGTCTTTGGAGGTGTATTTAAAAAAAGGAGTCGGAGTATCAGCTGGTTCTGCAGAGTCTTGTACAAGAGGAAGAGTGATTTGCTGTGCCTTGCAACTGTGGACACCCTCAGAAAACTGGGATGTAGAACAGACAGCAGTGCTTGGAAGATACAGCGCCATGTTTTCATCATTATGGGTTTTGTCTGGTTCTCAGTGGACAAAAGCGATCCATCCCTCCTGGCATGTCTGGAGCTGGTGGATTCTCAATAAAAGATCTAAAAGAATGAGAGAAGGGAGCTGCAGACTCAGAGAGGTGAATTCGGGGTCACTTCCTGAGATGACGAGCGTCGTTTTTTGTAAGTTTTGGTGTTCGGAAGAGTCCGTCCACTATGAGAGTCCGGCAGCAAGGCTCAGGTGAAGCTCAGACTGTGCAGCCTGGGGGGCTGCTGCCCTGTTAATGGAAGTAAGGCACTATAAATTACTAATCTAGTAATTTACAGTGAGAATTTTTTTTATAAAGGTTTCTTTTAATGTTATCTCCCAGAGGTTGGGTGCCTGGCTGGAGTGGGGTGGGGGAAGAGCTCCTCGAGGAGAGCTGTGACCAGAACCACTCTGCCAGCACAGCAGTAATTTTACAGAAGCTAAGAACTCAGAATTCTTACATTAAAATGTGACAGCTTCTGCATGTTGAATATTAACATAATCTTAAAGCAACCACGACCAACAGCAGGTTCATGGTAGTGGGTAGATGAAACTGTGTATGAATACGTTTCTACCAGTGTGGTAGGGAAACAAGGAAGGTGTTCCCTACATCTCACCTGGAGCAGGGCTGGGGCCTGCTGTAACTTTATTTCCTTAATATCATGCTTGGCAGAATTTCCACTTGTTATCCCTGCTGCTTCCACTCTTATTTCCGGGATGGTGTGTTGAGGATCTAAGCAGCAGATAGGGGAACATGGGAAAGGCTGAGCAAACTCTGTGTACACATACATATCTGTCCATGGGATGAATATGCAAACCGTCAGGTAATAGAGACCCACAGCGCACAACGCTTTTCCCTCAGGCTCGTGTCTCTTTCCTCTTGCTCTATCTTCCTGAGTCTGCCTAAACTTGCCAGAATCTGACAGAATGTGCCAGAATTTGGTCAAATCTGTGAGAATCTAGTCAGATCTGACAGACTCTGACAGAAGAATCTGCCATCACATCCGCTACAATCTGCCAGCAGAATCTGACAGAACCCGACAGAACCCAGTGGATTCTAATGGAATCTCCTGGGTTCCAGTTGGTGCCCGTTACCCGTTGTCCTGTTGCTGGACACCAGAGAGCAGAGCCTGGCCCCTTCCCTTTAGCTCTTGCTCAGCACTGAGCAGCATTATCCTCCCAATGCTATCGCCTCGAACAGGAACCCAAACCCCACTTGGTTTCCGTTGCCAGTCCTGTGAGTAACTCCATGGTATCGAGTACGCACCGACGGCTCCGTCCTACACCTGGCAGGGCATGTTCCTGGCCCGTGGGGGGGACAGTGGCAGTGTGAGAACCACTACTGCCCAAAGCAGAGGAATGGCATGGTGGCTGCCCGTGGCAGTAGATAAGACCTGAAGAAATGGATTTCTGGAGCAGGTAGCTTGATGTTAAACATCAGGCAGAACTGCTTGAGCAGGTGAGGACACTGAAACACTGGAACAGGCGAGTCAGGAGGATTTTAGTCTACCACTGAAGCGCTGGATGGAAAAAAACCATCTTTCAGGGGACACAGAGGTCATCTAGATGATTTCAAAAGCTCCCATCAAACCCTGGGTCCTGTGGCCACCGGGCACTGTGTCCGCAGCGCAGGTGAGCCTGCTCACTTCGACGGAGGGCTCTCGGTTTTCATGAGCTATGTATAATTAATCCGTGTGGTAGAAATGTACAACTGAGGAACACTTGAAGCTACTGGGGATCACTTGATACAGCTCAGCAGAGCCTTTTCCTATCATTCACAAGGAGAAAAGAAAACCCCATTCCTGTTGTGTTCTGTGAGGCTGGTCGGGGTGTTAGCATGAGCTGGGAGAGCAGCAGGAAGTGGTGATCCAGCAACAGGTTCCATCTGGCTTGCTTAAAAATGAGAAAGGTAAAGAGCCTCTGGATGTGGAGCGTTTCATGTACAGAGATTTTTGGGGTACTCACTGAGCTGGAGCATTTGTCTTTGAGAGTCACGTGGCTTGGTAACAGCCTGCCCGTCAGCACCGGCTTTTCCCAGAATTCAATGAAGGGTCGTTGCTTCAGCTTCTCAACAAAATCTTTGCCTGCTTGAAAGAAGCTGCAACTTCCCATTCCGTGACTCCTTCCTGGAAAACAGAGCTTTTTAAAGCGAACTTTAGATGCATCTTATAAAGAAACTAAATTGAATGTGCATTTCCCTATCGAATGTCGGCTCCGGCGTCCGTGATGTGCCCTTTAGTGAGATTTCAGGTGCGCACACACGTGAGGACCTGTCCCTGCTCACTGCCCCGGCAAGCACGGTGCTCTGAGTCAGACGGATCTTGTGATTCTGAACCTGAATTTGTTCCCATGAATAGTTTGCAGAATTTATTTTAAACTTGCTGGTTCCATGAACATTCTTGCCCTTTGAGCCATTATGGTTTGGTAGCGTTTCACAGGTTGCACAAACTCTAATGAGTTTGAGGTACGTCTGTTGGGGAGGGGATGTTCTGCCAAGAGCAGATGCAAATTTAGGACAGAAGAACCCTCCCAAACAACTAACATGCTGTGAAAACTTCTCCCCTGTTCTGGCACATTTGCTGAAACACAGAGAGAAGTGGAATAGGCCTGGGGCTGTAGAAGTCCAGGTCATGGTTTAAGCCCTTGATGCTGAAGTTGGGATAAAAAGCCAGCGGTTACATTTTGATATTTGCTCTTTCTATTGGCAAGCAAGCAGCTTGTGCCTTTGCACATATCATTTGATAGTCTGATTATGTTCTTGGCATTAAGTGCCTTCGGTTTGATGCTTATACTGGCACTATTCACACTAGGACCCTGTAGATATTTCAGAATTAATGAGAACGTGGATAACTTCCCAGTGTTCATATTCATCGAGCAGTCACGCAGCAGTTGTGGGCCATGCTGGTAACAAAGCCTGGGACCATTATGCTAGAAAACCAAGAGATATTAAATACATATAAATAGATGTTTACCCTCACTGAAAAATACTGCAAGGATTTGGTTTTAAAATTCCTTTTGTTCTTCTTAAAACAATAATATGATAGGTGAAAAATGAGTCCACAGTATTATTTCTGTTTGTTGTTGTGAATTATTTCTTATTGCAGGTAGAGTTGCAATCTGTAGGTATATTTCGTATACTCACTAAACCACTTGTGCTGAGCAAGTGTATCGGGTGCATATTCTAGATTCATGGTGCTGTTGTTCTTTGCTCTGCTGGTGCAAACAGATGTTTTTCAAGCCACTGCCACTATCAGTGGAAGTACCTGTGTGTGCTGTGACAGAATAAAGCCTGCTCTGCATAGAAAGCTAAGCTATTGTTAGATGGAAATGTTCAGACCATACAACGCACCCCGTCTCACCGTGGTTTTTAACCCATGGAGCTTCCTTATTGCTAGAAAAGGAACAAGCAATTCCCTCTCATCTCTGAGGAATATTGGTCTTAAAGAACTTGCCAACCAGTGCCAGCAGGAGGTGGGAGCTCCTGCAGGAGAACCTAAAAGAGTTTGAAAATGTGAACACTTATGCGAGATCTCACATCACACTTCATTGTGGCTTTCGGGGTGAAACATGGAGTATTAGTGACAGGGCTTCTGTACAAACAGCATGATTTCTGGCCAGCCTATAAATTCATTTTGTAAATCGCAGGGCTTTGCTGCTGCTGCCGTTCCCCAGCGGGCAGCCCATGAGGGGCTCTCAGCACTTTAACGTGAGGTTTCTAATTCTTGGGGCATTTGAAAAAGGCACTGCCTCTGGAAGTTGCCATCCCACGGGAAGGAGAAAGATGACTCTGCCTTATCTTCTGGAGCATTAGAGCTCCTGGCCTGGTGTGAGAGGCGGGGCAGCAATCCCAGCAGCAGGGAGAGCCGGGGGGATGCTGTGGCACCAAGCCCAAACCAGGACATCCAGTCAAAGGTGCTTCACGCCTTTCCCACTGTGGTTTTTTTACTGGTGTATGAAAACTCTCAGCATCGCTGCCCTGGCTGGTAGGCTCTGTGGTGACCCCGAGCTGCACGGCTCGGTTCAGCGCAGGAGCTCGTGCTGCTCAGCGCTGGCCATGCTCCAGAGCAGCCTCATCACAGAAAGAACAGCTTGAGGGTTATACTCAACCAGTAGAAATTGCCGAGGGCCCAAAAGATGTTGTAGAGCCGGTGGGGATTGTTAAGCCTCAAAACACACTCTCTTTTTCTTGCTGCTTTTTTTCTTGCTGACTCCGTGGAGAAGAAGAAACTTAGAGCCCGTTTTGTCATTCCCAGAGGAGGGATGTTCCTGATTCAGTTGCAAGAGTGAGGCCAAATTCATACTGGGGAGACCTTGGGCTGGTGTTTTTGTCACTGCTGCCTTTTGCCGTGTCTCCTGTTCCTACACAGCTTCTCTTCTGAGCGGCGAGCGTTTTGGGCTCGAGGCTGGCGGGATTTGGCTGTGTTGTACGGGGCCGAGCATACATTTGGCTCTTAGTTAGTAATTATAACAATTAATAAGAAATACCATATGGCTAAAAATATTGTAACTCTCAGAAGAATTGTTGGGCCATTTATTTTTTGTGCATGTGAGCGTGTGCCTCATTTAAGCCAATTATTTTTCTATTAACAGGCATTGGTTATGCCATCCTTCTGCTTTTATTTTTAGAAGTATTCAGATTATTACAGAAAGTGTGAAGAACAAATGAAAAAAAAGAAATCTGTTTCTTAATACTTATCTTTTAAAATTAAATTTCCTAGTTGAATAATCCTACATGTAATCCTCAGAGAGGTGTCCTCTGTGGGGAATGTTCTCTGCACCCTCAGGTGCCTGCTCTCAGAACAGCAGAGGATGGGAGATGAATCCACATGAATCTGTGAATTCAAGTTCTCATTTGGAAATTGGGTGGTGTTTGTGAGGTCACCAACACCTTTCCTAACATAGTGAACCGCAGATGTGAGATTGAAGGAGCACAGACGTGTTACTCTCAAATTTTAATTTTCCAGTTGTATTTTACTTTTCAGACAATGCAGCAAAGTTATAATGGAGTCGTTTTTACTCGCTCTCTTGTGCCTTGTGGGAGACTGGGACATCTCCATCCCCAGCCTTTCAAGGTGAAGTGTTTAGGTTGGGCAGAGGTGATCCTTTTGAGCATGGCATGGACAAGCGTAAAGCCTTTTTTGTCCGGTGGATTGAAGGGATTCCAGCTTTATATCCACGGGGGAAAGGAGATCGTTGCACAGTCCTGCATGTCTCCATGTACCATGCTCACCTGGGTACTTAAATCATCAGAGCAGTATTTACAGCTGTTTTTTTCAAGTAGCACATGAGCTTACAGAGGTGGGTTTCTCCAAAGCATGGCTGTGAGTGGAGCATGATGTTTAGTGCTGTTAAGGAAGGACTGTCACATAGCACCCCCGTTTCACTGATAACTTTGGAAGAACTGTTTCTTGTGTTTAAATATGAAGTAGAAATTACTGAAAAGCTTTGACTACAGCCTTCATGAGAACCAAAGGAAAGCCAGGTGTATTTTTCAGGTGTGATCCGATATGCTGAGAGAGAACGTGGGGGAGAGGTGTGCTGCAGGATGCCGATTTCCCTTAGTATTTTTTTTAAAACAAACAAAGACTTTCTTTTTTGAAGTAAAGATGTTTTGCGGTGCTGAATGTATACAGACACTGGTGGCTTCAACCTCAGGTGTCCCTGGCAGATGAATAACAAGGTAGTGAGAAGAATCGCAGGCAGATTGACAAGGCTGTTTTTTACCAGTCAGAGCTTTTGGAGATTGCAGTCGAGCATGAAGAATTTATCGAGGTGATTTATCCCCAGTGCCTGTGAATGTGTTACATCCTTACCCTGTCTCAACTAGTACAGAGCAGGTCTCAATGTCTGCATATGTATTATTAATGTTCCTTTGGAAAGCAATACATTTTTACATAGTTTCAACATCCTTCATGTTCACAGATTTTGACCATAATTCTAAAACTCACAGTAAGTCTTCTGCTATTGAAACAAATAAATTTGGGGAAAATATTAACAAGAAGACTTTTAAAAATGACAGTTCATAACAATGCTCAGTCAGCCTTCCTGCTGCCAAGAGCCCCTGGCAGCCAGAAACGGAAACCTCTGTAAAGGAGACTTCTGAAAAAAACAAAGGGGGAAAATCACCTATTCTGATTTTGCCTGTGGCACCGTCGTCTCCTCTCGAAAGTTTCCATCGTGAGGTGTGCTTTGGAGAAAAGCAAGCTAAGAAAAGGCAGTGGAGGGGGTATTATTTCATGTTCAGTGCTCTGCTTTTCCTCTCCATCCATCAGCTCTTACGCTAAGAGGGAAGCAAAAAAATTTACTTGTTAGCGGGGGAACCAACAGCTCTTTTTTTTACAGTCAGAGATAACAAGACAATTGTGCTGGGAAGGACTCCTTAACTTTGGAGGTTTTTCTGAGTCGTGGGACCAGTGAGGGTGAGCTCTTCGCTCTGCTTCACAGGGTTGGGCAGTTCTTCAGCCGCGCACCTCCCGCTGACAGCGTCACTAGCTGACCATGCTGGTGCTCAACTCCCGCCCAGCCTTGCACCGCCGTGTGTTTTGTTGCTCAGCATCTACAGTCAGGGATGGGCTACTGTTTTGGGTTTGCGTGGCAAGGTTTTGGTAATGAGGAAACTACAGGGGTGGTTTTTGTGAGGTGATGTTAGAAGCTTCCCCTGTGTCCGATAAAGCCGATGCCAGCTGGCTCCAAGATGGACCCGCGGCTGGCCGAGGCCAGGCCCATCAGTGACGGTGACAGTGCCGCTGGAATAACACATTTCAGAAGGGAATAAAAAGCACCTGCACAACTGCAGGCAGAGAGAGGAATGAGAGTATGTGAGAGGAACAGCTCTGCAGACACCAAGGTCGGTGAAGGGGAGGGACAGGTGCTCCAGGCACCGGAGCAGAGATTCCCCATGTGTGCCACAGTGAAGCCCGTGATGAGGAGACTGTCCCTCTCCAGCCCATGGAGGTCTGTGGTGGCATAGATACCCACCTTTCCTTATATTTTCTCTCCCCTTCCAGCTGAGGGAGGGGAGTGAGAGCAGCTTTGGTGGGCACCAAGCATCCAGCCAGGGTCGACCCACCACAGTTACCAAAAGGAGTAGCTTTTTCACAGCCGTTAAAGGAGGACCCACACATAGAATTGGTTATTGCAGCATTTCTGGGCACTCCTTGTGAAGTGCAGAGGGAGGAGGAGTCTGGCAGAAATGCCCCACTGCAGATGGCACCAAAGGAGAAGAAGAGCGGAGCGGGTGAGGGTGGCTCACCCAGGAGGGTGAGGAAGATTGCTCCCCAGTCAGTGCGCCTCCCTGCTCCCCAGAGCTCCAGTAAGAAAGAAAATAGAGTCGTTCCGTGAGACCAGTCATCTGTGGCTGCTGCTTCATGCAAGGGAAAGCAAAATGTAATTTCTGCAATGCACCTGTGCAAGAGGAGGAGACACTCATGAATTTGGCAGCGAGAAAATATTCCCTTTATAAAGTCCTTAGCTTGCAGCACTTTCACTTTGACAGCCCTGAAATGCACAAGACACTGACAGGAGGGCTTCTCACATTTGGAAAATTCCAAACTGGTAGTTCTGGGCTGAGCTCTGGCAGAATGCTGTGGGAGCCTCTGGTAAATGAGCTTTAGCGATTTACATTCTTAGGGTCGGTTTTCTTGAGTAAGCCGATAGGTATTAGTGCAGCAGGCTGTAGTTTTTATGCAGGAAAGGGAGGGTGCCAGTAGATTTGTACTTGTCATTCTGTAAGATCAAAAATGCATTAATTTCTGATCCATATTCCAATGCTAAGACTCTGTGAGTTTCAATCAATTGCAGGGTTTGTTTTGCAGGACAAATGTTTTGATGAAGACATACATCACCAGTCATAACCACCTTTTTCCATTTTCGTAGATAAAATGAGTAGCAGCATTAGAGGTTGGCTGATGTCATTCCTGGTGCTTCTGGGCCACTCTTGAGGATGTATTTTCGTGAGAGGTCTGGGGCTTTGTCACTTATATTAAACTCTAAGAGTTACAGAGTGGGAACTGTATATATCTGGAGGAGATGAGTACCTCATAGTCTGCTGAATTTACCACACATTTCAGTGTTTTAAAATGTTAATTTATTTTTATTCCATTACCTAATCCATTTGTCCGTTGTTCAGCATAAGAGAATTTCAACCTGTCTGCCATACGTGCGTGAAGGACGCGTACCACCCTTCCGTGCCTTCAGCTGGCACTGCCAATTATGAAGATACTGCCTCTAGGGCAGATTTGCATACGAACGGCACCAATCTTCTTGTTTCTTCCTCTTCTCCATCGCTGTTCTGCTGGTTGTCATGGGACCGTGGTAGGACTGATTGTTCAGCAGGAGAAGGGGAGATGCAGAGCTTTGCCCCAAGCTCCTATAGGCTGCTGCCTCCAGGAGACGATGCCCATCGGCATCAGCAGGGAGCACAACGTGGAGACAGCCACCGGGACATTTGAGGTTGCAGTAACGTTCTGATGAGGGCAGTGGATTTCACTATTTCTCTTTGCTAGCCCAAAAGCCTCTACAGACCCCAGCAAGGACTAGGAACCAGTTGTTGAGGTGCTCTGCAAACATCAAGGTGGTGGCTACCTGTGAGTGAACTGTATGCCCTGCTCTTAGAATCACAGAATGTTAGGGGCTGGTGGGCTGGCGGTGAAGAATCTCTATTGTGGTGATGTATTTGGCAGAAATATTGCAGGGCTTCCCCCATGGTGGGTGAGGAGGCAGGGCAGTTACCCAAGGATACCTCCTGCAGCCTTTGCAGAGCAGCAGAGCCTGGGTGCTCCCCAATGGAGAGCTCTGTGGCACGGTCCAGAGATGACGTAAAGGAGAGACCTTGGAGATGTCTGGCTGACTGCTCTGCTTCTGTAGGATTCCTGTCAGCTGCCTTCTAGCTATTTATTCAGCTTTGAGCTGAGTTATGCCTGTGATGACTCCTCTGTGCAGCCAGTTTTGGTGACGGAGGGGATTAATGGGTCTCTTTTTTCCAGGGCAGTCGGCTGAGCCATGAGTCAGTTTGCTAAAAGCAGCCTTAGGCTCTTCCTAATGTATGTTGGGATCGCGGTGCTCTAAACCACTGCTGGCAGTGATGGAGCACCTGAGGTTTTCATTCCTTTAATTTTATTTCTTAGCATTTGAACAAGAATTAATCAGTCTGTGAGGAGAATGCTACACAGTTTAGGTAGAGTTGTGGCTACCGAGGCTGCTTCCCTCGGCCAATGTCCGTCCGGTCCCCTGCGGCCGTGTCTGTGCCGGCAGCCGCTGAATCCACTGCTTAGCCTGAGTAAGTCAATGGAAGGTCCAACTCAAGAGCCAATCTGGGATATTCGAGGAAGGAAAAAAAATAAAGTAGTCCTGAACTTTTCAGAAAAATCATCAGTGCAACTGAGATAGAAATCATCAAAGCGCCTTGGTAAAGAGGAGGCTGAGCAGGTCCAGGTCAGTCAGCGAAGCAACAGTATGTACAGTGGGGACAAGAAAGCTTTGGAAAGGAGGATTAATTTTTAGCATTGCTTAGAAAACCTTTCACACAAGTAAATGAGAAAGCAAGAGCGTGAACCATGCTGCGTTTACTCCCTAACAAGAAAGATGTCACCAGAGGGAAGTCCTCTGGTGCTCTGAGTAACACTTCCAGGTTTCTTTCTGAACTTTCAGTGTATTAGCCACTTGATATCAAATTGTTTCATTGCCATAAGGAACAAGTAGAAATTGTTGCTTATTAATGCTTCTATAACATTTTTGGTGAAAGTGGATCCATAATTTGAAGTTTTGCTCAAAAAATGTGTTTTTCCAACTTAGTTCACATGGTGAGTGGGTCAAGGCAGTAGAGATGATTTGATTTGAGATTGCTTTCATTTCTCTGAGTGATGGCTGAGTAGTTCTTTCTCCTTCCTTCGTGGATGAAGTAATGCCTGGTCGTGAACAGAGATTAATCTCTACTGAGAACATTTTCTATAATAGAAAATGGAAAGAAAATGAATCCAGGATTTTTTATTTTTTTTTCAGCTTCTGGCTTTATTCTTCCATAGCATGGAGTGTTTTATAGGAAGAGTCCCGGTTCCCCCTTTTTGGCCACAGCCAGCAAGGAGCTGAGGGAGAAAAGCAGCACAGAGTTTCTGTTCAGAGTCTTTGTACTCACCACCGAAGCGATGGGCTGCGGTGAAAGGGTGCTGCCTGTTGAGCACAGAGTAGGACATCATTGCTTTCCACAGGACAATGAAACAGGAATTGTTTCTCTCCTTTTTTAGCGCACACTGAAATCTTTGCCCGTGCTTTTCACTTGTCATCTTTATTAGAAGCTGGCCAAGAATATATTATAATAAATAGAATATAATTTAGGAGTACTCAACAGGTGCACTGACGCTGAGCACACACTAAATGGTTGTGTACACCTCTCCCTCCCTCGCTTCCCCTGGGAGAGGAGAGATTGCACTGATTTATACGGTTTTTGTCCTATTAAGAATCCCTGATTCAAGTCATCTTTGTTTATATTGAGTGTTTTGGGCTACATTGGATTTTCTTACTCTCTCATGTACTTTTTTTGACAGTTTCCCTTATCTTCATGTATTTTGTTCTCATTATGTAGATTCTTTTTTCCTCTCACATTTGCTCAGATTACTGACCCTGGTGTCAGGATTACGGTGCTGGGAGGGGTGTCTGGGCTGGAGAGCGGCAGAGCAGGGCTCAGATCTCATTCCAAGTAACAAGCTCTGCTGCCGACTTCCACAGTTAAATTTCCCATTTAACCTTGAAAGACTTCATCCTTCTTTTACCTGGTTTCCCCGTCCCTGCGCCGTGCCTCGCCCACGTCCTGGGCAGAGCCTGGCATGTGCAAACAGGGCAGAGCTGGCGGCCACAAGTAATGGGGTGGCTTAATGTGTTTTTCTGGGTTTTCTGTTTAAATTGAGGCCAAGTCCCCTTCAGCAGCACTGTCAGATGAAAAGGCCTTTAAGAGTCACAAGCTTTAGCAGGAAAGGAGCCACTTACTCTGCGGGAACCTGAGTGTGCCCCGGAGGCTCCATAGAATGAGCACATCTGAAGAAAACAACGGTTGAGTTTTCTGAGAAAAGAAAGATTTCAAGTCTGATTGGAGCATCCTCTGTGCCTCTGGTCGCCGTCGCTTTATGTGTAGTGTCTGAATGAGCTTTTGGGCCAGCCCTTTGGGGTCACCCTTATAAACCAAACCCCAAGCCTTGGGGTTTTGTGCCCTTTGTGAGACCTTGTGTGGATGGGGAGTGAGACAGAGAAAGAGGGGCTTGCTTCTCAGCTCAGGAGAGGTGTCCTGCTCTGGCTGCGGCTGCCAGGGATACACTCAGTGCTGCAGGAATATGTCAGTGTCAGATGTTTGGCTGTACCAGGGATGAGCACGTACTGGAACTGGGAGAGAAGGGCTCCTCCTAACCTGATGCTTACCACGTATTAGGTGCACTGTCGTACTCGTTCATTTGGTACTCTGCTCTTAAAAGCTGATTTTATAGAACTGCTTGTTAGCACAGAAACACAGACACTGGAAAGAGATAAAAAAAAAATAAATTAGGACATACAGTCTATTTTTACCCTCTGCCAGTTGTCTCCAGATGTTCCCATGGCATATTTTCCAGTGCTGATATGCTCCTCTCTTTAATCACACCTCTGAGTTTAAAAGTTACCAAGGAATAACAATTTTAAGGTCTCTTATTATCACTCCCAATACTTCCTGACTACGCAGGACACACAACCTAAGTTGTATATCACAAAGCTACAATCACGTGGAAAAGGCCACAACATTGTTTTCCTTTTCTTCCCATCCGTATACCTTTGGGTTTGATATTGAGCTGCAGTTATTTTATACTGACCTACATGTTCCACGCCTGGCTGCTGCTGGGGTGTGGCTGAAAGATGTGGGGGACAGATGGCCCAGTGCCTTGTGGAAACAGTTCAGGGAAAGTTAGAGAGATTTCAGTAAATAAACTGCATCTGTGGGGACTTTTGATATGTCAGATAGTAGCACTTGATGTTGATTAAACACCTGATTACGAGTGAACCTCACCTTTTGTTCCTTCTTTACACAAAGGTGGAGTTAGAGTGAAATGTGTCCTTGAGGAATCTTTTGTAATAACAGATTAATATATTGCTTTATATAATAATTACTGCTACCTGCTGCCAGTGAAAAGACATGTTGCACTTCCTCCTGCTGGTAAGAGGATGAGTATCTTAAAATGATGATATTTGTCAGCATTGGTATTCAGAGTGAACACAACTTGGTAATGAATCATAACATCACTTCCAGAACTGGAATGGCACTGGTCAGATTTTGAGGGGTTAGTTGTTTGTTTTTCTGTACTAGAAGCACTAGCAACTTTAAATCAAATCTCAGACAGGCATGAATCTGGGCTGTGACTTTAAAAATGAGACACTTCCACCCTCTCACAGTCATATATACAGTGGAATTTGATTGTTTTCTTTCATTGCGCTCTTAGTTCTCCGGCTGTAAAATGTCTCTGATGAGCGCGCCGTGTCTGTGAAGATGACTGTGGTGTCTCTTCCCAGGGCAGCCCGGAGCAGGGCCCCTGGCACAGGTGCTAGCTCCACAGCAAGGAATGGGTAGTTTGTACCCCTTCCCTGTAACTGCCCCTCCCATCTTCCTAGGAGTTTCAGGAAATTCATTTTGGAATTTGGCAAGGGAACGGGAGATCCTGTGTGGGCAGATTCCTCTACACAGAGAGCAAAGCCCTTGGTTCCAATTTCAGACGACAGTTGTCCAGGTTGCTCTGCGCAGAGCCAAATGAAGCGTACCCAAAGCAGACTGCGGGAGGTGAGCTGGAATCTGAATCCATAATATTCTTACAACTTGCTTTTTTAATTATTATTTCCTCTTTGTTCATTGTGTAGCAGCTCTCCCCTCCTTCGTCATGCAGAGCACTTCCATTAAAACCAGCCACTTGACTTGTCTAAACGTGGCAGAATCAAGCCGTCAATATTCGTAATAAAAGAGTACATTTATGGGACTTTTTATTCCACAGCGTAATGCCAGCTCTCCTTTCCAGCAGACGAGACTGGCTGTTCCATGGCAACTGGACTAGAAATACGTTTTTTCAGTTGAAATGTCCTAAAGAGACTCATAACAATGAGGCCCACTCAAGAGTGATGGGAGGGAACCGATGATTTTGAATAAAGCGCTCTGACCATTTTCGATGGGGCTATTTTCTGAAGCAGTAGGGCAGCAAGTCTCTGAAACCTCAAATACAATCAGGCAAAGAATTAACTTCTACTGTATAGCTGCTAAATTGAATTATCACTGGAGAGGAAAAAAACCACCCCAGCACTTTACGCAGACGTTGATTCTCTGCTGTTGTCAAACCCCAGCCGTGCCTTGCGAAGGAAGAGTGGGGTCAACCCCTGGCTCTTGTTCCACACGGTGGAGGATCGATACCTGCGGCATAATTCAGGGACTCCTAATGACCCGTTCTTGGCAGCTTTGCCTGCAGGGTAAATGACAGTCAGTGCCAAGTTAGGAGATTTCTTTTTCCTGAAAAGCACCAAAATGTACTGATTTTGCTTCTTTTCTAATACAAAGGGATCTTTGAGTCTTGACATTTTTATGTTGTGTGCTCTGCAGACTGGTGGGTCTACCGAGGGGGGGTGGGGGGAGTTATCTCTGGCACCATTTACACTGAAGAATCACCTTTCCTTGCTTCTCACTCAGCCTGTAATTACTCCTGCTTTATAAGGTGAAGAGAAACAGATTCTGTGGGTCGGGATGGGAATGGGGAAAGGCCTTTCCCGTGACCAGGACTGATTTCCCTTTCAGGAGAAGGACAAGGCTGAGGTTTCCAAAGCAGACCTTTTTTTAGAGGTCTGTCATCTTAGAATTCCCTGGACCAAACCCTACTTAGCTGGTGAGACCAGATGAGATCATAGAGGAGCTACAGGCTGTCCCTGCTGTGGACAGCTGGCAAAGTCATTGCATTTCTAGCTGGAGATTTATCTGCTGACTTTCGCTTAGGTGTCTCTAAATGCAGAAGCACAGAAAAGGATTATATCTATTGATCTAAAAATATGTATATATAATTCTTCATATTTTAAAGAATGAGAACTTCTGAGTTAGGAAGACATCGAGCTTATGTTGTTCTAATGAAATCTAAATTGTCTGATATATCAAGTCACAAAAACCTGAAGGACAGTGTGAGCAGCATAACCTCCGATTTTCCATATGGATTGGGAATGAAGCTGTTTAACAAAACAGAGACTTCTTTCAGGAAAAATAGTTCTGTAAAAAGTTTGACATTTCTGTAACCTCTCTGCAGTTCTGGGATAGACAGCTAATTGATTGGGATTTTGATGTTTTAAAAACAGAGAAACTCCACCCTGATCCTTCTTTTTATCACTGGTTTCACATTTGATGTTGGGATGGGTTTGGTTCTCCTTTAGCTGGGAATGCCTAGGACAGGATTTTCAACTAAATAGATGCAACAGAGCAGGAATGTTTGCAGGAGTCCCGGGAGTCTAAATCAAGGCATCGGCAATTGTTGCAGTAACAAAAGTGCATCCCCTCCTGGCAAAGTCCTGACGTTCGTTATCTCATGGGCGGAACTCTGCTCTTTTATCTGAAGAGTATTTATTGATTGTTCCTCGTTAACAATCATGTTTTATTGAATGAAAAGGGTCAAGTCACGTTTGATATACTGCCCTCAAACCCTTAAGCTTAGCACATCCGTGCTGTTGCAGGTTTTTTCCCTGCTGCTTCTGTTCATTGGTTTGAACGGACGTTTGGAAAACTGGATGATTAGAAGCTGATTGTGCTGGGTTCATTATTTATTAAGTGAGGGAAGAGCTCTGACATTGTAGGAACATACCAGCGCATTCAGTGTGGCACGTCTGACATCTAAAGCTGGATATGTCTAATCTGATCCTATCCTCCAGAGAATGGCCAATCTCGGGCCGGGCCGTGCAGAGGAGAATGGGGGAGGTTCCCGAGGGAACCACTGATAGGTTAACTCTGCTTAATGACTGACTTTCCTCCTGAAATAAATGACTTTATTGTTCCATTTTAAGCTGAATAGATTAGCAGTGAGCAGTCTTTTTTCTTTTCTTTTTTTTTTCCCTTTTTTTTTTTCTTCCAAGTAGAGCTAGACTAGCTCTTGTTTGAGCCTTGTGAAATTCCTCTTTCTACAAGAATAACACAGACTAATTGTGGTCACCACCCTATTCCTCTCCCCTTCTGTTCAGGACTATATACTAAATTAGTTTTATTTCTGCTTTCTGTTTCTACTTCCTATTCTTTTTCTTCTCAGTTTTCACATATCTTGCTATTCTAGATGGCTAGAGATTATCGAATTCCCAGGCAGAATAAATAGACATGTTAGATTTACTTTTTCCTGATTATCAGTGTGCAGAACTGTCTTGCCATCCCTCCTGCGCGTGCCTTCTCTAAGCCTTAAATCTTAATCCCTTCAGTTTGTCCTGGTAAAAGCCTTAACGACTTTAATTACTTTGAACATCATTCACATTTTGCTCCTGCCAGAAGACACAAGGTATTGATAATCTGGGGGCTCAACACAATACTCTTTCTCTGATCGTATCGATTCCCAATTCCTACATCTATACTTCTGCTTCGCCGTGTTTAGCGGAATATTGGCCGATAGGAATCGATTAAAAAGGAGAGCGGGACAGGTTGTAATGTTACTTGGTTATTGCATAAAATAATCATGAACCCGAGAAGTGACATTTTAACAGTCATCAGCTAACTGAGCTGAAGCGTATAAATAGTTGGAGAGGTCTGACCTCTGCGTGAGGAGCGCAGTCCTGCTCTTTCAGCGGAACCACAGCTCCGCAGCCAGAGCAGTTGATTCCCAGGCGGCCCATTCTCCGGCAGGCGGTGCTGGGCACCGGCATCGCGCAGCACTGACACAAACACGCTTTATTAACCCGCTTTCATCTCTGGTGAAAGGAAATGCTCCTGCTGGTGCCTGCTGCAAAGCCATCTCTGCCAGCTGAAAAGTTCTGCTGGTGGTGTCTTATTCCAGGTGGTAATCCCTCAGAGTTCTGGGAAGAGAAAGCAGTGCCAGCTACTGGCCGAACTGAAAAACCGGCTGCTTTGAGGGTGCCTCGTTTGCATTTTGGGATTATTTTTTTATTATTATTATTTCATTCTCAGCAAAAAAAAGTCTATTTTACAGCAATAACTTTTAAATATCTTTTTCCATCTCCTGGGCATCAGTGGGACTAACGCACAGATTTGTATCCAAGTGCTGCCTGCGTGGAAGCGAGGTGTGGGTGGGTGCCCTCCAGCCTGTGCTGGGTCTCTTCTCCGTTCCTGATACGTTCAGCAGCAGCACCTTGGGGAACGATGGTCCTCTCTGAAGAGCTGCAGTCCAGTGGCGTTTTGCTCTCTGCCGCCAGGTCGTCTCTTTGTGAATTAATTTGTAGAGGGATGTGTGAAAGGGCCAGGTGGTGCCTGGCAAAGGACGGGGTTGGGAGATTTTGGCCCAGCATTGATAACATAGCTCATCATGGCGAGTTCTTAAGCTGATGTGACTGAAGGGTTTTTTTTCCTTCCCATCTAACCCATACATCAGATTAGTGGAGCCATTTAAAATGACTCTCTGTCACAAAAGAGAATAATAATCGGGCCACTTTAGCCTCCGAATCCAAATGAGTACGTCTGAGCTGCGGCTCACCCTCACGCGACGGTCGGGATCTTGCTAATCAAGATGGGTTAATGGAAAGATGAGTTTGGACTGCTCACGAGATAATCCACAGCAAAATTCTAAATTAGCTGTCTGGGTATGGAGAGCATTAGGATATTTTATAAACCTTTAAACTGTTTGTGCAGTTCATGTATAATTCTGCATTTCAAATCAGTCTCATGCAAATCAGCCCCACGGGAGGAAAAGGGGTTAGTTAGATCCTGATTTCTAACCTGCAGTTTTGCTTAAATTGTATTTTTCCAGCACTGATTTGCAGTCCTGGAATGTAATTCCATAAAGAGGAGCTCAGATGGACTAAACATGGTTGTTAGGGCTCGGGGAGTGCCGTCATTCCAACCTGGCTCCTTTTATGCTGCAGTAAAAGAAGAACTGGTTTTGTTCTTTCGTTCTGCTTTATTTGGTGGACTTGATGCCACCGAGGAAGTAGATCTGCAGCTAGCAAGAGACAGTCTGGAGCTCCCGGAGTTTATGTCTGTTAAAGCATAAACACGTTCATTTTTTCCGAGTGTCGTTTAGTGTCTGGCTGCCGAATGCTGATTTCTAGTGGTTTTTGTGCCAGGGGCTGTGTCTCTGGGTAGGAATGTCTTGATGGATCCTCAGCTCTCCTTTCACTCTCAGCTTGCCAGCGCTGTTACTGGGACCAATTACTGTGTGCCTGCCTGTGGTTGTGCTGGCTTCTCTTTTCTTCTCTTCTCTTCTCAGGGTATCTCAGCCACAACTGAAAATTAGCCACACGTACATGGAAAAATAAGCGTGATGAGCAAGTCCTCTTCCTGCTTTTCTCTTGTGCTCCTTAAAGACCTTAATTAATCTTAGTGGAGGAAAAAAAATAACAAACAACACTTAAACTACGAATTTTCACTTAAGACCCAGGGGGATCTTTTTCTAAGCAGCTCAGGGTGGTTTAATCATGTGCAGCTCGTTTGAGCTCAGTGAGAGCCGCGTGCCTAGAACTCTGCCAGGCGGCGTGGCGCTGGTACATACGGCAGTGTCTAAACGTGATGGTGCCGTCCACTTCCAGGTCGCTTTTCATCCCTTCATGCCTTGTACATGAAGAGACACCAGTTCTGCTCCGTTGTTTGCTTGGGACAATGTCAGAAATTACAGTGTTTTACTGTGAGCACCTTCCCAGGCAGGGTCCTATAGTGCTCCGAGTCAGGCTGTGCTGTGCAGGGTCTCCGCTCTTGGGCAGCATTCCTGGGTGACTCCAGACCAGTCAGGGTCCCAAGCTTCATGGCCCCACCACACCCATTATTGTTCCACACAAAGCCCATTGCTGCTGTAAGATTTACTACATACCTATGCACAAGGCCAAAGGAAGATCAGAATGTTTCCTTTGGAACTGAGTTGGCAAGAGATTTAATGAACGATTGTGCAGCTCTTACCGACACTGGATACCTAATTCAAAAGTCATCCTGCCCCTGGTAAAATCATGATTACCAGCAAGTGAGAAAAACTTATCTGTTTAGCTCACGATGTATTTATTATAATTTGCTTATTTCTCAATTTTCCTGAGCTATCAGATTCTGAGTCCCCTGTTGTCAGGTGTAATTACTTTGGAAGACTTGGCCAGAAGAACCAAATCACGACATTTTCAAAATCCCTCTTGCTACAGTCCTTCAAATCCTTTTACCTGTGATAGGAAATGCAGTTAGGCTAACTCGGTAAATGCTTGAAATAATTGAATAAAATCCTGCTTTGAGTGTAGAATGCAGAGGTTCAAAGCAAATGGTTTCAAAGTCAGAGATTAAAATAGAAATGCTACATGATGGGGCTTGAAGGAGCAGGAAAAAAATTTCTTTCAACCTCTCTTGCAGCAATTCTGATGTTTTTTCATCATTCTGTTTTAAAACACAGTTTCGATTTAATGCTATGCCAAATGAGATAATTTATCTTTGTCTGACTGCATATTTCTACGTAATCTGCTTACCAGATTTCTAGTAGTGCTGTCAACCGTAAACACGGCTCCAGCCTACGGAGATTTGTTTCGGTGCTTGTGGCTGCGCGATTACCTCGCCCATCTTTGCTCTCTAAGCTTTATTTCACACTTAATGGCTTACAGCTCAGTCCTGACTTCTCCAAAAGAATTTTTTGTTTGCCTCTGATGATGCTGTTGGGAATACAGCGTCCCTTCGGAATCAGGAGGCGCGTTTTGAGCTCACAGCCGCTACCCTGAAACACTTTCCACCCACCCAGGGTTTACAAACCTAACAACAGTGTCTAGTTGGCAGTTACTTTTGTGCTATCTAAACAAACAAACAAAGGTAGTGTTTTGTGTGTTCTCCAGTTGTGTAAATACAGGTGAAACAGATCGCTCAGGCGGGTCCTGCTGGCCCCAGCCTTGCTCCCACTTGACACGTGTGTAATGTTGTACCTCTGGGATGTACCTGCTTCCAGATCATCTTCATCTTATTCCGTGTCTCTCACCGGTATTTCAAACTATTTATGCTGGGATCTACACTCAATAATTAAGCACAGCCAAGAACAGTCCTGAGAGCTGATGCCACCTGGCACAAGCAGAGGGCTGCTGAGCTGTGCTGGGAAACTCTCCCAGCCTGAAAAGAGGGTGCCCAGGTCCCCGCTGTCCTTGGCAACAGTTCGGTAGCCCCAGGACTGGCAGCACCAGCCCTATGCCTGGGAACCCTCTTGCCCTTGGATAATATGGACACCTGCAACCCAGGACCTGGGCACCTTCCTGAGTCTTACCTAACTAGCGTAGGCACAGCTTTATTCAACGCTTGTGTGCCGTTTTCCAAGGAACTTCATAAGTACAAGTCCCTAAGTGAGATTTGCAGTGTAGGATTCACGTTTCTCTGAATTGATAAGATTTCACAGAGTTTCTGAAGGAAACGTTTGCAGTTTTTCGTGCCGCGTAGTTGTCATGCAAGTGAAAAAGGACTAAGGGTAGAGAGAATAGAAGCGAGATGAGATTTGCCGTGGCTGTTCTGTGGAGCACCCTAACACCGAGCAAAAGCAGGAATGTTAGATGTTGGAGATCGGCGTCAGTGCTGTGTGGTAGAAAATGGAATTACTCCTTGAGGAGACAGTACCAGCTATCTGTGGAACCGCCCTACGCTCGGATCCCTCGTGAAAGATAGAGAAGCATTTCTGGTGTTGTACCAGAATTGAGGAATAAAGAGGACTGGACAGATGACAAACTTCCCTGACTTCTGTCACAGAGTCCTGTGTGCTGCTGCAGTGTGGTGATCAGCTTTCCCACTGCATTAGTGTAGCAAGAGAGCTCTGTGGGACCCTTTTTGCCTCTTGGATGGGGAGCTTGCACTGAGAGAATGAAGAAAATAAAAGTGTTACTTGCACTCAGTTTGCTAGAGGAATGGTTTTAGTTGCCAAATCATTCTTATTTTCAACAGGGAAAGGCAAAAATAAAAAGTCTTTAGGCATAAATCAGAGTATATGGCAAATAGTTCTCCCTGCAAAATCAATTATTTGAACACAGTGCATTTTTTAGAAATAGTTCCCATTGATTAAGCAGTATATGCAGCGAGCCAGAAACTTCTGACTCATTTTTTTTGCGATGATGTATTGCAGTAAGGCTTATTCCTGTTTGAAGTTAATATGTCAGCTGAGATTTATTTAATTTAGGCAAAAGAATCGCAACGATGGCAATAGATCATATTCTGGTGTGCTGCATTTTTGGTCCACTGGAAAAGACGGTAACAGGAGCTGGTGGTGGGTTTTGCCGAATAAAGAAAAAAACCCGCCAGTCAGCTGCTGGCTGGCTCACCTCTTTTAGATGCCTTCACCTCTGTTCATCTTTCCACGAGGAACAAGATCAGCTGGAGAAGAGGGAGAGTTTTTCTGCGACAAAATAAAAGTGAGGAGATGGGTTAATGTTCTGCTGTTAAACATCCTCTCGAGAGGGAGCCTCCGGCTCCGTTCGAGATAATAGACAATGAAGCTCTGAGACAGGAGCAATTTAAATTACATTTTAATCAACTCTCAGGAGGGAGGGCGGCATTGTGTGAAACCATTAATAGCAAAACAGCAATGTTTCTCACTCCGTCACTTGCGTGCATTACGCCTGAACAATCTGATGAATTAACAGATTATCTCCTAATTCACCCAAACGCTCTTCCGTGATGCTCTGGAATAAATCCCGTCCTTTTCCGAGCAGTGACGTTGGATAAACCAGGGTTTCCGATCGAGTTTCATTGCAGTTAAAAGCTGATGAGGGGGTGTGGGTTGGAGGCCACGTAAATGCAGGAGGCAACGTTGTTCTCGCCGCCGCGTCGTGACTTTGAACGGAGAGATTTTCCCTTCCTCGAGAGTTCTCCGCACCCTGTTGGCATTGCTGGGAAGCCCTTTACCCTGTGCCCGTGCTCGAGCCTCGGCCCAGAGCCCGACGAAGGGGCTGTGCTTTCATACAGCTTGTTCTTCTGCCAGGAGGCAAACTCAATCAGCAAAACACGGCAAACAGAACAATTATTTAGCGCGAGGTATCGGTGACAGAGACAAAATGGCCAGTGCGCCGTGTTAATCCCGCTTCCCAGGCTGGAAATGGAAACTGCTGATTAAGGGCAGCAAATCAATTTGCTAACTATGGCTCTAAAAATAAGGTGTGCTGCAAATAGAAAATTAATGGGAAAGGGATAATGTTGACCAGATTGATCAATGGCAATGTAAGGGAAGACAAATGGTGCGTAACTTTACTTTTCCCTTGGCTAATCAGCTGCAGGCCCATATGTAACCAATAAGGGAGCGGGAGAGAGCGCATTAATAAAAATTAACCAACCACGCTGAACGCTGCTCCTCCACAACCCCGAGGAATTACTGCAGGAAAGAGAAAAAATGTTTTACGTGAAAAAAAACAAACATGTATTGCCCAGAGTCTTGGGTTAGCTGAAAGAGATCCGCCGTGTGCCTTACAGCATCCCAGACCCACCAGTCTGTAGTGAGGAGATACTGGGAAAGGACAAGATCGTGGACAAGGGCATTGGTGGAGGGAGAGGGGGTGGTGCCTGAGGAGCACACACAGAGCTAGAGAAGATGTTAAAGGGTGACTTGTTCCACTGCCTGTTGCCATTACTGGGTTTGGTTTGCGATGGGGACCACGAGCACGGCTTCTCCTCGTGTGCTGATTTGGCAGTACTTGGGGAGAAAGAAAGTGAAGAACTTTGAGAAGATGAACGAGGCTTAAAGAGCAGTAATTGTCCTTCCAAGAAATGCGTCATTGTCCAGAACTAGTTTGTGATTAATCCGTCGTCGTTTTGGGGTGCTAAGGTATATTCTGAAGGGAGATGGTTCATTATTTATTTATGTACATTCCTAAGTGTGAATGAATTTAATAAATGCAGTCACCAGTCTGCAACAGGCCAGTGTTGATATCGAGCACAGTGAGACATCCAGCTGAGATCAATCCCAACTTGCATCTAATGTCATGGGGCTTCACTTGATTACTTGGGGGACAGAGGGAGAGCTGGAGGGAGGCAGGTCTGAGATGGAGAGCCAGTTATGTGCGTGAGATGACGTGATGATGATACAGGCAGTTGAACAAGCCAGGCAGCACTTAAACAAAAACCTGAATGATTTTGGAAGCTCTCCCTAGGAATGATGCTTTGGGAGGCCAGGTAAGTCAAATAGTCCTGACTGTGCTCTTCATCTGGCTCTAAAAGCTGGAGCCACCTTGAGGTACCTGCATCAGGAGGTGACCATTCTGATCTAGCATTTATGTTGTATGAGGCATCCACATTGTCGCCGGTGTCGAGATGCACGGCCAGCTTTCAGGCTGGCGTGGCTCCTCACCCCCAGGAGAGCGCTGCGCCTGGATCTTCAGAGACGCTCTTGTCTCATCGGCTTCCAGTTGTGTTTATTGGCAACCTGCAACGTGTTGCCATGCAGCTGGTGTGCAAGCTGGGGAGAACAGAAACAGCACAGTTGGGAGACAACACAAATACAGCAGCAGCAAAACCCCACACGTTTGGATAAGAATTCCAGATGGAAACAAAGTAAAACAGAGAACCAGCCTCCTAAATGATGTTTTTTTTGTGACAAACCTTCTCTCTTCCCTGGTGATTCCTCTTCAGCCAACTTCAACTGTCACCCCTCACCGGTGCCTGAGGTGTTTGGCAGCTCACGGGCATGGGGCCTGTGGATGCCGCTGTCCCGCAGGAAGGGCTACCAGGGCCGCCTCCGCTTTGCTTCGCCTTTGCTGGCGGAGGCAGCTCTGGTAGCCCCAGAGCTTGAAAGCAGCAGCGCCCATCAGCTCGGGGCCATGGCCAGGCCGCCCCAGTCATGCTCATAATGAAAGTCAGAGCACTGGTTTGGAGAGCTATGGCCGTGTGCTGTGGGCCACCTTCCTCCTAGCCCTTTCTGCTGGCCAGACAGCTCGAATCATAGAATTCTAGAATGGTAGGGGTTAGAAAGGACCCCTGGAGATCATCCAGTCAAATGCCCCTGCCAGAGCAGGGTCACCCAGGGCAGGCCACATAAGAACAGATCCAGGAGGGGCTGGAAAGTCTCCAGAAAAGGAGACTCCACCACCTCTCTGGGCAGCCTGTTCCAGGCTCCGTCCCCCTCACAGCAAAGAAGTTTCTCCTCCTGTTGAGACAAAACTTTCTATGTTCCAGCTTATACCTGCCATTCTTTGTCCTATTCCTGGGCACCACAGAAAAGAGTCTGTTCCCTTCCTCTTGACCCCCACCCCTCAGATATTTATAGACATGAACCAGATCCCCTCTCAGGCTTCTCTTCTCCCGACTAAACAGCCCCAGGGCTCTCAGCCTTTCTTCATAGGAAAGATATCTCAGTCCCTTCATCATCCTCGTAGCCTCTGTTGGACTCTCTCTGGTAGATCCCTGTCTTTCTTAAACTGAGGAGCCCCAAACTGGTTACAGACAGAAAACTGGTCGGCTTTCCTTCCTGCAACCCCCTCTTCCACTCAGCGCTGGCTTTTTTTCACTGCATCCAGGTCTCCAGGTGCATGTTTGCTTTTCTAGATCTCACCACAGTCGTTCCTGAGCGCTGGGATTTGCTCCGGCAGATACAACCTGCTGACGGCACCGCCTGGTTCTGCTCGCTAATTGCATCCAAAGTACTCAACCTGCCTTCCTCCCCTGCTTCCCTCTGCCTGCTAAGGGCTGAAAATCAGATGCGTGCCAGGAAAACAGACAGAGGTCATGTTTTATTGCATCTTTCCAGAGAGACCGACGTGTCAGAAAAGAACGGGAGGTCAAAGGCAACCTTTGCCGCCTCCGGTCTGCTTCAACCTCCTGGGCTTCAGGGGTGGCTCTTCTCGGCCTGGCCTGGCCTGGCCTTCTCTTGCCTCTGTCAGCATCTCTGGCGTCCCTGGGCCAGGCGTGTCTCACGGTCCTGCTCAGCTCTGCTTTGTGGAGGTGGGATACTGTCAGTGCTCCGTGTCTGGATCAGAAACGTGCTGGTGGAGGGTCTGACTGTGGCACAGGCCGCAGCCTTCCTGCTGGAACAGGCAGGGGCTCTGCTTCCATGGAAAAAAAACCAAAACTTCCTAGGTGTCGGGGATCAGACACGTGAACAGGCGAGCAGTTGTTATGAAGTAGTTTAGTAAATAAAATAAGTGGATATCACATCCCCAGCTGGAGTCACTGCAGTCCTAAGTGCTTGAAAATCATTAGTCAGGCTCTAAGAAATCCTGAGATTGGCTTAAATAATAGGAGATTAGAAAATGCATTGGGGGGTTCATTGAGTTGCCTTTCGATATCAAAGCATTAAAGGCTCCCATGGGTTGGAAACATATTTTTATTAAAAAGTGAAGCAGAGCTTTTCGATGTGGCTGCTTCTGTGTGTGAGGAAAGTCACAGACTGCAGCAGAAATCGCTGCAACACTTCCTGGCTTTTTCAGTCTGGGAAGGAGAGCAGCAGCGACCGCTTCCGATGGGTCAGCACCTGGCTCCCTAACTCCACAGGCACCATGGCAGCTGCTCCAGATTTACACCCGAGCGTTGCGAGACCAGGGTCAGAGCGGGCTTCTGCTGACAAAAAAAATGGTGCCATAAATTAAAAATTAATCTTTTACCTTTTGTTACCTTCTAATTCCCCCACATCCCTCTTCATTTTCTATGTCGGGCAGCAAAGCACAGGGCAAAACCTGTGGGTTGTGAAGTACTGAACACGACGTCCATGCACGCGGGGTCGTGGGTTTTGCAGTAAAGATGATTATTTCTCGTCAACTCCATTCGTATGCTGGTGTGGAGAGCCCATATGAAGATGAGGATTTTCTTTTGAGATCTTTGCTTGTCTTCAAGAATGATAAAATCTGATCATTGATGTCACCCCTAAAGAGCGGCGCTGGGGTACTTTGTGATGAGCCTGGGCTGAGAAATTTAAAAAAATCTGTATCTTCCTTATTGCTACAAGCTGAGGATAACAAAGCGCAGAGCACTTTTAATTCAGTTGTCAGTGTAGTGATGGTGATGCTGAGAAGGTGGTTGCACAGTCATTCCTTTTGAATGATGTCTCTTCTTGGTAATTGGGGTAATTCCAGATTTATGAGGATTACAAGAGCCGCACACCCCACAGTCTTTCTTGGAGGTTCTTGCAGGAGACTGAAAGTGTTGTCTTGTTGCAGCGAAACCGGAGGCAGGGTAGTGACAGGTAGATCATTCTGCCTTTCTGCAATCCTGTCTCGTGGCCTCTGGAAGATTTTCTCGTCTGTTCTATGTGCCACTGCAGCGTGGGCTGCCCGCCCGTGGCCGGTTAGATTACGGGTACGGACATCCCTTCCGCAGAAATGGCTTTTCATAGAATCATAGAGTGGCTTGGGTTGGAAGGGACCTCAGAGCTCATCTAATCTAACCTCCCTGCCGTGGGCAGGGGTGCCTCGCAGCTAGAGCAGGTTGCTCAAGAACGCTTGGTGTTTCTAGAGGAAAAGGCACAAGTGACACTATAAAGAGTGAGTGGGAAGCGGCCGTTAGCGCCTGGCACACCCGTGCGGCATCACCGATAATGTTGCCTGGGAACAGAGGAGGGGATGGCAGAGCCCAGCTGGGAGCCAGCGGGTCCTCCTCCTGGCTGAGCTTGGCCCAGGGGAAGGAGAGAGTCCCAGCACTCTCCTCCCTCCCTGCCTC
This sequence comes from Baryphthengus martii, assembly GCA_013396935.1. Classification (NCBI taxonomy): domain Eukaryota; kingdom Metazoa; phylum Chordata; class Aves; order Coraciiformes; family Momotidae; genus Baryphthengus; species Baryphthengus martii. The sequence continues at coordinate 86,669 of VWZK01004992.1, forward strand.
CCTCCCCCCAGCAGGGACGGGCAGGCGTGCGTACGGGGGTACCCGCCTTTCTCGAGGGGCTGGGAAGCGCCATCCTGAATAAATAACGACGCGCGCTCCCTTTTCATCTCGAACCAGACGCTTGTGTTTTGCCGTGAGGTGCCTACAAAGGGCTCTGAACAGCAGCGCGCTCCAGCGAGGGAAATTTTCCCATCCCGTTCCTTTGATGGTGATGGCGTGGGGAGAAGGAAGCAGACTGTCGGCGGCTCTGTAACGAGGCAGGGGGCCCAACTTGACAAGAAAAAGCGGTTCTTACCCTACCAATTTGCTTTTTATGACCTAAAAAGCATTCGAACAATTTATGCGTTTGTAAGGGCGTTGCAAAGAGACTTGAAAAGAAACTTGGCAAATTCCTCAGGAATCAGCATTCTTTTTCACGCCTTAGCATATTCTGTTGTATGAAATTATTTCATTTCCTTGGTTTTCTACAGGATGTTTTCCACAGTTATAAGGCTGATATTATTTTGGCTTCCTCCTGCCGTACATGAAACTGTTACCTAAGATTTGTATTCAGGGAATAAGCAAAAATACTTCATTTTTGCAGCAACTACCAAGGCCACAAAAAGACACACTCCTAAATTTACACTCCTGCCAGGCCCCAGCCAAGAGTTTTTGGTTCAGCCTCTCTGTCCCACCCAGTGCTGAGAGCTGGAAGCCAGGGATGGAGCCCCCCACCCCCAAACACCACACGTTGTCGAGTGAAATGGGCGCTCGGAAACAAAACGTCCATCTCGTAAGGACAGCACCCACTGTATTAGGTGCTTTAGGGCAGAGGTGAGTCACTCCGATTATCAATGGTTCTCATCAGCTCTCCAGAGGCCACAATAGTCTTTACCTGCAGCTGAGTGGGACCCCAATAAGGCTGAGCATTTTGTTTTCTTGCAAAGCTACCTTGTGAATTCAAATCAATTCCTTCCTGGCCAAGGTGTGGCAGAAAGCGCTGGTGGCCACCACGAGCTTGTGGAAGCCACCTACGGACGCATCTCTATAAACTGATTTTTGCAATTCATTCAAAAAATAGTCTGTTTCTGCCAGTATTTCCTAATTGTGCTATGAAAATATTGATGGCACTGGCTGGAAAGAAAATAAAAGGATTTTTTTATTCATTGCCAGTTCATTCCTAGGAAGCCATGCAATTGCAGTGAAGCCTCAGGCCTTTGGTAGCATCTACCTCTGGCTATTGCTTAGAGTGTAGAAGATTAGGATTAAGAAAACCTACCAAACAATTGAATGCCAGCTTTGGCAGGAACTGTCATCTCATAAAAGATTAACCCCTCCCAGCAGAGCTGGGAATGTTCCCCGTAGAAGGTTTTTGACTGAGCTGTTAGAGGAGTCGCTTTCATCACAGGCTAATGACCAGATAAATAAAACTTGTCACAGATGAGACTAAATAAGCTCCTCATAAAAGAGTTTCAGAAGGGTTGGGTTTTTTTATGGTAATAACAATTAATTGCCTACAATCAAAAGCGAAACTGTGAGTACATGAGGGAGATCCATTATTTGAAGGAAATCGTAACAATTGTTATGAGAATGAAGAAGTTGCCACAGACAACGTGGTACCTTTCAGCAGGCTCCTAGTGTCCTGTCAACAGGAGAAATACCAGCTTTGTTTTTAAATTAAACAGGAGAAATACCAGATTTGTTTTTAAATTACAGCAATGCTAATTGAGGACAATAAAGAAAAAAAACCAAACTCATCTTTTAAAGGCGCTCTCAGTTCATACGCTGCATTATTCAGAGGCCAAGCACTGAATCCACTGAAACCCATCTCATGTTTAAGGTACTGACCCACCCAGCTGCAGGAATGATGTGCAGCCCCAGTTCTAATTCCCTGTGATCCCGGGATCGATGGACTTTCTGAGGGCACTGAGCAGGGCATTTCTGAGCAGGGCTGAGATCTGAGATCCTCTTGCCACTGGGGTGCTGCCTGTTAGCATCAGCCCAGGCCACAGCGCTCCAGGTCTTCCCAAGGAGTCTTTTATGCTAACGACATTAACAAATATGAGTTGAGAGAGCACCTTCTAACCTTGTAGGGCTTCTTTGTGTGCTCTGTTATCGCTCAACACAAGAGCAAGCACAGCAGCAGCCTGTCTGAAGGGGCACGACGGGGCACCAGGTGGTGGAGGTCACTGTGAGAGGTGTCCTCTCTCACTCTCAAAACAGACCCTGCTTTGGTCCCTTTCACCTGACCACGTTGAAGGTTTTCTGGGTCTAGCAGAGTAACCACTGACCACCAGAACTTTTGTTTAATGCCATCATGTGGAGTGGATTGAGCCACGGCAACTATGGGGGAGTGACAGAGAAAAACAGGGAAGCACAGCAGGATGGGCTCAGGTACCGTCTGGCTTCAGGAGGTTTTCATTACCTGGGTTTTCTCATTTTCTTCCAATTAGCTTCTTCTGGGGAGCGATTAACCCCCTGGAAATCAGCTCACTTTTATAAAGGGCTAGAATACTCGTTAACATCCTCAACTCTTTGTGTTCACATTTGAGGAGCTCTGTCTAGGAACCTGCAGTTTGAAAGGGAGTGGGAGAAAACTTCTGGAAAAGTTCATTTTCCTTTCACATGAAGTCTAATACGTTTCTAATTTTGGCTATTTTATTAGAACTGAGCTCTTTAGACCAAATTTTTCCATCATTGCGCATTGAAACATCAGTTCATAGGAACTGAATTGGGTCCAGAAAAGGGATAAGTCAGCAAGTAAAAAAGTAGAAGTACTTCTCTGTAAGGTGCACACACACTCACACCCCACCACCCCTTCCAGCCTAATAACAAACCCAAGAATCATTCCTAGAAACTGACAGACGTGCAACAGCCCTCAAAGCTGCCAAATGAAGGGAATTTGTCAGAGAAGCAGCAAAAGCATCTGCAGGCTGAATCTCATGAATTTCAGGCGGAAGAGAATTCCACCAAATTGGGGCCAGGCACATTCCAGATGGCACAGATGGTTTAGCAAGTGGCAGATTGGAAACAGAACCCAAATTATGAGCAAATACATAAACAGAAATCAAACTTTCTCCAATAGGTAGGAGTCAAAGTCTGAAGGGTCCTCAGAAACAATGATAACATGTTCATTCGAAGCCTGTAAAGGTAGCCAAGTGCAGCGCCTGGGTAAAGATGGAAGATGACAGGTTGTGAGAAGAGCGTGCAACTTGTCAGTAGCTGCCAAGCTTGGAGAAGATGCTCAACAAAACAGAGAGGCAGAAAATGGCCCCTAAATGCAGCTCTAATCCAACCTGGGAACGGCAGATAAACAAGTCAGAATTCCGTTAACTGGCGCTGCAAAACCACTCTGAAATCTGGATGGAAAAAATGACACTGGTTTGGGGTTTTTTTGATTCAGAATATAATTTTGGCTGACTGGTCTGAGAGCCGATTATAGGTGGGTGAAAATGTGCAAATCCTAAAAGCAGTAAGTCCCCATGACCGTGTGCAGAAAATGTGTGAAAGCAATAGGAGCAATAAAAGGAGAATCAGAAGTCAGAATATTTCAATATCAGTATGGGAGGAAAGAAAATCACGGCAAAGCTAACCCTCAAAACAGCATATGGGGAGAAAGGGAGAGGAATTTCAGCTCCGAGTTAAACAACAACGGCTGATTTTTTACTCCAGTAAGACGAGCCACCATATGCGCTGTCCTTAAATTCAAGACGGCAGAAAAATTTAATTACTAGAATAATAATGTTGATTCCATTGCAGAGGCAGCGTGTGAAAATGCCAGCTATAGGTTTGTGTGTCCGTCTGCACATACGTGTGCACATACATCTTGACACACACGCAGACGCACAACGTGTGTGCGTAAAATCTTACAACTGCCGGTGTCTGCTACCCCCTCGAAGGCCCGGGTAGTGCAGCTTCCCAACAAGCACCCTCCTGGTGACGGCGCCGGCATCCGTGACTGCTGAATCCCTGTGTATTCTCCTGTGGTCCCTACTGCTGTGTGTGGATTGGGTTTGTGCCCTAAGGAGGGATTTCTGTAGAGTCCGAGTGGTGGGGAAGGTGCCGTGAAGCTGGCGTGCGCTCTTCACACCTCCCGGGCTTTTCCTGGCATTGTGGACAAGGAGTACTCTGCTGGGAAAAGGTAACAATAGTCATAAAAGTGGTGTCACTTTGGTCTTTCAGGCGGGATTGGCTCTTCTGTCTGGTCCTCTTGTAGAGAGGCTGTGGATGTGCTCTCTCTTCCTGCTCTTTCGATGGAGCTGAGGGCATCCCACCTCCCAGAGCCAGCAACAGCCATGTACCAGGAAGTGCCGCGTCCCACCGTGCCCACGTACGTTGCTCTTCAGGTTTTCAGGGTTGCAGAGCGTCATTGAATCTGATGGGGTTTGTTTGTGCTTTTCTCTGGCTCCCTGCACATCCCTGGGATGCCAGGTTGTCACGATCCACTGTTGGGTTGAATATTTTGGCAGAAGTTAAACCCCTTTGCTTTCCTTCCAACCTCAGGTAATTCTGGGTGGCTGGGGGCGGCTGGGCTTATCTCCTGAGTGATGTCCAATTAGATAATTTATCGTGACCAGGTTTCACGTGTTCTCGGGAACAGAATTAAGACTCAAAATGGAGTCAAGTGCCAATCACTTTATTTGGCCCACAACAAGCACGCAAAGAAAAGCGAGAGAAAAGAGTGAGAAAGAGAGAGCGTGAGAAAGTTGCGATAGCTACCACCACGGATCTGCGGTGTCCTGTCAGTCCAATGTATCTTCAAGTCTGGTGGGAGAACGTTCCATCTGGTCTTTGTTGGTCTTGCCTTTTATATCATTGTCCTGTTGCATAGTCAGTAAGTTCTGGGAGGTGTATCTCTGTTCCTTACACCAACAATGTCGAGACAGATTTCTAGTCCCTTACACAGATCAAGCTCTGGATTTGTTCTGGAGACATGGTTCCGAGGAACCGTCTCACAGCAGGGATTGCTCCACAGCCCTTTGGTGCAAAGCTGTGTCGTCGCTCTTCTGTCACCCAGTGTCAGAACCCCTTTTTTTCAAAGAGAGTTTGTGCAGCCTATCAACAGACCGTGAAATGTCAATCTGAGAAAATGAAGCAGGAAAATATAAGCGTATTTAAGCTGAGCAGTGTTGCTGCTGGCCAGGCACGGCACCTCTTCTTTTCATTTTTTAATCTGGTCTGTCTGCAGTACCATCCCTGCACCGCCTCCCTGCTTTCCTATTTTCCCGTCAGTCTCTGCCCTACTCCTCGCCCCACTGCCTGTCTCAATTTCTTTGATATTCAGATCGACTCAAAACGCTCTCAGATCAAGCAGCGGGAAGAAAAGCAGTAATTTGTCACAAAGGTCATGCACATTATAAATCCCAGATAGGTGCTACAGTTTTGTCTCCCTATCTGCCTGAGCTCCCTCCAAACATCTCAACATTTTTGGGGGTGTGATGCCACCTGCCTCCTCTATTTTTCCTAAAAAATATTTTTGCTAAAGGAAAACTAGATTAGGGCCACACCAGGGAGGAACCGATTGATGGCTAATTACAGAAGTCTTCAGGCTGTGGTCACTATACCTTTGAGAAGGTGATGAGAGGGAAAATGCATCAGTGCGTTCTACAGTTAGAAAAGAATGTGTCCCACGCCCTGCGGAGGTGGTGATGTCCTGTCCCCAGAGGCCTGTGGCAATGTGAGATGGGCTCGCCGAAGCGACAAGAGGCAGATACCGTGAAATTTTCCTGATGGCTGGGAATTCCCCAGCAGTTCCTTGGGTGACCATTCTCACTCCTGCTGGAGTTGCTGTTGACTTCAAAGGAAGCAGAGAGACCCGTTGGGTTTCTGTGTGTACAAAAGGGGTTTTTCACCGGCAACCAAATGGACTCTTCATACCAGGAGCAGATTATCTGATCTGTCTTTTTTTTTCATTTTCATTATTCCCTCTGTTACAACTGTTAATTTTTTTAAGTAATTTTGTTCCTTCCCTTTCCCAATTCCACTTTGGATGCTTGATCCTGCCTCATACTTTCTCTCTGACCTCCCAGCCTGTTGCCATGGAAATTTGGCTTTGTAGCTTCACTGATGTATTAGGGAGAAGACAAAAGATAGGCCTGGTGGAAAATAACCCTTCATTTGCTAAAAGGGCAGGACTGGCCATGGCTGAACTGCTCCCAAGGCTGAGGAAGCCATGAGAGCCAAGTCCCGACTCTGGGTTTGCCGCGCCAGGCCTGGGATCGGGCTCCAGCTCAGCTCGTGTGTGGCAGCACCAGGAAAGGAGGATGACTGGGAGCCCAGTGCTGGGAGAGGGGTTCAGTCTGTGTCGTTGCCCACCATGAGTGGTCACAGCTCCATGGACTGCTAGATAGGTGCCAGAACTTCACCGGCGCATGGGCCCTGCTGGGAGCCGGGGTCCGTACGGCTGCCAATGGAGCCCTTGATTGACCCAAGGCAGGACTCACCAGGCTCCTTGAGATACTGAAGCTCTCAGAGCCAGCCCACGAGACAAGGCTCTATTAGCAAGGAGAGGCCAGATGCCCACTGAATATTTTGGTTTATTACACCTGCTGTTGGCTGTAGAAAAGGGCGAGTGGTACCCCTTGGCCCGCTTGGCCCCCAAGGGATCCCACGGTGATTCCAGTGGCTTTTCCTGGAGGGTGGGTGAGCAGCGCTGAGCAGTTCCCCAGAGCCCCGCAGCATCCAGGGCGCTGCCTGACATTTCGGTACAATCTGAGGCCTTGCAGCCCCTGCCCGGAGCACGGTACTGGTGTCACTGCACTGGACGTGGGCCAGGCCTCCGAAGGGCAGTCAGCTGGTTGACAGGACAATCATGTTGCAGCCCAGTCTCTCCATGTGACAGAGCTTTCCATTCCTGCTCGTGATGCTGCCGCATTTTCCTCTAAGGGCAAATGTGACTTAAGCAAAGTGGCAGAAGGGAAAGGGACCGGTCAGCCTCCATCAGGAGAAAGAAAAAACCATCTGTGACAAACCCTGGTTATACTAGAGATGATGAGCATTGGGAGCGACTATCGCCGCAGCGGGATCTCATCTGCTGGGTCTCATGAACCTCTGAGGACTGGGAACCCCAATAAGAAATGGGAATGCTGGAAAATAGAGGAGGATCAAGCAGCCTTGTCTGAGCCAGTGAAAAGGAGGGGGAGCTGCTGTATCACCGACCGGTGGTGCCTCTGCTCCGAGGGAAGAGGAGAGCCACAGCAGCTGGAGAAAGCAGACTTTAACAGCTGGCTTCGCTTCCAGCCCTGCTGAAGGGCAGAGTGGTCCTCATGCCGTGGGAGCTAAATCTGAGTTCCCAGCACAGTTTCATCCGCTTGCCAAGGATTAGAGCCGTGCGGAGCCGTTCTCTGGGGACAGAGGAGGGCCCAGGTGCTTGTACAAAGTGAGAGCCAAACTAAGGGGTTTATCTAAAGCTACTTAGACCGGTGAGAATCTTTCCACTGAGGGTAGTGGCCTCGGGATCAGATCCTGAATCTTTGCAGGTTGCCTTGAACAAACCTAGATCTTTTTTAACATGGGGTCATCCATGTTATCCTAAGAATTTGCTAGTATTCTCAGCCCTGAAATGACCTCTGCTGTCCTCCAGCATGATAATTTCCTTCCCCACAATAACCTTCTTGTGGAGGTGTCACCAAGGTCCTTCTCCTCTGTATCTCCAGCCCCCACCTGCTTCTCCTGGCTTTGCACAGGTTGACTCTGGTGCTGTTGCTCAGAGCTTCTTGTGGCAAGGGCTCTTGGTTCCTGCATCTTGGTTCTGGACTTACAGACTCATAGAATCACAGACTGGTTTGGGTGGGAATGGACCTTCCAAGGCCTCCTGGTCCAACCTTTCTGCAGGGACCGGGGACATTGGCAACCCGAGCAGGTTGCTCAGAGCCCCAGCCAGCCTGACCTTGACTTAGGCTCACGGAAACTTGCTTCTGGCTGCTTTTTTTTCCAATTTCTTGATCACAGCCTGGCCACCAGAACAAGGTGAGGGCGACAAGGGCGAGGGCTGTAATAAAGTCACCCCATCGTGTTTCTTCTTTATTGATCAGGCAACACGGACAGCAATTCTTTGCTATGGACTCGGATGTTGTGTGCCAATGGTGAATACAGTAGCATTGCTCATGCCACGTATCTCCTGTCATCAGGCTGACACAGAGCACTGATTGATAGGAGCAGGATTTGCCTGGCAAGGCTGTGCTATCACCAGCTCAGTGTCAGAGACCTTTCTGAATGTAGCTACACAATGCTTCAAAAATATTTGTGATGGATTTGTTTCCAGTTAGATGTAAATCCTCCAGCAAACTCTAGATTTATTACCTCTATTGCGTGTAAAATGGCTTCTTTATACCTCACATCAGCTTGCCTTCAAAGCAGACGGTACTTACAGTTTCTGGCACTCTACATTATAGTCATTTACCATCATACATATTGTGTTCTTCCATGGCTTTAATGTTAAAGGACACCTTTCTGCCCTATCTGAAAGGAGGGGGAGAGCAGAAAACTCAGGTATTAGCAAAATTGCCGTCATTTATTTCATCACATCATGGCAAGTATGGCTGAAATAACCGATCCATTATCAGAGAGGTGATACATCACTCATTATTTGCTGCTTGCTCTGGCAAGCCCCTGGCTCAGCACATACACACCTATGGATTGGGAATGTGAATGTGCAGTTGTGATGAGCAAAATGAATGCTGATATCTACTGCTCTGCAGCCACTGCTGTGTATCAGCTGTCTCCCCGTCCCTGCCTATTCCCCCCGCTCTGTACAAGCAGGGAAATGTTCCATCTATTTGATTTCCACCCTGGCTATTGCTCAGTAGCAGGTGAGTCAGCTGGGGCTGACAGACAGACAGACAGATATGTTACTATAGCCTTAAAAAGCCATCCGGTTGCAGCATCCCATAGTCAATCCCTATATTTAAGCCCCTGCAGGATCAGAGTGGGTCACAAGTGGGATGGATCGGCTGTGTCCATCCCCACTTTGGGTGGGAGGAGGCTAGGCCACGGTGGGGACACAACCGGCTCTGTTCCTGTGCTCCCAGGAGCTGCAGCTTCCCCGGGAGGTTCCTTTGGCAGCTCCTGGCAAGGCAGGGCCGGGCAGGGCAGAGCTTCTGACACCAGAGTTTGGGGGGGCTCTCCTTGTGCTTCCCAAATGTTCTTTTGCATGTGGCCTGAGGTGCCCTCTGAAGAAAACCAGAGCCGTGCGCAGCGTCCAAGCCCAGCTCTTCACAATCACTCCTGTGGCTTAGGATAAGAGGAAATGGGCTGAAGTTGCGCCAGAGGAGGTTTAGGTTGGATATTAGGAAATTTTTTTTCACTGAGAGAGTGGTGAGGCCTTGGAACAGGCTGCTCAGGGAGGGGGTGGAATCGCCATCCCTGGAGGTGTTTAGAAAACGTGTGGATGTGGCTCTTCAGAACATGGTTTAGGGGTCATGATAATGTTTAGTAGACCGTTGGACTTGATGATCTTGAAGGCTGTTTCCAACCTTGATGATTCTGTGATTCTCTGTGGAACAAGAGGCCTCGCTTGAGGCTTGGTGTTCATAGTTTCTGGACTTGTTATCTGCAAGTTCAGCAAGTGGCTCCATAAAACCAATTAACCCTGAGTGATGCCTCAGCTCTCCCTACAGTGAGGACATCACTCCTGCACTCTTAGTTTTTTGCAGTCTGGGCAACACGAGCACGCTCCAGAACTGCCAAGTCCTGGCCAGGACATGGAGCTGCCCCACAGGCCCATCCTAGGCAGTTGAGCCTGTAATGAAATCCCTGCCCACTGGAAGGGCAGAGAGAAAGAGCGTTGCCGGCCCACTAAACATCTCTTGTTTCACGTGCAGTACAACCAAACTCTGGGTATTCTCTGCTGGGACATATCCCATAGCCCTGCTGGCTGCCTGTCTCTTCTGCTCCCTAAGATCTATCCAATCTTCTTTTCCCACTTTAAGAAAGTTGAGGGGTTTTTGTTGTTTTTTTTTTAAAAAGAGCTTTTGTCATCGCCTGTCCTGTAGATCCCTGGGTGAGATTTTATCTGCTTTTTAAAAAAATTGTTACTACTATTGCATTATATGATTCTATTCAGGGTTTGAAATGTTTTTTCTAGTCAAATTCCCCTGTTCTCCTGAATGCTGAGTTGCAGATGCTTTATAAATACCATTATTCTATTGTTTTTAAATAAGAATGCTGTATAGTCATGGAAAGGCTGAGAGGTAACCCTCCTGTTCACATGTCTCTCCCCCTCTCCACATTCCCTCGTCAGCCCCATTAGCTAATTGGGGGCTACAGGCCTGCACCCTGGGGAGCAAAGCCCCATAAATAAGCATTTCTACAGAGGAACAGCTTCACTATCACTCTCGATTTATCAAAACAGCCAGAAGATAACGGGCATCGCCTCTTCCTGGGGATCTAGACGAGGGAATTTCTGTCTCAGTATTTCTGTATCTGCCAGGAGAGCTGGGTCGGGAGCAAAGCGAGTCATTCACGGCTCACTAGAGCAGGGAGCGGGCGCAGCTTTTGGCAGCGTGACAACTGAGCGAGAACATGTTTTCAGATGGTGGCTCCACGTGCCGTGCTCGGTGGCTCCGTGCCGCGCTAGAGATTCCCCGTCCCAGGGAGCGACGTGTGCGACGGGGCAGCTCTGCCGCGTTTCGTAACCGCGGCCCTTGGCGAAGGATGTGCGCCCGCTTGGGCTGCTCAGGAGGTTTTCGAGTGTGAATAATTCCTAGCAAAAATGGGACAACTGGAAACAAAACAGCTTTTCTTGTCAGGCCATGTCTTAGACGCAAGTAGATTTTTAAGCACCAAAATGAAATTCATAGAATCACAGAATCACAGAATGGATTGGGTAGGAAGGGACCTTTCAAGGCCACCTGGTCCAACCCCCCTGCAGGAAACGGGGACATCTGCACCTAGAGCAGGTTGCTCAGAGCCCCATCCAACCTCCCCTGGGATGGTGCCAGAGATGGGGCAGCGACCACCTCTTGGGGCAGCCTGGGCCAGGCTCTCACCACCCTCAGCATAAAACATCTCTTCCTTCTCTCCAGTCTGAATCTCCCTCTGTTAGTTTAAAGTCATCCCGCCTTGTCCTGTCCCAACAGGCCCTGCTCCAAAGTCTGTCCCCATCTTTCTGACAGGCCCCTTGAAACCCTGAAGGGCCCCCAGAAGGTCTCCCCGGAGTCTTGTCTTCTCTAGGCTGAACAACCCCAAGTCTCCCATTCAGTTTCTCTTTGAACTCTCCATTATGAGCACTTGGAGTTTGGGCTTTTGCTTCCAGTGGCTCAATTTTTAAAAATCTCCTTTGCTCTTATCCAAGCTGCAGAAGACGAGCGTGGGGGTGCGTGTTTGTCAGAGGACAGACAGACAACTGCAAGGTCCGTGTGGTGCCTGGCAGAGGGAGGGCCCCTCCGCTGGTGGTCGCGGCTCACTGTGAAAGCCATAAACAGAGGGGGTGATGAGCAAAGCCATGGGCAGACTTTGTGAGCGGCAGCGTGGGGTCCTGCCCACCCCGCTCTGGCCATGCTCGGGGCTGCCAGGCTGAGCTGGAAGGATGGGGCTGTCGAAGCAGGCGGGGAGCGAGAGGCTGTGTGAAGCCTTGCAGACGTTCTGATAGCCACAGTGGCAGGGTTGCTGTCTGCCAGACACCACAAACAGATGCAAACCGCCCTGAAGAGCCTGTGATTACCTGCTGCTGAGAGCAGCAATGTCTGCGCTCGGCGAGGAGCAAGCCAGGGTCCCGCTCCGGAGCGTGTAGGTTCTTACAGAGCTCATTTGTGACGGAGGTGTGGGAATTGCTAATTGCTCGGGCGGAAACGAACCACTGTTAGGGCTTCAGATCGATTTCTGTTTCCAGACTTACCTCCCACCTTTCCTAATTGCCTGGAGGAAGTTCCTCAGGGAATGGCAGTGTACTTCCCAGGCTTGGCTTCAGCCTAAAGGTGAATATTTGGAGAACTCTCAGCAAAATGAGCCTGGCTGGTTTTGTGATGTGTGGGCATGAAGAGAAACCAGCCATTCCTATTTGTTCCGGTTGCAGCTTCTCTGCCCTTGTAACTCAGGAACAGCTGACGCCAGGAAATTTGAACTCAGCTTGTTTTATAGACCTCGGTGATGAAGGAGAAAACAGTTTGTGTCTGAAGAAAATCAATTTGATATTCCTAGAGTTGGGAGCAATTAGAGTCGAAGGCCAAATTTCGCTTTGAAATACAGCAGCGCAGCCCCGCTGGAGTGCCAGTCCGAGGGCAGAACTCATCTTGGCACATTTTGTCCGTATTCATGAAGAAATCTGTTTTTCCTAGAATGTTAAACAGAGGTCGAAAGGAGGAATGGCAGATTTATTCTGCACGAAAAGCTCGATTCCAGCTCTGATGCCAACCCATGGGCTGAAGGATAAATGCTGTGAGTTCAGCATGGAATAAATACCTCAGCCATGGCAGTGGGAGGTCTGTGCTGTGATCAGGAATAGGACTGGGCCACATAGAGCATCTGACCTTGGCATTTAACAGTATTTGTTCTGGACATATTCCTTAGAACCGGTATCTCTCGGTAAGACAATATGCATATGCTGCCGTTTCCTGTTCCAGTTTTTCTCTGCTCCCTTTTTTCCTTCCTCTTTCTCCCTGCTCCCTGTCTTCAGGCATCTCTGTCCTTCCTTCTCCCTTTCCCTCCCTGCAGCAATGCTCCAACCTGTGATCTATAGGCTCTCTCAAATATCTTCCCCATTCCAGGGAATGAGAGTTAAAGAGTTAAAGCTGCCATTTAGGTGTCAGTTTGGGGTTTCAACTTGACCTGTTGGTGACGGTAGAGAGACAAATTCTCATTTTTTAGAAACACAGAAGTAACAAATTACATCTCATCAAAGTGTTGTGGGATCAGTCACATAAATCCATTGACTGGGTTTGAACCAGCCTTTGACTGGGGTTTTTCGTTGGGTGAATGTTGTTTCTGTCAAGCTGAGCCCTTGCATTAAATTCCACATAAAATACCACCAAATCTGCCCCTTCATCTTCGTTAAGCTGCTTGACCCAAGAAAAATCACTGTAAGCTGTAAATGGTTAAAGGGAACAGACGAGTCAAACCCCTTAAACCCAGAGCATCTCAACAGACAGGGGGGTTTTTCCAGCCCCTGCCCGTTCTCGGACTGTCACGTGCAGCACCAGACAAACTGCAGCAGAACAGCAGTTCTGAAATCAAGCTTTCCCACACCCAAACCATCACAAGAAGCCTCCCCACGTGGCCCAGCCACCCCCTGACGATTGAGGCGATTCTCTGCTTGGTCGGGCAGCCGTGTGCGGCAGCAAGGGCCGCTGGCTCTGGCCGAGGTGGAAGTGTAAACCAGGGCTCTCCTCCGCTCGGGCCAAGGTGATGGTACCTCTGGAGAATTGGAGTCAGAGCGCTCAACCCTTCTGCCCGAGCGGAGCTTCGGTCGTCGTGATGTACGTTTAGAGTTAAGCAGATGTGACTGTGGCTTGGCTCGGCGTCAGCGGGCAGATTTGACATGGATTTTGTCTTCCTAAGCTGCGTGCCCTGCGTGTGTGGTAGGAGATTCTGCCGTACGTCGAGATGATGTCCCCATATGAGATGATTTTGCCCCGAGTCTGTAACAGAGACTAAGAGGGAGCCTTGTTACTCTGCGTTTCTATCTCCTGTCCCAGTGGAGACAACGCCGTGTGGGCGCTTCGGACCATCTCAGCGTCCTCCGTCTGATCCATGGTACCGCCTTTCTTGGGCAGCCCCTTTCAATAGTTTTTTATAACTTCTGACTTATCTTAGAGCGGTTTGGGTTGAAAGGGACCTTTCAAGGTTCTTTCAAGCACTGAAAGGCCAGAATAATGAAAGACCTTGATGTGTTTACTGGAAGAGAAGCCTGGACCTAAATGATAGAAGACTGCTTTTTTCTCTGGTCTGTTTATAGATATAAATGCAAACAAATAATAAACATGAACTCCGTAGGTGTGCGTTAATGAGAAATAACAGCGCTCGCCCAGCCTTGCTCCCCGCAGCCGCTGCCCCAGCCTGCCTGTGCCTGCGGGGAGGCAGAAGGGACAGCTTGTCGGTCCAGAGGTTTCATCTTTGGACAAGAACGTTTAAAGGGAGATTAAAATTGTCCTACCGTCTAAAAATATTATTCCATTTCTCCCTTCCCCTTCCATCCTCCCTTCCCTCCTCCCCCTGGCAATCGGCGTGTTCGTTTAAGGCTGGTGGCTCCACAGTGCTGTCTCAGGAGGGAGGTGCAGGTAGAAGCCCATGTTGACATGATCCTGTTAATGACCCGCGGCGCCGTGATGAGGCTGGAGCTCTGGAGGGTTTGCTCTGCGCCGCCGACTTTAAGTGTGTGGTGCAGACGTCACGAAGCGATGGAGCGCGCTCGGCCTTGCAGCTTCCCGGGTGCAGAGCCAGCCCTGGGATGGCTCCAGGGTGGCAGTGCTTTTGGGTTTCAGTAGGGTTGAAGGTCTGGTCCGTTGCTCTAAAGTGGCTGCAAGATGGTCAAGAGTGTGTGTTGCCTGCACCAGGAATAGAAAATGAAGGGCTAGGTGAGGCCTGCTCCCCCTACAAGTCCTGCTGCAGGAAAAGCCAAATGAACCTCATCCATCCATCCATCCATCTGGCTGGGATCCTCTGGCTCGTTACTACCCTCTTTTGTGAAAAAATTAACAGACTCTAGAGTCAAAAAGCCTCTGAAGAACCACACGGAACAAATTTTAGCCAGTTGTAGAAAAAGATCTGAATCTTTACTAAAACTTAAAGGATTTTAAAGAGTAATTTCTAGAGCGACCTGCTGGCATCATCCCTGCTGAGATTCCCCCATGTTTTTTCTCCCAGACCCCCGTATGGGCTGTGTGGCAGCGAGGAGGAGGACCCTGATGCCTGGCCCTGGAGCTCGCGATGCCCTCTCTTTCTCACCAGACGATTGTCGTTCTGGAGCCACGAAGGGAGCAGGATTTACCCCGTTGCCCATTCGAGCAGCAGTGGAGCCAAGCAACTCGCTGCGCAGTGACTCAGCCTGCCCTTGGGCACGTCTCTTCTGCTGCCACTCCAGAAACCCAGCGGCAGAGCTTTCCAGCTGCAGCCTTTCCCCTTCAGCCCATCGGGGCTACGATAGGCCCGGTTTAGAGCTGGTAAGATATAACTCAGTGCTCTGCAGGCTGTCCTCTTATACCAGAAGGGTCTTCTGGAGGGAGGTCTCTCTGGGTGGCCTCCAGAGCCACTCTAATAGGTGACAGAGCAATAAAAAATCGGTGACAAGCTCCTGCTCAGATTAAAGCTCGGTGCCAGTTGTTTTCTTTTCTGACAATTCTGCATAATGTTTCGTTTTTTAAAATAAATATTTCTTTTATTTTCAGGGATCATTTTAAAAATAACTCGTAAGACTTGTGTTCATCCTATTGATTTGTTAATCATGCTCTGGCAAAAGCAGGTGCTCCAGCGGTGAGGGGGTGTTTGTGTCCTGCTGCTCCCCAGACCCCAGTCAGAGAGCTGCAGTCCAGGGCTCAGCCTCATATTGCTCCTTCTCCTCCTGTCTCCAGGAAATATCACGTCTGGCCTGACTCCAAACCTGAAAAGGCTTAGCCTGGTTAAATAATTCTTGTGACAGTTACGTGTCTCTTCAAACCACGGGTTTATTAGGGAACCATAATTTTGGTCGGTGCCTTAAGTACATTCTTCCCTTTTGCCGTCTTTTCAGTCCCGTCTAAGCTCTTCCACATACATTTTTAATGCGCGCCAAAGATTTTGCATATAAAAAGAGAGAAAGTTTGGAAATGGTACCGGGTAAATTATGTAATATGATGTCATTTCAAGGAATAAGACTGGATATTTTTTTCCCCCTACGCAGTATGCGCCACGTAGCTCGGAAGATCAGCGTCTGCCTCGGGCGCACGTAGGGTAGCCAAATGATTTTTCAGGAGACGTGCTGAAAAAAATGGAGTAGCCAAGGCTGAGCCCAGTGCAAAGAGTTATAGAGCCCTTGACTTCAGTTAGTTACCAAACCCAAAGACGAATCTGACTGTAGAAATTAAAAATGTGTCAGAGAAGAAACCCTGTAAAGCGCCTGAGGCGCTGCTGATAAATATGAAACATTTGTGCCTTGCTAAATGTATTTTTTCATAATTACCAGTATATGGATTTGTATTGTTCAAAGCTCTAACAGTGGATCTCCCGTGATGGATGCGCAGTAAAACAGGACTAATTGGAAGCATTAATTTAGACGGAGGCAGAAGTTGACACGGGGCTCTGAGGAAGAGATGCTTTATGTTGCCAGAGCAAGTACAAAGCGTTTGCCTGCGGTTTGCACGCTCACGTCACACCACCTTCGCGAACAAATCGTTACAAACCGGGGCTGTGGCGTTTTTTTCCTCTTTTTGCTTTATTTCTCTCCTGATAAATATCTCGGACCCAAGGTCATCTTAAGGAAATAGTTGTAATGCAATAGAAACGTTGCTGTAGGTGCTGCTGTTTCTGGGGATGTAATTGACAGTGAAGGAGCGTGCGGGAGCAGCTCCCAGCAGGGACCCTTTGCAATAAATACACCCTAAATAAGCTCGGCAGAGAGGGAGAGAGACGTACCTGCCTGAAGAGCCACGTGCTGCACATCGCCTCAAAAATCTTCTCTGGTTCAGGCCTGGGACAGCAGAGGTACATGCTGATTTTGTAGCTCCCTCTGATTTATGTGCCAATTCCCTCCCTGGTCCCAGTCTGGTAAAGGGTTGTGATGCTTCTGGTACGTGGGTGCTGCCGCTGGCGTCAGGTGGAGCAGCTTTCACAGAATCACAGAATTCTTGAGGCTGGAATAAACCTCTGAGATCATCAAGCCCAGCCTATGACCTAACACCACAACACCAACTAGACCAAGTCTTTCCTTAAACACCTCCAGGGATGGCGACTCCACCACCTCCCTGGGCAGTCCATTCCAGCGCCTAATGACCCTTCCCTGAGGAAGTGCTTCCTAAGATCCAACCTAAACCTCCCCTAGCGCAGCTTCAGGCTGTGCCCTCTCATTCTGTCATGAGTTGCCTAGGAGAAGATCCCGACCCCCACCTGACTACAACCTCCCTTCAGGTAGTTGTAGGGAGTGAGAAGGTCCCCCCTGAGTCTCGTCTTCTCCAGGCTAAACAAGCCCAGCTCCCTCAGCCTCTCCTCATAAGACTTTCCCTCCAGTCCCTTCCCCGGCCTCGTCACTCTCCTCTGGACCCGCTTCAGCACCTCAAGATCTTTCTTGAAGTGAGGGGCCCAGAACCGCCCCCAGGACTCGAGGTGAGGCCTCCCCAGTGCCGAGTACAGGGGGAGAATTCCATCCCTCCTCCTGCTGGCCACAATATTCCTGATGCAAACCAGGATGCCATCGGCCTTCAGTGTCACCTGGGCACACTGCTGGCTTTCCTTCCAGTGTCTTGCTGAGGCAGCGCCCAAAGCAAGAGGCTGGATTCTGAGTGCATCAAAATACCACATTAGGTGGGTTTCTGGTTATCTTCTCTGTTTTGGCCGGTTCACACCAGGTAACTTGGTTTTAGCTGCTACAGATGAGTTGCTGTTTGTGAATAACCTTGGGCCAGGCAGCTGTTTCCCACATCTTTGGTATGTGAGCACTTGAGTTGTATTTAGATCCCTTCTTTGAGTCAAACGCTAATTGCCAACGAACCAGGTAAAGGGGGAATTAAGGACCCAAGCAGCAGTTGTGCGGAGCGGTCACGGTGGCTTCAGGTGGCCCACCCAGCACCCAGATTCAAAGAGAATAAAAGACGGGCCTCTCTGCTACTTCAGCTACTCCACCCAGTTCTTAATTGCAATTAATTTTGTGATAGTTTCTTACTTCTCATTTGGTCATTGATCTTCAGCTCCCAACCCTGTTCTACCTCTGCTGGTTCCTTTAGCGTTTCCTGTGTTCTCCTCTTGGAGTCATTCGTACACTGAATGATCTGACTAATTGCAGAGGAGCTGTCCTAGATTTACACCGGTGCAGCAGAAGCCATCATATGTCCCAGGGGACTTTTCCTGACACTGTTCTTGCTGCTCCTGGAACCGGTCCCTCAAGCAAGCCGTCTGTTATTAATCTCCATCCAGTCCTTTCAACTCATATTGAATGGGGCTGAAACTCAGCACTTTGTCTTAAAATGACGTCCTTTGTATACTGTTCCTTGATATCGCTCCCTCTCGGTGTCCTGACCTTTACTCAGGCTGCTGCTGCTATATTCTCTTAGCCGCAGTAGTTCCTGCACAGCCTAATGCTCTCCTGCAGCTGTAGCGCTGCCGCGCCACCCTTCGTGCTCCGTCTCCAAACACAATCGCTTCCCGATAGTGCACTTCGCTGTGGGAATCGTTTTCCTGCTCAGTACAGTGACAGCTGAGAATGCTTAAAAAGGGAGAGAGAGGAAAGGGAAAATAGAATAAGGCAAAAGTGTGACAAGACGACACTTCTGTCAGTATTATCGTGGCTTTTCATGGGAACATAACGTGGGAGTGCCACGCAGCTCCTCCAGCATCTGTTTGTGGAGGCCCCGGAGCGATGGTTCATTGGAATTCATTCCAAGTGCTCAAACAGAAAGTTCTTCGGTTGTCGTGAGCTCTGCTGCGCCCTAGTTTCAAGGTTATGTTTTGTATATTAATAAATTAAGTCCAGACTGAGGAAAGCCTGGCTCAGAGCAGCGTTAGCAGTAAAAACATGTTATTAGCTATTTCGGAGATGAATTTGTCTTTCCGAATGCCCCACTGGGTACAGTTGCAGCGTTTCCGAGGAAACAACCGCAGCTGTATTGGAAGTTGGTTGCCGACGCATCGGGAAGTCTCCAGCCCTCCCTGGGACCCCGGCAGGCACTCACATTAAGGGCAAGGCAGTGAATCCAGGTCCTACCACCAAGGTAGGCACTGGAACTATCAAAAATCGAACGTTCCCATTAGATGGCTGGCATTTCTGCGCTTCCACGGGGAAAAAATCAATGGCCTTCAAGAGCAGAGCGGTCGGATTGCAGGGCTGGAGACACATCACACAGCAGAGCGTTAGCAGAAGCACCTCAGGAGGTGGCTCTCGCAATGCTTTCCCAGCTCAGGGCTCGCAGGCTGCGGGTGGAGGGTGGAGGCAAAGGCGTCTGGGCAAGTGGTGGCCGCATCTCGGAAGCCACGCGGGGCGGTGGGCAGCACGGCCCGGCCGCGGTGCTCCTGGAGGGGAGATGGTGCAGGGAGGGAAGGCAGGAGAAGAGCCGCTCTCCGGTCTGCCTGTGGACTCCATCCCCCCTCAGCAGCCGCTGAAGAGCAAGTACCGCGCTTTGGGAATGATACAAATAGCCTGACTGAACTAACACAAGGCTCCAGTGCAGTTGCTGGAGGGCGAAGGAGAGAGATAAGATGTCATATCACCGGCAACATAACTGGTATAAGCGAAACGGAAGTCAGGGATGGCTGCACACGGAGGCTGAGCTAACGCTCACATCAAGAGGGGGTCCCTGAAGGGCCGTGTGCTGGCAGGGCAAGGAGGAAGAGCTGGTACATTTAATCTCTGCACAAGGGCCGTTCCGTGGATAATCAGAAGTTGTTAGGGCTGTCAGTCCAATTTCCTTCCCAAATAAAATTAAGTGTGGAGGTGATGACATTTCAGGAATGGGTGCAGTAGATTCTCTCCTGAATATAAATAGAGGCGGATTTAACCAGAAGGGAGAGACGAATGCAGTATCTTACTTGTGAAGTGCCGTGCAAACTACGCTGCGCTTGGGCTTGTGCTCCTTAGCAGGACTGTTGTTCCAGTGACTCCCTGGGGCCGGTGCGAAGGAGCACGTGTGACAGTGGCAGCCTGTCCCGTTTAAGGCAGGATGCAGCTCTAGTGACCCGAGTCTGCTAGGAACACTCAAACCATGGACTACAGAGGATACTGTGGATGTGCAATGTGCTCCTACGGGAAGGTGAGAGCAACACATGTTCAAAATAACACTCCCAAGTCTTGCACATCTATTGGTAGTGGGATTTCTTTTTTTTTTTTTAATGCAAATGTGCATATCAAAAGAGGCCACTCACACCCCAGGGTGCCAGGTTTCACTGTGCTGTGTAGCTGCCTTCACTCTGGGTAGGAAATGGGCTCGCAGGAGTGAATGAGCCACAGAGCAGAGAGAGCGTGTTTTTATAAAGTGAGATCCTCTTCCTCCCTTCGTCTGTATTTCCACTTGAGTTCCCGATCCCCTGACTAATCAAGTACGCTTTATCACCACGTCATCTCACCCTCCTGTTCTTTCTGGATGATATTGCTTATCTCCACCTCTTGAAGCTAATTTGGGAGCAAGAGCACTGAGGGAAATAGAAGCAGCAGAGTCCTGCTCTCATGAGCACAAATTATATCCAGCTGCTTCTGTGACCTTACTCGTACGAAAATAGGATTTACTACACCGTTGGACCATCGCTCCTTCCAGACCAATACCCAGCTTCAAAAGATGGCCAAAAAATCCATCTCAGTACCTGTGCAATCTTGCAATTCACCTAATGGAGCAATAAGCCCATTTCTTCCTCTCTGCAGGGAACAGCTGGAATTTTCAAGAAGGGAATGTGATACGGAGCGTGCACCCCTCGGCTTTCAGGCCTGCACCTCCATTCTTTGCAGCCTGTGGAGGGGTTCCGCTGACCCCGGGGGCCATCAGCAGACCTCGGGAAGAGCAGCTCCCAGAGGAGCCGCGCGGCTCAGTGCAGCCGGGCCCTGATGGATACCCAGGTTATTCTGAAGTCAGCCGTAGCTGAAGCCACTCAAGACAACCTCCCATCCACACTAGAGGCTTTGCTCGCCCTCTGTCAGGCAGCCGACGATAGGAGCGGCTCGTCACAGCCTTTCTGCCTGATTTCTGTGAGACCCGACATCCGCGGGCTCTGCTCACGGGAGAAACTTGCACTGCCTTTTATAGCCCGAGGCCACCTTGAGAATTATTCCCATTCAAATCTCACACTTCATAGCCCCAGACCAGCAGCCAGTCACCCCTACTGGACATGTTGACTCCCTTGATCTTGCCCTGTTTTGAAAGTTCTTACTTGCCTGGAAGATAAAGTGAGACAGTGACTAACTGCACACCCGCCCCACACCTTTAATGCCTCTGAGGAGCTGTGTCCCTTTCCCTTCAGCTGGACAATGGTCAAAACCAGAGCCAAGCTTTCCTGCAGGTGTAGCCATGGTGGTTACTCTCTAGTTGTGTGCTCACCTGCTCCCATCACCAGCCATGCGAGCTCCTCGTGACACACTCTCACTGGAGATCAAGCACAAGGGTAACCAGGCGCTTGGAGGTAATGACGTGTCTGAAGGGAACGTAGGTGATAAATCCCCGCAGTTACTTTCAGTGAGCAGATGACTGAAGTACCTTGCGGGCTTGTTGGTCAGCCCGTGCGTAACTGAGACGTCCCTTCTGGCTGCAGGGTCAGCATTTCTGTACTTGCAGCTGGAGAACTTAAGCACGGCTTTTGCAAGGATGGGAAACAAAGAGCTGCCTCGTCGAGGCAGAGGGATGGATGAGGAGGGCACTCTGCTCAGCCTCCTCGCCGGGTGTTACAGTACGCGTTAGATCAGCCATCGATGAGAAGCTACTGGGAAAGACGGGGGGATAGACAATCTGTGCATACCTATAAATGTTTCCTTAGAAAAGACAAGCTAAAAATGACTGCGCTGTAATGAAAGAGTATCCTGAGTCTAGAATAAGCGTCCTTGATTGATAGATCAGGCGGTGTAAATTACTTAGAGCTGGAGGCTTAGTCCTGAGGAAATTAAGTTTGGAAAAGACAGATCACCTGGTGCTAGAATCAAAAGCCTCTGACTTGGGTACCTCCAACTGCAACTGGGAGGATTTTAAAAGGAGTGTAGCAGTCTAGGAGCTGTGATGTTTTGGAAGAAGGCTTATTGATGAAGAAGTGGCTCCCAGCTCCTCGTGCCACTGCCTCTGCAGTTCAGCAGGCGCCGGGCGTCCTGCCCAGCGGGGCCAGGCGCGGCGGATCGGTAACATGCCGTTTCTCGGAGAGGCAGCAGCTCCTACCTGCAGCTGAGTTGTTGCTTACCCATTACCCTCCAATATGGGAAAGAAGAGGGTTTCCTCGTGCATTCCTGTGGAAAGGCTGCCAGGCCCTTGCTCTGGTCAGCTCTTCATGCCAGTGAAGTGTTGCTCTCTAAGGCTTGTTGTTTGGTGTTCAGTAGAAGCTGGTTCTGAATGTCCAGAGCAGCGGGATCTCCCATCCTGGAAAGTATTGCAACACAGAGACTACATTTCACCTTTTCAGACAGCACTTTTATTTATCCATCTGCGGTACTAAACAAGTCCTCGCTTTGCTTGATGACGATGCCATCTAAATAGACCAAGGGATACAAGGTGGGCTCCATCCTACTTAATCTTCGTCACCTGAAGGATGGACATTTGTTAACGCTCATCATCCTCGGGGTGACGACTTTGGCTGATGGCAAGAGGCCTCTCAGGGGATGGGTGAATGGCCTACCAGAGCCACGGCTGCCTTAGACTAAGCCCGTAACTTGCATGTATCTGAAGTTACTCAACCGTTTTCAGGAGCTGTCACAAACCTCTTCAAGATGGCTTTGAATCCTCCTTTCCGCCTTCTTAGTGCTGCTTGTGAAATGGATACCCCTGCTTGAGTCAGCATCTGTGACACCAACTCCAGCCTCTCTTGGGCAAGATCCTATTTTAAGCTTTTTTATCAGAGGCCACAGCTATTTGTGTCATTGTCAAAACTCTTCAAAAGGTGGGGTGACATTGATGGTAGGTCTCTTAGAAGCCAGAGGTTCTGCAGTAACACAAATAGGCTCAGCAGCACTAAGTGCAGGTGAAAGAAAAGCCAGCTGCACATCCTTTCTGTCTCCCTTGGCAACAGCATCCTGCCAACTGGAAGTGCTGCCAAGGGAGGGCTGGGAGAGAAGGGCTGTGATCGCAGAGCTGGGGCTAGACAGGCTGGGGGGAAGAGGGGAGCTGTCGGCCCAGGGAACACTCTCCTGCTTTTAAAATTATTTTGGTGGTGTTCCACATGGTTTTGGACAAGGGAACGCACGCAGCCTCTGTCCTTACAAAGAGTTTTCAGCTGAAATTCCAAAGGATTGTCTCTGCAGTTTTGAGCTGTATGTTTCCCTCCATGACAGCACACAGGGAAGAAATCTGTGGTGAGTTACGACTTACAGATGTGGCAAATCCTCCAGCAAAGGTTAAAATTCCTGCCGTGGTTCTCTTGTTACACCAGCTGCAGCCCCGTGCTAAATCATTGTTTGGGCAGCAAGCTCTTAATCAGCCCTGGGCTCTAGAAACTGCTAAACAGCTGATATTTATAAGGACCAATTTTCTTTTTTTTTTTTTTTTTGTAATGCATTAAATATCTTTATTTAGAAAAACCTTCAGATTAGAAACAGGAAGGGTGAAAAGTGAGCTGCAAATGGCAGGGAGAAGAGGAGCACCAGCACAAGAGCACAGGGATGCAAAACAGATCTAAGATTATTGTTAGTACTGTCTTTCCATGTCTTCCATGAAAGGATCGTGGCTGTGAAAACAGAGTTTGTGTAACTAGGGGTGAAATACATCTGTGATATGGGATATGCACCTGCCTGGCTTTCCTGACAGGGACTTCAGTCCCAAAACAGCAGCACTGGGGTGGCTGTAGAGGCCCCGTAGCTGCTAATGCTCTCAATCTCAAACCTCTCCTGACAGCATTGTGCCTGTCTGCTTTGGCCACAGTGTCAAAAAAAAGGGGTCTG
The DNA here is from genome assembly GCA_013396935.1 of Baryphthengus martii. Lineage (NCBI taxonomy): Eukaryota > Metazoa > Chordata > Aves > Coraciiformes > Momotidae > Baryphthengus > Baryphthengus martii. The sequence continues at coordinate 110,322 of VWZK01004992.1, forward strand.
GCTGCAGCAGGCTTGTAGCTGAGGCCTGAAAAAAGGAGGAACTTCTCACCTGGTGTAGTGAGAGAGAAGAAGGAACTGGCTTTTCTCTCTAGCAAAATAGGAGGGATGAATTTTGTGAGGAGCCCGTGTAACACACTGCTCGGGCTGTCCCCTGGATACCTCAGGGACTTTGAATCAGAGACTGAGTGGTGGGAGTTGCCCTCGACCCCTGGGGGGTTCCCACCCTGCTCTCAGGAAGCCCCGGACTTGTTGCTCTCTCACCATTTCCCCGTGCGCTTTGAGCTGGCCGCAGAGGGCACGTTTTTGTGCTCCTGGGGCAGCCTGTTCTTGCATACACCCAGCTGTGCCAGAGAGAAACAGAAAAAAGAAGAAATGGAAGGAGGAGGGGCAGAATCACGGCTTTAGGAATCACAGGATCTGTGGACTTCTTTATGGTTGCAAAGTGGAAATTGCCCATTCACCACTGAGCAGTGAAGTAATAAAATGCAGACCGTGCATTTCGATGCCAGGAAAGAGAAGGAGAGAGGAGGATCGCTATTGCATTCCCCGTATTTTCCTCTGACAGGAATATTAATATCATTAGCGATAATTGAATGAAGTGGAAAATCTGGTGGAGGTACAGAAGCAGGGGGTAGATCTGTAAAATCCATCCATCCATCCATCCACACGGACAGAGCCCAGCGCTGGGCTGGAGGGAGGGCCCTGCGCCTCGGAGCCCCGCGGGGGCTGAGCAGCCTCCCAAGGGCGTGCAGCTGGGGCGCGCGGGGCTGTTTTGTTCCCAGAAAACGGGAACTGCCGGCGAGCCTCTGGCATCTGAATAGACCCGTGTCAGACAAACTGTATCGGGACTTGATGGGGAACCGAGCTGGAATACCAAGCAGCCCTTGGATCTGGAGGCAGCGAGGGGGACTGGCTCAGTGAGCGATCCTGCCTCGCCGTGGCAAAGGTGCTCCAGAAAGGAGCGAGCCCTGGCGCCCCACCGCTTCGCAAGACACGCCTGCCTGCGCTGGCTCTGTCCTCATTCCTCCAAACCACTTCCAACAATAACAGCAACTCCCGCCTGCAGCTGCCTCCTCGGGGGGAAGATGGGCTTTTCCTTTTTCTGCTGAGGGACGAAGCTTCTAAACCTGTGCGATGGGAGCAGGTGAGGATGTCTGCTGACAAGTCCAAATGATATTTTCAGGTAAGTGATTACCTTGAAGAAGCAGCTAGAGTCAGCCTCTTGCTTTTTATTACCCTCCTCTCGGTAATTACCGTTGTCCTAGATTGTCAGAAAGCCTTTTCACAGCTCCTGCAGCTCAGCTCTCTGTGTATATTTGGCTGAACAGGGGATCTGAAGCATTTCTAAAGCACCTATTCCCGGAGTATCTGTGTGACTCTCGTGCGGCATGAGGAGGAATCGGGAGCTGTCTGCTCCGTGACTTTGCAACACCGTCCTGTTTGTATCCCCCTTTGTTTAACTCCCTGCAGGACCAGAAATAATTGTGGTTTGCAGGCTTTCTCTCTCAAAGTTTGTGATGGTAGAGCATCTTGGAGGCAGTAATGGTGTCCTGCGGTGGGTTTATATTGTCGAGCAGCCGGGACATCTTGCCACAGGGAAGCTGTAGCTCCCGTTGCTGTTGTTGCCCGGGCAGTGCCGGCGAGTGTTGCTTCATTTGTGTTTGTACATGTGATGTGCAGAGCTGCTGCTGCTGCTGCTGCTGCTGCTGCTGCTGGTTTATCTTCCTGCAAATAGAGCTGGTACTCGCTGCGTCTCACTCCCTGCGTTTTGGCCGGTGCCTGGTGTCTGGGAGCCGGGGCGATCACCCTCTCTAATGCTTACCGGGGGAAACGGACAGTCACTTGGAAGTTAGTACCTGGCGGTTCTGGTGTGACACCCACTGACAGGCAGGCAGGGGAGAGAAATCTTCTGTGCAGAGTAACCTACTTCTTCCCTCAGTTCTGCCACCAGTCATGGAGATGTAATTTGCTTTAACTCTTTGTTTGGGCAAAGGCTCCTTTATTGTGAGTGAAAATCATATTGCTTTGGCAGATTGCAAAGAATTGACCAAACCAAAAATGAGCACAACAAAAGTAACACTACGTAGTTTCTGCAGTTTCCATCTATTATTTTGCTCCTCGGAACATTTTCGGTTTGCTGAGAGACACACGGGAAGTTAATGGTGTCGTGAAGAAAGCTTTCGTCACAAGGCTAGCATTGCTGTTGCTTGGACCGGGCTGTGCACAACCTTCTCTCACTGTTAGTAAGTCAAGACTGTGAGAAGCACGGAGAGGCTGCAGCACCCTGCACAGGGCCCACGTGCGCCCCGGCCCTGGCTCTGCAGATAATGGGTCCTTTGTAGGACGCTCCCTTTGCTTCCCTCGCCCACGGCAGTCGGAAATAATGAGTCCAGCGGTAGGGCTTTGCACAAAAAAGCTCTTCCTAGAGCAAAAATGTTTGCCAAGCACTGCTCAGGGTGGCTCTGTTTGTCTTGCTGCAAGGCCTGAGGCAGCAGAAGCCAGGAGGGGTCAAACGCCAGACTGCGCTTGTTGTGCGTATTCATTTGCTGTAGGAGATGTGAATGTGCAGCTCCAAAGTTTCCACTGTATCTCTGGCAATTAGGACCTGGTCCAAAGGCTGCTGAAGTCACTGGGAACCGTTCCACGGGCTTTAGATCAGGAGTTACGTAAGGCTGCGTTGTGTAAAGGGGTGCCCGGGGAGGCTGAACGCGCCAGGTGAGTCGCCAGCCGCGTGCCCGCTCTGCCGTGTCGCGCAGCGAGGACCTTCTCGAAGGGCCCGTCAAGCGTCCCGTGCAGCACCAGCTGGTACCAACGCCTGAACAAAGCCTTCTGATGTTGTCCTGTGCCGGGCCGCTGCCTCCTGGCCGGGGCTCCCGAGGTCCTGAGGTAGAGCAGTCAAAGAACGTTAGCTGCTCCGGCCCAAATTCCCATTTTTCTGGCTTGGAGGGAGGGAGCTCTGCCTCCTGCGTGCAAACAAAAGGGTTGTGAGGACATTCCCAAGCAGTAGGACCCTGCTGATTTCAGTCTGGGAAAGCAAACTATTCCTAACCCCCAGCTTTCCTGAGACTCGCTGGGGACATCGACCGCAGTCTGAAAGTGTCGCTGTGAAGGAACTCCTCTGTGGTCTTCACGTGCACGACTGCGCACACCGCTTCTGGACCCCTCACCTGAGTGTACGGTGGGAAGAAGCACTGCAGGGAGATCCTGTTGAGATTGGAACCATCCCACCACGTTGTCAGGAAGTTCTTATGGCTGAACGAGCATCGGCACCCTCTGCCTACCCTCTGCTGTCGCTCTGCTCTGCTTCCTCCTGCGGTTCATTCATTTTGTACTTAGTGAGCTATGCAAGACCACAGCTCACACCACAGAGATGTCGGGTCAATCAGCCTTCTCATTAGGGCTGAATGGTTTTAATGGAATCATAAAATTAGCCTCTAAAAGTGGGAACCTGACACACGGCATTTAAAAGCCAAACCAGTTTGACCCCTTTTGAGCACGAGCTCCTATACTTGAGAAATAGCCCCTTATGAAAAAAACTTAACGGTGTGAACTGACCTTTGAAAAGATAATTAATTATTATTATTGCTCTAATGTGCTTACATCGGTCTGTATTGCCATTATGCCAGCTGACTGCCAGTCCTCACCCCAAAAGGCTCATGCTCTGAGTAAATTCGGTCCAAAGAGTCTTAGGCAGCCAAAACTGAAGGGTTTGGACAAGGAGCTGCAGGACTGTGCTTTGAACTGACCGGGAGCATCTGCTCTGTACCATTTCACCTGGATTATCAAAATTTGCCCGTGGCAGCCTGAAGGTTTCCTTTCAGCAGTGGTGTGACTGTGGCAAAATCCAGCCAGAGCAGGTTTGGGTGATGATGCAGAGTGTCTGAAAACACAGGTTCCAGCTTTACTTCTGCTTTCCAGTTGGCTGTTGATCAGTTGTACAGCCAATTAATTCTACATAAAAGGGCCAGCAAAGCCCACTGTGAAGTCCTCCTTATCATCTGCTTCTCCCTAAATATACAGCACTGGCTGTTTTCACAGTGATCTCCTAAGCTGCACATTGTTTCAGTAGTTAGGGGCATAGATTAGCTCTGGTTGTCACTGGAGGACAAAAAAGGTGCTAAGAAGCTGTAGCGTCTTCACGGTGGCTCTGCAGAGGCTGTCAAAGGGAGCCCGGCAGATGAGCAGAACCTGACTGCACAGCCTGAGTCAGCTGAACGGCCTGGGGGTCAGGGTTTCTTGCCAGAGAAATCACCCCGATGTAGTATTTCCTTTGAATAATTGTGGCTACTTCACAAGCCAGCTGAAGGCACGGGCTAAATGCACCTGGCTGCGGGTGCCGGGTGTTGGTGACCTGCTGCCGCAACGACCCGCCCCAGCCAGATCCAACTTGTTACAGCGGCCACCTTCTGACCTGTCAGGATTGCAAGAAATGGACGTGGCCACGAGGTAGGTTTTTAGCCAAAGATCAGGCTTTCTAACGCCAGGGCACAAAGTGCAGAAAAGCTGACAATCTCCCTGTTCCCGTAGGAGTGTCCTGGAGAGAAACATTAACCCAACAGAGATGTTTTCCTGCACGTCAGCTGCGGGCGACAGTCGTTAAAACAACTACGCGCACGTTACAACGATGATAGTCTAGTACCGCACGATTTGCCAACGCGCTTTATCTCGTGTGCTCCGAGCGGCAGGCCTAAAGTTTCCTGAAACGTTATCTCCACGCACAAAATCCCAGATAAATTGTCATCCTTTCCTCTTTGAATTTGTTCTGTGGCAGCAACTTGTCTTGGCACAAAATATTAGCCATATGGACACTAGAATATCTGCTTTGACCTTGACCTTGCAATAGGTGCTGCCAAAAACGTGAAGCTAACTCCTGCCTTTCATTTCCAAGAGTGATGCTCCACGAGAAGAGCACAGTGGGCTCTCCTGGTTGCGTCGGAGCGACCAGAATGTGTTTTTTTTCCTCTGATGAGGTGTTCTGCTAGGAGCACGTTGTCTGCAGCTGGCTGGGAGCCGGGAAGCAGTATCCCAGACGATGGTTTGTTTGGCAGAGGTATTTATTTCAGAAATAATTTTTTTTAAAAAGAGCTAATTTTAATATCAGGCAGTGGCAAGTGCATTGCTGGTAACTGGCCTCCACTGCAGTACCCAGGCAGTGTTTTTGTCTTCTGGACACTGTGAAATTACAGGAGGCTGCTGGGGGCCAGGTGAGGTGAATTCTGCTGGTTGCAGAGCGAGCTCTGCGCTCATCTGCCTCACAGGTGATGGTCAGTGAGCCGAGCCCAGCATTTAGCTGGGTGTGAGGAACAGGTCCCGCTTCTTGGGAGAGCTTCCGCAACCGCCGGTTGTAATTAGGACTAGCACAGCACCGGGGGTGCCATCTGGTGATGCTCAGTGGGCCGTGCAGAAGGAATTCATTCCGTGTGCTTCTCCATGGGCAGAGATCCACTGTACACGCGACAGCTTCAACATATGGACACGGTGGGATGTGATTGATGTGGTCCCTGCAGGTGACACCAGCTCACAGTGTGTTAGCCCTGCCTCCCAGGGAGCCTGATGCCGCTGCAGCTGCCCGTGACCCTTATCCCATTATCTGGAGTAGGAACAAATGGAAGAATTGGTGTTCCCAGGGGTGGGAATCTAGCACCTCGTGAAATGGCGAGCACCGCAGAGCGTGGCGGGAGGCGGCTTTCGCGCAGTCTGACCCCGCAGCGCCCGAGCGCGGGGCAGGTTACGACCAAACGTTTGCTCATGGGAGCGAAGGGCGGTTTCCTTAGGTTGAGGCAGGGCTCTAATAATCGCGTGGGGGTTTACAGTGGCTGTGGGGGCTGTGTCTTCCTGTCCATTTTTGACTTTTGAAGATTTTCTACATCCTATACTCTGAAATAAGCGACTCGATCTTCTGAAGTTGCTAAGTCAAGGACAGCCAAGATAACCCAGGAAGCCCTCTCTCCAGACATCCCTTCTTGACCTAATTCGGCAAGGGCTAAGCAGCTGCTCTCTCAATTAACAGATTGCTTAATGGCGCCCGCGGCTGGAGGCAGCCAAATTGGGGATTTTCACAGCCAAAAGAATGAGCGTGCTGAGGGTCCCCATAATGATGAGGCCATTCATCTGGAGGCCTCCTGGCCAAAGTGAAAACGAAATCATCTTTTGTTTCTACCCCTAAAGAGTAGGACGCTTGGTGACTTCTACAGGGAAATCAGCTGCCTGTGGCACTTCGGCACGCTCTCCGTACAGCACACTGCTCTCTGCCTTTGCCGCAGAGATTCCCACAACCTCCCCGTTCCCACTTTGCCGCTCCCATGGCCGCAGGGCCGCTGCAGCCCCTGGCAATTTTCCTGTCTCTTCCTGCTTTCCCAGAGAAGCCAAAGTGGGATGCTAACTCTTCCGTCCTTCTGCAGAACATGGGAGGTATTCCTTCCTGCCGGCCGCGGAAGCCGTGCTGTTGTTCCCCGTCCATTGGTCCCTCCCTGGTGTCTCACCCTCCCTCTGTGTTTTTTTCCTCCAGGTGTTCTACTGATCTTGGCACTGACAGAAGAGCTGGTGTTTTCTGTTCAGGTACTGTCTCCCACTGTCTCCTCCTCTCAGGGCTTCCCGATGGACACTACCACTGTCACAGCCATGGCAGCAACACCTCGCCACAAAGGCCGCCACGCGGCAGAGCCCCTTCCCACCTCCGCTCGCGCCGTCCCCCGTCCCGTCAGCCCACCGGAGGAAGCCCCTTCCACCGGGCAAAAGCCAGCGAGCGGCCCTCACCCGGGCGAAAAGGAACCGTATCGTTTGTACAACCAGAGCGCTTTGCACTCGGGACAGACTCGCCCCAAGGGGAAAATATTCCAGGTTTTCAAAGGCAACTTCTCAGAATCCTCAGAGCCTTACCTAAAGACCACCCTGCACTCTCCCTTCCCCACTCTGAGGAGCCCCTTCACGGAGCATCCGTTTCAGTCCCAGTCGGCGGCATCCAGCGATCCGAACGGCACGGGGCTGGCAAGAACTGCGCACTCCGAGCCTCCTCCCCCCCGGAACGCCTCGGGGAGCCTGAGGGAAGCAGAGCGAGGGGACGGGGCCGAGCTCGTGGTGCAGGAGGCAGATGTTGCCACCACAACTGCTGGACCGTCAGCGGATCCCGAAGCAGTGTCGGTGCCTTTTAAACCCACGCGCTACGGCATATGGGATGTGCTGAGCAAAAACAACTCGTGGGTGACCTTGAATCTCAGTACAAATGTCCCTCTGTTTGCTGGCCCTGGATCTGCAACAGCGGCTGCGGGTCACTCGGTTCAGACCGCTTTTGACGTCAGCGTCTCCTCCTCGGCAGCGGGAGAGCCCAAGGGAGCCGCTCCGACGCCGGACGGCGCGGTGACCAACGCGACCTTGCTGGGCAGCGCTCTCTCTGCGGTGCCTGCCACGAGGTTGTCCAGCTCCATCTCCACGGCCGGCTCCACCGCCACCGGCAACTTCCTAAACAGACTGGTTCCTGCCGGCACCTGGAAACCTGGGGTGCAAGGAAACATCTCCCATGTCACCGAAGGGGACAAACCCCAGCACAGAGCAACCATCTGCCTCAGCAAGATGGACATTGCCTGGATCATCCTGGCTATCAGCGTACCCATATCCTCATGTTGTAAGTTAATTCCTGCTTTATTTCGCTTTCTCTTTCCTTAAAATTTGATTTTCGGCCCACGATTCGAGGAGCAGGTGGAGAGCTAAGAGAGGCAGGGTGGCTGGAGATGGATGAGAAGCAATCCCTAGCCAGAGATCACGCTCACTGACTGAAGAGCTTAGCTTCACAAGGCAGGGCTAGGATGTCCCCCCTCAAAGGACACTTGCCCTGTGGCCATTAGAAAGCACTTAGACTTTTGGGGCCCTCTATTAGAGGCTGTAGCACAAGGCTGAGCAACTCCAGAAGGTGAAGCAGTTTTTCTTCAAGGCGTTTCAGCTGGTGACCAAAAATTGTACAAGTCTTTAATCCGGGAACCACTCTCTGCTGCCCTGGGCTTGGGTTTAGAAAGCCCACTGCTAACCAAAGGATTACTGACAGATGTAGTGACTAATACCTTAGGAAACACCAGTTTTCCAGCACAATGAAATAGTTCATTGCAGGCAGTTCGTGAACTACCAGATTTTAAAGTTTGATAACCAAAGTGCTAGTTTCCTCCATTTCAATTCCAACTTTGCAGCTGCTGAGGGAGCAGGAAGAGTTGGAAATCCTGGCCTTCAGGAGCCAGCCACCTGCAGGCCCAGGGCAGGCCGGCTTCCCAGAGCTGGCTCAGGGTTCCCTCATTTGACTCCGTGACAAAAATTGAGCGAGAAATTATGAGAAAGCTCGTGAGTGGATGCTGGGGTGTCCCCTGCTCAGCTGGGATCTATCGGCAAGGTGGGACGATTGTTCTCTGGGATGTCACTGATGCAGGGTGTGATTGTGCTGATCTGTCTGCAGCGAAACAAAAGCAAACATTTCCCAGCCTTTGCTGCCTGAGGAAACATGAAAGGGTAGGAGCCAACAATACTGAGCATTAATTCTGCTATTTACAGCTCGGGGCTGTACCGAGGACAGGGCGAGATGAGCTGACCGAGCCCATAGCTTATTCCTGCCAAAAAGGACAGCGCTGCTCTCTCCTGCCCTCACCTGATCCTGCCCCTCTCCAGCACCCTGAGACCCTTTCCGATTGCTAAAGTGGCCAAAAAAGAGCTGCTTTGCACTTTGCTGCTTTCTGTCCATCCGGTGAGCTGGGTCAGCTCCCTGCAGGTCCGATGAGCACAAGAGCTGGAGGAATACGCACCTGGAGAGGGAGAGAGCCCCACGAATCCTTCCGGCAGCTGCAGATCACGGGATTGGCTCAGCATATAGAATATCCTGAGCTGGAAGAGACCCATTGAGGGTCATCGAGCCCAACTCCTGACTCTGCAGAGGGCAACCTCAAAGTTAAACCGTGTCTCTAAGAGTGTTGTCCAAACGGTTCTTGAACCCCACCAGGCTTGGGGCCATGACCGCTTCCCTGGGGAGCTCTGTTCAGTTCATACTTCAGAAGAACCGTGTGAGATTCCAGGCAGAAGTTGTTTGGGGTAGTATGTGGCTATCTGTTAGACTTGGACGTCCAGGCCCATCAGCTCTGCTGTTGCCAGCGTGGTTAAAACCACGAGCAAGCCTAACAAAGCTTAAACCTCAACAATGGACCGTGCAAACAGAGAGGCCGGAGCAGCGGTGTGCCCTGGTGCCTCTGCGGGAGCTGGAGAGGAGGAGCTGGGCCAGAGCAAGCCCGTGATGAGAGGCGGTGATAGCTGATGGTCTGATGAACAGAGCCTTGTCTACCAATCAGCAGAAAGAGAGCATCACAGAAACTCTTCCAAACGTGATGTTTTGGGCCAGTATTCAGCAAGCAAACTGGTCTGGATAGAAAGCATCCCGGTACAAACCACACAACACCATCCCGTAGAGCACAAGCATGGGGAGCGTGACCAGTGGCCAAACTGGTGTGTGTCTGGGCCTGCGACGTGCCGCATGGGAGCTAACAACTGACAATAGTTGTTATTATTATGAATAAGAATGTGATGAGTCAACTGGCGGAGTTTCTGACCCAGTATTCATTCAGTAGTGGGGTTTAACCTTTGCTTCTTCCAGTACGTGCCCTGCAGGACGTGCTGACCCGACTGCACCCCTTCTTTCTGCTGTTTGTGAGCTACTTTGTTTTCAAAAAAAGGCAAAAGCAATTTGGGAATGCTCTCTGCCGGCTCTAGTACAACCGAGGGCTTAAAGGATTCCAATACTTAAGTCCTGCTTTCAGGGCCAGATTTCCAAGGATGGTCTTCAGTGAGACTCTCCTTTTAAAATCTGCGGATCCTCAGAAGTATTTCCGAGTTGAAATGAATGGTAGGCAGGCAGTTAAATGGGAATTTTTTTGGAGCCGAGTGGAGTGCCTAGGGAATTGTTTTCATCCCAAAGTTAGGCTGTTGTACAGGCAGAGGGTATTTCTGTAGGAGAGGAGCAGTCAACAACCGACAGCATCTACCCAGATGCACACGTGTGGGTCGTGGCTGCCCTCTGGCTGTGCACCGCGGGGACACTTTGTTCCTGACCCTCTGGCATCTGTGCGTCTTCACGCATGGGTGTGCGGTGTGGGGCGTGCGGTGTGCGGTGTCCGGTGTGGGGTGTGCAGTATGGGGTGTCTGGTGTGTGGTATGGGGTGTGCAGTGTAGGGTGTGCATTATGGGGTGTGGGGTGTGCGAAGGGGACTGTCGCCACCTCCTGGGCACAGGCGCCTGCAGCTGAGGACAGAAGGCCCTGCGCTGGCGTTTGATCATCACTTCTGGTGTAGAGGGGGTGGTGCCAGGAGCTGGACCAAGGGTACACCCATTTGGATTTCATTTCATCTTCAAGGAGGGGAAATGTTTTTCGTGAGAGTCTCTCAGCCGTTGTGGGCGTGGGCTGGCAAAACACTGTCCTGTTCCTGCCTTGGGATGCTGAAAGGTGGAGGTATCTCAGCTATCGAGACTCAGCCCCATCCTCCTAGATATCCAAGCTGCCTCAGGAGGGAACGAGCCATGGAGATGATCCCTGAACGGTGGCTGCTCCCGTGGGAGGTAATTGCTGCCCCAGAGCTGTGGGCTGGCAGCTGTGCCCAGGGTGGCACTGCCACGGCTGCTGGCCTGACCCACGAGGGGACAGCAAGCCTTGAACTGCTCCCAGGCGCCTGCCAAGAGGGGTGAAGGCCCTGAGCTGGGGGCAGAGGCAGCCCCAAGGCAAGGAACTTAGCCGGGAACCCGGGAAAGCGGTGGAAGGAGGCGAGGAGAGGCAGCCGGAGCCTGGGCAGGAACCTCATGACGGTGGGTACCGCGGGAGCTCGCTGCCTGCCCTCCCAGCCAGGGCTGTTTCCAGAGCCCTGCGCCGTGACGGCACGGCTCTCCTCTGCCAGCAGCCCTCGTGCCTGGCCCCAGAATCCCTCCCCTGCATGAGAGGTGGCAAGAAGACTGGAAAAGCCTTCCTACTCGATGGGCTTCTGGGCACAGCTTCTGCTGCCCAAACTCCTCGGAAGGGAAGACACCCCAGTGCTGCAGAGACGCATCTGCCCCTCTCCTCAGCACTGCTTAGGCCACACCTCTTACTGACAGGCAGCTGTTAAAGGAAAACCTGTAGGTGTTTTAATTTCCATCACGGGGGATGTCACCTGCTAGAGGGTGACCAGAGTAGCCCTTGGCTCCTCGTCCCCACGGGAAGAAGTGCCCAGGATGCTGCACTTCTCCTCCTGAAGGAAAGACCCTACCGGGGCTCCTCGCTGGCCCGTCCCTGCCCTGGGGATTGGCACCTAAGAGCAGGGAGCAGCAGAGGGTGTGTTCGGCATCGCTGTGCCCTGGCATCTGAGAGCCACCAAGGACTGGCAGGTCCTGCTGGTGGCCCAGCTCAGTGCCTACAGCTCTACCCTGAAGAGCTGGGCCTCTGGGGCTCGCCTGCTGAGATAAGGGATGGGGTTTCACCTCCCTGTCCTTACAGTACGTATTTCTCTAAGGATGCTCAGGTTTCCCACTGCAATCCCTTGAAATGCCAGCCAGCAGAGCGATGTTTTCAATAGGGATGGGTGAGCCACAGCTGCTGCGTCAACCTGGGGAAATCATTGCGCCTTTCGGTGCCTCCGTTTGGCGGTATAAATAACGGGGGGGGAAAAGCTGCTGATGCCATGGGGGGGCTGCAAAAAATGAGGGATTCTGCATCACTGCTTTCCCAGAAAAGCAAAGTCATAGATAAGACTGAAATCAGTATTTTCTGCCTGTCACAGCTGGAGTTGGTTTTGCGGTGTCCTTCAGGCAGCCTAGAACATTTCTGTGCACGTGCATTTGGCAGGGGGGGGCTGCCTGTCTCTGCAGCGCAGAACAAGACACAAAATGAAGTGGTTTTAAACCCCACCGGCCCCTGGGCTCCCAGTGCTTATGTCTCTGTAATTACAGAGTGACAGGATAAAACCTGGAAGAACAGAAACTTGCAAATCAGATGCGGAGAAGCGAATTCATTCCGTCAGTTCTGCTGACGCGGGAAAGCGCGAGAGGAAGGCTGAGCCTCCGAACGTGGGCGTCAGCAGAACTCAAAGAATATGTGAAGAATTGCCTTGGACCTGACCCCACTTAGCTCACGTTCCGTGCACTGGGATGCTTTCCAAAATTCTCTCACCCACTTTCTCCGTGGCAAAACCTCGGAGCGCTTGCTTCCCGGTCTGAAGCGAGAGAGATCCCGAGCCCTGGGTCTGATCCCCGGGTGTGAGCTCAGGCTGAGCTGGAGAAGAGCTGCCTGGCTCCAGGTGGGAGCAGCTGTGGGTGGTAACCAAACCCATCGTCCTACATGTGTCACAGCCGAGGCTGTGCTGCTATATAGACAGCCACAGCCATTGAGGGAGAGGGAAAGAAACACAGAAAAAAAACCCCACTATTTTAGTCGCTGTGTCAAGGGTTCTGAAGAAGCTTGAGTTTATGTTACCACCTGTAGGCATAAGAAGTAATTTAACATTCTTCAATCTGGATTATTTCCTGTCTTCTTCCCTGCAACGTTCAGCTCTGTTAACATCATGTGTCTGTGGGAGCTGGAGGGTGGGGAAGGGGGTCTGCTTGGTGAAATAGTTACGTGAGCTGAAAGAAAAGGCAGAAGACTATTGGGAAACTGCAGGGAGTCGGGGTGGTCTCATTACACTGCGTTTATGAGGGTGTATAATCCTGGTGGTTTATGGTTTGATTTTTTTTAAAAAAAAAGCTTGGAAGATTAGAAAGGAGCCGTATGAGTGATTTAGAAGCTGAGAAGTGCAACATAACTCCTCTTGCGTCATCCCATAGACACGGGAAGAGGCTGAAGCCCAGATGAGGGACGTTCCTGACAGCACAGTGGAGTAAAACAGGCAAAAGGAGACTGAGGCAGTGGTGGATAAAGCTGGAGGTGTTTAGACAAGAGGAACGCAAACACAGACCGGGGGAATGCAAGCATGGCCCCACGAAGGAAATTAAGTATTGAAACAAACATTATGGGAGCAGGATGGATGTCCTGCCAGTCCCTGTCCTTAAAGGTAGCTGGGTGTATTCCCATGGGATGTGTTGTACCTTGAACGCCCTTTACGGGTCCCGGCGCTGTCCTGGAAGCGAGCGCTCCTACGTTAGCTACATTAATTTCACTCAAATATGGCCCCAAAGGGTAATTCATAGGAGTTGAAGAGGCCATAGCCCCATTCCAGCCCTGCTGGCCTCTCTCTCCCTCTTAAATCAGGTCTCCTCTCTTGTGAATTGGGGCAGTTTAGGCCGACAGCCTCTGCTAAAATATGTTACATTCGAGGGAGCTCAGGAACCCATGTGCTCAGTGTGCACCAAGGTCAGAGGCCAAGAGCATAATTAAGTGGGAGAGCATCATTGCTCTGCAGCCACCGCCCCTGCACGTGGCCAGGCCGTTCTCCGCTGGAAGAAGCGGGTGTCTTGTCTCCACTCAGTGTCACCGGTGTCCCAACCCCTAAAACCTACATCTGATACTTCTGTGTCCGCAGCCACATTTTATAAGCTGAAAAACCTCAGGCTTTCGAAATATTTGCCCAGTGGTGGTGTTGGCTTTACTGTGGCTCTGGTGTCCCCGGGCACCTTCAGAAACACCCGGTGCCTCAGGGAGCGCTTGTCGCTGGAGCACTGGAGAGCTCCCAGGTCTGCTGGCTCTCCCAGCACTGGGGAGGACTCCTTGTGGGTCCTGCTTCACTTTCTGGCCTCATGGAGCCCACAGGCTGGGCTGGGACGGGGAGAGGGTCGCGGCCAGGGTGGGAGGAAAGCTGCAGCCCTGAGCTGGGCATTTCCCCAGGCAGGAAGAGCCAGGGTTCTGGGGTCTCCCCGGCCCTGGGGTGCAGCAGCAGGAGTCGTGCTGTCGGGCCATCGGCGAAGGAGTTGTCAGCGAGAGACGGGCTGAAGCAGCGTGAGTCACGGATGGCAGGGAGCTGCGTGATGTCCTGCTTTTCTGACACGTGCAGGAACAGTGCGGGAGATTTTCCCATTAGTTTCGGGAGAAGATTTACAGCCTAAGCTCACCTTTCCCTTTGAGTGAGACGTGAACTGCCTGAACTCAAACCCATGACTTTTTTTTTTTTCTTAGTAGCTTATTGTTTTGTTTTAAATAGAGCTCTAGCCTTGCACTTTTGTATTGCCGCTTTATGTGAGTAGATAGGGGGTAGGAAATGAGACCCGGGGCGTTGGGTGGCTGCAGTGTTTGTCAGAGCACACAAAGCAGCTTTGACCTCTCCACAATCTTTTATTTCCTCTGGGCTCTAACTCTAATAAATAATTTTGGCTGTAGCTCAGAAAAGAATATATTTTTCTGCTTCATTAATATTTTCAGTCTTCTTTTCTACCGTGAAAGGTTTAGAAATAATGAAGTGAATTTCTGGCAGGGCATTCCCTATTTCACAGGTACAAATCACTGTACACGCACGTCCAGCTACCTGCAGAAAGCGAGGAGCTGACAAGCACGACTGCCAGGCTCATTCCACAGGGGTAAGAGCAGCAGGTGGAGCTTACGCTTTGCTCCTCGCAGCAAACCCTTGTACACGCCCCGGCCTCTGCCTGGGCAACGACCACTAAGTTCGTTACAGTGGCTTTGCCCGGCTGTCGTAAAATTGCCACGATTATCCCTCTGAACTGCGACAGAGAAGACTAAACCGAAAGCAATGCCGGAAAAAGGCTCTTAACCGTGACTCTGTGTTGGGCCTGCCTTACGCTGGCAGCGTTACCCTGGCAGCGTTACCCTGGCAGCTCTGCCGTCAGGGGCTGCCTGTGGCCTCAGGCCCTGACAGACCATTGCACCAGCAGGTTTCACTCACTGGTCACTTTGCCTTGCCTGACTGCTCTGCTTTAAGCTCTAGTATTGCCGACTGCGGAGGCTTAGGTGTGCTCTGCAGAGAAGAAAAAAGGCCAGGCTCAGAATCCACCAATGCCCAGGCAAGCGTGGGAACGGGTCATGCTTATCAGGGGATCCCACATCCTGATACAGCTGCTGGAGAGTGACAGGAAAAGCCTGGCTCTGGGGTTAACGTGACCCTGGAACCCTGGCAGCATAAATTCTGTGTGGCAGGTGCCGGAGGGGATCTCAGTGCCACCTCAGTGCTGCCTCGTCCCGCTCAGGAGCCCATCTCTTCCCCGTTGCCGGTCACTGATGTTTTGGAGCGTAGTCACAACGTACCTGGAACCCAAGTTAGGAGTGTGAGGTGACAGGGGCGGGATCAGTGGCACTTCAGGCAGAAGGGTTTGATGTGGAAGATGTGCAGCTACGTGTGTGTATGAATTTGGTGTTTGAGCCTAGGATGGGTTTGCTGAGGTGCTCATCACTGAGGTGCCTGAGGAGGCTGGAGCAGAAAGGTCTGTGCAGAGGCCTCCTTGGCAGCCCCTGGGCAGTGCCCACTGGCCTGCAGGGTCCATAAATCAATCCCTACTTAGCTATTAAAATACCAGCAGTGACAGCACCAAAGCTGCTCATTAGCTGGGGAGCCACAGCTTGAAGATTATAAACTCACATCAAGAAGAAAGTAAAAGCTGTATCTTCTGCCAAGCCCAAAGCCTCATCTGCCTGGCCCAGACTGGGACTGAACTGTGTGGGGTTTGTCAGGAGAGAGCTCCCCCTGACTGAGAGTGGATTGTATGGGTGAAGGTCACCAGCCTGCTCCTTAAACAGTGTGAAAAATGAATCCGTGGTACTGACAAGTCCTTATTGAAAGGAAATGACCAGAGTTTTGGCATGTTTGTATCAACAGCAGTTCTGCTGACAGTCTGCTGCATGAGGAGGAAGAAAAAGACGTCTAACCCTGAAAACAACCTGAGCTATTGGAATAACGCTATCACCATGGACTACTTCAACAGGCATGCTGTGGAGCTACCGAGAGAGATCCAGTCCCTGGAGACTTCAGAGGTACCTCAGAAGTAGTGTCTGAAAACTGCACCTGAAGCTGTGCTGGGGGAAGGGGAGAGGGACTCAGATTCATAAAGCCTTGAAATCCTTATGCATGGCCAGGGAAACAGCTTTTTGAGACGGACTCACCCCATAAGGTGGGATAAGTCCTATAAAGTGGGATAAAGATGCCAGCAAAGCCAGCTGGCCATCCTGTTCCCAGCCACTGCAGATGAGTTCCGTACTGCTGGGTGGTGACGGGAGTTAAACCACCTCCAGGGGAATTTGTTCCCGGGTTTCTCCTCCTCCTGAGCCTATGGCCAGTGTCTAGCTGAGCCGTGGCTGCTTTGGAGAGTCCTTGGGCTGGCTGGTTACTGACCATCGGTCCTTCTCATCCCTCTGCTGTGCACGTCCCACACGGCCTCAGGCAAGGGAGGCAGTGGGAGTTACTCTGCATTGATGTCTTAGGAGCTGCCCACACCACCTCAAATACCAGCTCAGGGGGTGAGTGTTCCCATAGAAGCCATCAAAGCATGGCTCTGTGAGGGTGTGCAGTGATGATGTACTCTCGCCAGCCTTCGCTGAAGGGATCTGGCTGGATCCGTGGGATTATTCCCATAAGGGCAGTTGATCCCACTGCTAGGCGTGCGTTCCTTGGCCTCAGAGAGAGAGAAGAATTTAGCTTAGAAGAAAAGTATTTAAAACCTAGAAACAGGGGAGAGTTTGGGTTTATACTGAAGTGATTTTCTGATCGGCTGACTGAGTAACTCATTAAATAAAACGTTAATGGTGTTTAGGAAGGAACCTCTGAGCTGTGATTACCCAAGCGCTCCGTCGCTTTATTAACCCCACTCTGGGCAGTCATGTTGCTCAAGCTAAGGCAGGCCCTGGGCTAGACTTACCAAGACATATAGAGGGTTGTCTCCAGAAGTTGTCATCTCAGCCATTTAAACCTGATCAGAAAATGACTGAACCGGGGCCTGCCTGGATAGATTGGAACCGCACGTGTGCTTTTCTGACCTTAAAAAGAAGCTGAAAATGCGTCTTTGAGGAGCCAAGCCCAGTTGAGAGACAGAAAGCTGTTGCACTGCATCATGAAAGTGCAAAAGTGGAGGGTGAGGGGTGTGAAGTGCTCACTCTGCTTCTCTGTCTTTCTCTAGGACCACCTCTCGGAGCCGCGCTCCCCCGCCAACGGCGACTACCGCGACAGCGGGATGGTCCTCGTCAACCCCTTCTGCCAGGAAACGCTGTTCGTAGGGCACGAGCAAGTCTCTGAAATCTGACCCCGCAGCTGCCCACCTAGTGCAGTTTCAGCTCTACCGTCTTCAAATTATAAATAAATATATATATTATAAATATAACCTTTGTGTAACCCTGAATTACCAGAAACGTTTTCAGCTTTTCTTTTCTCCCTCAGAATTGTCAGCCCCTTTTTTATAAGTGTGGTAAAACTTTACAGAACAAACTGTGGCTTTATAAAATAAAGGTATTTCTAAGCAAAACACCTGTCAGATGGCCTGGTTTCTTTGCTGCCATTTACAGTCTGCCGAGAATGTGCTTGGTCTGGAAGAACCCTGGGGAAGGCTGGTTTTGGTAGAGGCAGCACATGTCGGGTAGGGCAATATTCAGTTTGCCTTCTCAAATTGCCTTTTTTGTATTGTTTAGCAAGTGAAATGGCTTCCGTCCTTTGAGGTCTCTGCTGCCCTCTCCCCACCTCTGCCCGTCAGTCCTTGCAGATTATTTTCTCCCCTCACTCTGAGGCAACCCCCTGCTCCAGCTGCCTGCTCCGTGCCACTGGCTGCTCCAATTTGTCGCTTGGCTGCATGAAAGGGGAGCCGGGGCAGGGCAGGGTTAGTGGAGAATCACTGAGCGTGTGCCTTCTGCCAGGGGAGCCACGGCTGGTACCAGAAAAGCAGCGGCACATCTGGTCCAGCTGTTCCCAGCTGCCGGCAGCATCCACCGCAGTGGCTGTGGCTGGTCAGAGCAACGGACAACTTCCCTAAATGATGGCTGGAATCAGACCAAGACGCCTCTCACCCTGGGACCGGGGGGCCACAGGGGCATTGTTGCCCCTCCTCTCTCCCTGTCCCACACGTGCACTTCTACTGTGCCGAGGCACAAGTCGGAACGTGGGCCGCAGCCTTCCGAAAATTAGACAATTGTAATATTACGGGGGCTTTCCTAGATACTCAATTTTCTGCTCAGCATCAGAGAACAATGCACCACTTCCCTGTGCGGGGACCGGGGCGGGCAGGAAGACAGGCTGTGTGTGGACACAGCTGGGAACTTGAGGAACACAGCGTCTCACCGGCGGATAACCGCTACACGCTGTGATAGCTGTGAGCCTCGGGATCAAATACTGAACAGCCTCCTGGAAGTCACTGCTTGTTCAGAGAGTAAAAACTTCCTCAGGGTTTCGACAGCATGAAAGCAATCCCATGGGGTTCTTCTATTTCAACAGGGAAGTGGAAAGAGAGACCGAAGCGACAGAGAAGTAAATCCAGTCCTTTGCGAAAAAGCCCATCTTTTTACGTTGCTGTCTGTAGCCTGCATTGCTTTTGCAAGGCACGTTTATTTGTTTTTGTTTGACACAGAGCAAATAATACACTGAAAACATTGCATAAGACGTACTGGAGGAGTCCTCTCACTTAGGCAGCACAGATTGCTTGGCAATCGAAACGCAGAATGCCTAGAAACTAGCAAAGCCGTGAGACGCTGCGCTATTCCCAGGCTTCAGAGAGCCGGGAGCCGGTGACCCGACTGGAGGCGGTCTCACAAGTTCTCAGACTTTAAAAACAAGCAACACAAACTCCAGCCAGCACCCCGGCGAGCCAGGATTAGGCGCCCGTGGAAGACAGGGATTTCTGATTGTGTCCCATCTCGCCAAGGACTCACGGCCGCCCTGCGCAGCCCTGCAGGGCATTAGGGCAATGCCCGATGTCAGCACATTTTGCGGCCGTGCCTGCAAAGATGCGCCTGCCGGCCTCCCACGCTGGGACGAGTCTGGCTGGTAGGGAAGGACCCCACCGTGCCGTGGACACCTCCTACTTGTGCACCTATAACCTTCCCACCAGCTCACCAGCCGCTGAAGAGCAGCGACATAAAAAGAAGAGCGGGGGAAAGCTCCCTTCTCTCTGGAGTAAATCTCGGGGATTGTTCTGCCCTTTTCTTTCGGTTCCCTTTGGCTCCACGTTGCGCGGTCAAGGTGGAACAGGTGGAAGGGGCCCTTGTTGAACAGACCAAAGGCTGTTGAGAGGGCGCCGTTAAACGGCCCGAGCAGGGGCGGACATGAGGGTGCTTGTCCCTCGCTAAAATCTGCTGGGTTCGGCACAACGTGCCCGGGTCGGGCGGTGGAGCCGAAGCGCAGAGAAATCCAGAAGCTGCCGCAGGGCTGAGGGAGCGTTCAAGGCTCTGCGGCAGCCAAAGGCGGCTCCGCTCGGCCACGGCCCCGCCGGCTCCTCCAAAGCTTGGGTTTTGCTAACTTTAGGCTACGCGTGGGCGCCAGCGGGCAGCGCCTTTGTCATGTGTGGCTGGATACCTGCGGCTAGAAGGGTAGGCAATCTTCTGGGCGTCAGCGTAGAAAACACCGCCGGTATTTTATCACGTACGTTGTACTGAATCCCCGTCCCGCTGTCCCTGTAAACACCATTGTGCTTTTCATCTGCCACATTTGCAGCAGCAGCAGCAGAGAGATTTCCCCTGAAATGGGATTGCTGACCCAGCGGCCGCTCGGACAATGTGATGGGCGCTCCCGGGCGGCACAAAGCCCCCCTTTCCAGAAAGCCGTCGCACAAAGCCGAAACCCCCCGCGCGAGCCCCAACCCGCTGGGTTCNCGGCGGTGTGAGCAGCTTGGGCACCCGAGTGTCCCGCAGAGCCCTGGGCATCAGCAGCGTCTTCCTCCAGGGTCTGCGCAGCTCCTCAGCCGCCTTGCCCCTGGCCCCGGGGCTGGAGAAGGGCAGGGCTCTCTCCTATGAGAGCCTCAACGGCTGCTTGGTGGAGTACATCGAGAAGGTGCGAGCTCTCGAGCAGGTCAACCAAGAGCTAGAAGAGCACATCAGAGTCTACCTGGACAAGAAGGCGGCCAGCGTGGGCAGCTGGGGAGCCCTGCGGGAGAACTGGGAAGCGATTTACCATCAGGTGAGTGCCGGAGAGGCGTCGGCAGAGGGGACAGGGGGAAGCTTCGTGAGTCATTAGCAACCCCGAGCGAGGGAGCGAGCGGGGAGGGTTGGCGCGCTGCTGAATGCCGCCTGATTTCGAGGCGCGGTGCTCTAGACGGAGGGGTTTAAATCTATCTTCATGATAATTAGCATTATCACTTCACAGCGTGCTGCGGAACATGCCTATTAAAGCAGGAGAATTGCCTCAGGCGTCCTGCGCGTGGGGGACGATTGAAATGCACCCCAAGGCGCGATAGTCTGGGCTGATTAAAATGGGTGATTTTTTTTTTTTTTTTTTTTCTTAGCTGTGGTTATTACACTGAGCATCAAAATTATTAGAAGAAAACTGCTAGGACTGAATTAGTTTATCCCTCAATGTGATATTACAAGCGCGTTGGATTTTTTTTTTTAATTAGCAATTCAGATTTGTATTTTATTCCCTCGTTTGCTTAATCACATTTTCAAAAGCTCTATTTATTTAAAAGTAATAATTACACGGCTACAAATGAGCGACTCCCTTCCTTCCCTTTGTCAGCACCCCACCATCCCTTACTCCCACCTTCTCCGCATGGCACAGGCTGCGTGGTCTCTGGGGAAGTGCTTATTGCGGGGGTGTGAAATGGTGTTTGCATCGGCCTCACGGACAAGGAGCAGGTCCTTGTGCCTACCAGTAAGACCAGTGAGCCTTTGCAGACCTGCTTGCACCAAACACAGGGCCCGTCCCTGCGATCTCAGTGGACCTCTTGAGTCCCAGCTTCTCGACTCCCAGCCAGAGGGAACGGTTAAGACCCCCAAGAGCTGGAGCCCGGCACCTTGCACACCTCTTCCAGGCAGCTCTCGTGCCGGCACAGCAAATGCCATTGGCACAGCTTCAGAAAGTCCAAAAGACAACTTCAAGTTCCCCGGGACACCGGTGTGTTCTCCCTCGGGCTGGCCAGAGTTTTACTCTGGCATGGGAAAGAGGGTGCATTCTTACAGCGTGCTGCATTTTGAGTTCTTCACCTTGAAGGCTACAAATGTTGTCTGAGCCCCGACCACAGCGGCACGAGCTGCTGTACAAAGATCCCGTCAGCAGAAACGCCCAGTTAAGCGCCGAGGTTTAAAGGTGTTCTCTTTTTGTCCTGGTAAATGATGTATCTGCTGCTAATCCTCTGCAGCTTCCTGAAGGGACCAGCTGCTGAAGGCTCTGCTGAGAGCCCTGAACTGGGAGCGCTCACCAAAAGCCGTACCCTCAAAGCTGTCGCCTCACGGAGGCCGATGGGACTCGGCTGTGAGATGGGGGTTAAGGCTTTGCAGCCGCCATCCTGTGGTTTCTAGATGCGTCCCTTTTGCAGCTGGAAAACCTACCAGAGCTCATGGTTGAGACCAAATAAAGTTGGGCCGCAGGTCCTTTAGGAAGGACTGTTTGATGGTTCTTTATAGGAAACACCAACGAGTCTACTCATGGAATAATTTTTCATTCAAATTGGTTTCCTTTTAACCTTTCTTTACATGGTCATCTTGTCACCTTGCCCCTGCCTCCCTGTTTTATGAGTAACGTAAGAGCAGCTCATAATGAAATCGAGCTTGAATCTTGGGCTCTTCCTGTATAAAATCAGGAACATAAAGCTGTGAGGTAACAGCACTTGCAAGTATCATCAAAACCAAGAGAAAAAGATTAGCATCATCCGTATCTAGTCAATCATTAAAACACATCAGAGTATGCAAAAAGTTTTCTGAGTGACTTTAATTAAATCCATAAAAGAGACATCATTTAGTGGGTTTTGACTTTCTCAGATCCAATCAATCAGAGCTGTTATGTACAATCCCGGCTTAGAGGTTTCTTTGCTATTTTTTTAATATTAAACATCTAACCAAAAATGAAAGTAGGGCCTCATCCACAAAAACCCCAATTAATTGTTCGTCCTGGAGCTAATTGGCAAAAGTGTGTCAGCATCACCTCTGCAGCTGGCACAGTTATCGCACCAACACCCAACTCCGTCACGGCCGAAACGGCTGCAGTCACACGAAGTCAGCACCCTCCTGCCACGACACGTCCCAGCAGGAGGGGCACAAGGTGTAACAGAAAGGAGAGAGGGAGACCCGGCAGATGCATTTCTAGATGCAATTTTTGTAACTCTATTTAGCTTTTCTGCAGATGTCCACAACCGCCTTAATGTGACATACCATTTTATCAGCCTCCTGCACGATTGGAGGATTGATTCTGACTCCCGGACAGCGCCGGGCACGCAGCGGGAGGGATGCCGGGCAGCCCTAAAAGCCCTGGGTGCCGTCACGGTTTTGGGGTGGAAAGCCACTTGGAGCAGCCACCTGGTTCAACCCGAACGCCCACGATAGGAACAGGATAGGAACAAGAAGCAGCAAAGAAAAATACACGACTGGGCGACAGGAGCCCCTTCCTCTTGCCGGGCAGGTGAGAAGATAAGGGTCCTGGTCCCCAAACCAGCAGTGTGACGGGACCAGCTCCGCAGTGGGGTCAGAGAGACCCCGGCAGACCCAAGGTCCTGTTTCTCTCCTGCCCTTCCTGGGATGTGCTCTGGCATCCCACCTTTTGGGTAGTTTTCCTCCCAGCGATAACCATTGGGTCGCAAACGCAAAGCTAGGGGTGAAATGGGGCAACGAGTGGCTCGAAGGGTATGAGAGGAGGGTCTGAAACCCGTGCAAACCCAGCCGTGTTTCACAGCGGCTGTCAGAGCCGTCCCTGCAGCAGGGGAGCACTGGCAGGAGATGAAGGATGGGAAGCCCCCAGCCAGCTCCTGGCAGCAATTATCCGCCTGGGCAGCTGGCTTGGAGCAGAGCAGGTGGACACCCATTAACTGGGACAGCCGCAGAATGGGAGGATTTTTTGCAGGAACGAGGGAAATGAGAAATTTTTGCAGAGAGGAATTCATGTGACAGAAATACAAATTCATCTCATTTTATCCCGGGCACGCTCCTTTTCTCCGGGCTTCATCCCAGTCTTCTGGTGGAAAATTCCACTTCTAATCAAATGTGTCTCTTCTGCAGAACAGGAGGTTGTTTGTAATGCTAAGTCCTTCCCAGGGAGCAGGACAGCACCTGGGAAAAGCGGACGCTTGAAAGAATCTCAGCGAGTTTACACAGAGGAGAGGGTGGCTCAGCTTCTGTGACCGTCCAGCCACAGCTGCATGGGAGACACAGGAGTTAATTTATCTACAAGACGGCACGTAGCACAGCTCAGATCACGGGAGTACACGCAAAAGCAGAAGGAATCAACGCCCTGGACCAGTTTTATCGCCACCGTGACTCCTGTGCGTGGTTTGGAGCATCTGAAAGGTGGCCGGATCATTTTCCATCGCATGAATAATTGAACCATGAGATTCCTCATCACAGGCCACACCTGAGGCCATGAATTTAGCAGCATTCAGAAAAGACTTAGGCGTTTATAAGAATAGCAACACTACAAAACTATCCATAAAGCACAGCTAGGAATTTGAAAGGCACAGTAAATCCTGCAGCACCAAATTTGGTCAGAGCTCTCTTAAAATCCACAAGCTGTTAGTCACCGGGGATAAGTTCTCCCGGTAAGGGTCTGTATCACATCACCCTTTCTCATGGCTGGGGATCTGCAAACTCCCTCGAAGCAGCTGGTTTTCCTTGGTGCCATTTGTAACCCTTGAAATGGGCCAGTCCAGATTTTGATAAGAATTTTTTTTCTAAAAATAAAAATCGCGTTTGCATGTCCGTAACATCACAGTGGAATCAGAGGCAATCGCTGCTGCTTTCTAATGAAGACGTTTTACACCACAAATATTCAGTGTTAATTCAAGAGCTGAAAAAAAGTCGTGTTCTAAAGGTGTATGTGCATCACAAAGCCCAGTGTTGAAAGACAACAGGTGACTTAAAGAGGTATTATTAGTAATAATATGTGCATTTTTATAACACTTCCCATTTGGGCCATTTAAATGCCACGTGAGCATCAGTGACTTGAGGCTCCCAGAAGCCCTGCGAGGCAGGACAGCGTTGCCTTCTGGTTTCCAGGCAGAGGAGGGACCATCCGAGTGCCTGCAGCATTACAAGCCCCCTCAGCTCCAGCGGACACCGAGAAGGGTGTTTCCTGAACCGCTGCATCCTGCGTTTTACTCCGGGTGTCGGCAAAGCGGCTACGGACCCGTCCCACCTGCGCTGCGAGTTGCATCCAGCTGTGGATTAGTAGGAGCGTCAAATCAAACAGAAAGAGCCACTAGATGGAAGCCTTTCATCTCCTTCTGAAGCCCGGGAAGGGGCTTTCACAGCTCGAGCAAACCAGGGAGAATTTTTCAGGAACGCGGGTTTCTACACAGAAACTCCCGTGTCCTGAGTTTTCCTTCGGGTTCACTGCCGGGCTTGAAGCGCGTGCAGTTGATTTCCAGGAGGGCTGAAAGGCTGGCACCTGCTGGCTCCCGCTCCCACACTTACCCCCCATGCTTTCCAAACATTAGCCTCTCTTTTACCGTTTGTACTTCCACGGCACAGGCCAGGGTTGTGGGCAGGCTTGGAAAGCCCTGGCCTTTCTCACTGAGTCGGGTACGGATCGAGTTCTCAGGAATGTGGTCACAGGGTTCTGGTAAAGACATCCACTGTGGGGCAGGTAGGAATCGCTTCAAATGCCTCAGTAACACCACAAGATTACTACTGAAAAGCACTTTTTAAAAACTTTATCTCTGTATTTGAGGCAGAAATCCAGGCAGTGGCAAATCACCAGCTATTCCCTGCCCAAAAGCCATTTTACACCCGATTCAGCCTCAAAGCTTCACTACTAATGCACCTCTGAGTGGCCCTTGTGCAGCTCACAGGATTTAATGTTACTTTTGTTCGCGGAATGTTCCAGTTCCCTCAAAGACACTCATTTTCATCAGACCTCAGGTCAGACACTGGGACTGCATGGGCTCACTGCCGGAGGCAAATGGGTTCGTTCTGACAGGGTAGAGCAAATCACAGGGCAGCATTTCTGCTCCCTCATTTGAGTCAAGCAAAAAAAAAACCCACAGCTTTTGTGAAGATCCACACATGTAGGAGCTGGGAGAAAGACAAAATAACTTCTGTAGGAAAGAAGAAATGAAGAAAAAGAATAAAAAAAAACAACATAAAACTTCAGAGCTTGGGTCAAAGAACTGTCTCTATCTGCATCCTGCTGCCACGTAAAAGCTAAACATCTTTCCTCCATCTTTCAGGAGAAACTCGGGTCTCCTGATGCGAGGGGACCCGAGGGTGGCAGAGCAGCACGGCCCCAAAGTGCCCGCTCTGCCCAGCTGCTCTGAAATGCCACAGTAGGGATGACCCGGGGGTTGGGGAGTTAGGCCACTGCAGGTCAAGTGGGGTTGCAAAAAAGCAGGGAGAAGGAAACAAGGGGTTAAGAATGAAGAAGAGCCAGTTCTGTGCACAGGAGAGCCCATAAAGCTCTTCTGTACAGCATGCTGCACGGCGGGGCGGCTGGCGTGACAGGAGAGACCATCTCTCTGCCCACACCTCTGGTTCTCAGAGCAATGACATGAGCTCTGTTTCCTTTGGAAGCCAAGTCCTGGAGCTGGTGGGAACGGAGCTCCAGCCCCATGCTGCCAGCCACAGCCACCTTCCCTTTTTGCTCCCAACAGGAGGTGAGAAGTAAGCAAACCACTTTTTTAACTCTCATGACTCCTCAGATTTAAAAGACACAGAGTGCTTTTAACTTCACCACCCCTTACGGACTTCTCAGCGTGGGGAATAGGTTATTCCTCCAGATCTCTCCTTCTCAGGTGCCTTCAGATATCTCACATATTTATTTGTCCAAGCATCCGTAAGACATTTGGAGCAGTAAGCCACTTCTCACGAGGATGAACGTTATTTACCATGTAGGAATGCTTCAGCCTTGCACTTCCACCCCCACCCTGTCACCAACCAGCAGCCCAAGGGCAGGTCGGACCATACTAAGGCATAAGTGCAGGTAGGACCATACTAAGGCAACAATCCCGCTTGTGGTACTTGAGGTAACTAACTTGTCTGGACAAAGTCTTGATGTCTCCACATTGCAGGGCCTGTTTCACCTCAGAGGAGCAGAGTGCTTCAGGGGGTTTGCAATCTCATTTAGTTGCAGACTTAATTATCTAAAGAAAGATTTCTGCTTCAAGAAGCCTCCTGGCTCGCTTAAAAAGAGGCTCTTACTCATGTGGCGGTTTAGCTTCAGCTGCAAATCTCCACAGGTATCTCCTGAAAAAGGCCAAAGCGATGTCCCTTGTGGCTCCTCCAGAACACTGGGCATGGGCCACAGGATGGCTGGAGCCCCCAGTCGGTTTTTGCGGAGATGACCTCTCTAATCCCGGTACCAAAGTCAGCACGTCTCCAGTCACCTCTAGAGCTCGGTGCACGTGTAACTCCAGGGCAGGCAGTGATCTTTTTATCATTTTCTATAACCCTCTTGAATCACAACCAGCTGCTGTGTCACAAGCCTTTCAGGTTTGCTCACCCCTCAGGTGCCTCCTGGGCATTAAAGATACCCCCAGAGCCCCAGCAATGATACCACACTCTTATTGGCACAATCTCTCCAAAGCATTTTGCATTTGGTGCAATAACCTTCGAAGACTGCCTGCTCCTCAGGTCTCACACCCGTCGCAGGAGCTTAAAGGATCCCATCGGAGAAGACAAACGACGCTCTGGGAGCTGAGGACGGCTCGCAGGCGGCACGAGCAACAAGCACGCCTCGGCTCGCCCAAGAGGACGCCCCCGAAGAGGACACCCGATATGGGAAGTAGAATAGGAGCTGCATGAGTGCTGCTTAAACTGTACCTAGAAAAGATAAGCGGGACCTCAATGATGCGCGTACCTTGCACACAGCGGTGAGCTTTGCCCCTTGCGACCAGCTGACGATCAGAGGAATGTGTTTTCCACAAGAAGATGAATGCTTAGGAGCAATGAACAGCCTGATGACAAATCACAGCCTGTTTGCAGAGAATCTGTGAATTCATAGGTATAAAATTAATTGATTCAATTCTCTGGAACGAGTCACTTGAACAGCCCTAGGCGAAAGGGCTGTTTCCAGAAGCCAAGCTACGCAGCCTCTAAAGATACGCGTAGAGCGCGCGGAGCCGGGCTGCGGAAAGCTCTTAATTGCTTGAGCTCTCTTGTCTCTTTCTTCTAGGTGGGCGAAGCGGTCCTTGAAAACGCCCGTCTCATGCTACACACCGAGAACATTCAGGCCTGTGCTGAAGATTTCAAAGACAGGTAGTGTGGTGGTGGCACCTCGCTGGCCACTTTCCTGGAAACCTGCCCTTGGCAAATGCTTCCTGGGTAGGGCAGTAATGTTCAGGGTGTAGAACGGGCTCGTTCTTTGCAGTTGAATATTCAACCACCTGTCTTGGGAGGGGTTTTGTAACAGCGACATAATTACGACGCTAACATTGTTTTGGAAGATTTTGAAGATTTATAGTGGCAAAAATGTGCACTAGCAAAATGACTTAAGCCATTCTTTGATAGGCAGAGATTGCTCTCTTCCCAAGAGGTCAGCGCTCACCTATCCTCACTGTAGGTGCAGGAGCAGATACTCCTGTTTTACAGCCAAACAAAGACACGGAGAAAAGGCCACCCCCAGTCACACTGTACAGAAACTGCAGGTCTAGCAGGAGCCCATGTGCCTCTCCGTGCTTATTCAGGAATCCTATCGGGCGATAAGGGCTGTAGCACAGGCTCCTCACTCAGCCTGTTTTATCACACTCGGAGTTAATGACAGGGTGCTTCAGGCAGTTCAATTCAAGTACAGCGAGACAAGGTGAGAGCAAAGTCTGTCTTCTGTGTTTCTGTGCCTCTGTCTGGGGCACATGAGCTAATTAGCAATAACTGTCATTTTTTAAAAAAAGACCCGTTTTTTTTCTTGCTGAGCTGTGCTGTATAAAGCGTTTGGTTTGGTTTCTTTTCCTCTCTGCAGGTATGAAAATGAGCAGCCTTTTAGAAAAGCAGTGGAAGATGAAATTAATTCCCTGTATAAAGTGATTGATGATGCTAATTTAACTAAAATGGATCTGGAGAGTCAGATAGAGAGCATGAAAGAAGAACTAACTTTGCTGTCAAAGAACCATGAAGAAGTAAGTCCAGGCTCGGGACACTGCCAAGCCGATGTGTGCTGGTCTCGGCCGGTTGGTGTCACCCCTGTAGTGCAAAGAAGGCACTGAAAAGCTTCCTCTGCCACGGGCGGGTGGGTGGATTCTCCCAAAACCTGCTCCTATTTCCTCTGCTAACTTCAGGCACCAACCTCTGAGGCATGACCAAATTACTTACATGTAACTTCTAACCCTTTCTCATCTGACAAATACGACACGAAAGATGCCAACACTCCACTTGTTGCTAGACATTGCTCGGGTGTCACAGGGCGGCAGTCGTGCGGGTGGACGTCTCAGCAGCGAGCTCTGCCTCTCGGCCAGAGATGGAAAGAGAAAATGGGTGTGCAGGGAGCGACCTTTGGTCCTGCTGTCCCAATGCTGAGCATTAACCTTCTGAAAAACTCCCGCTCATCTTGGCAAGCTGCTCGGTGCCCGAAAGGGCATCCTCGCGAGCCACGCACCACGGCAGCAAGTCCCAGGGACGGGCAGCTGGAAGGGGAGCCCATGATTACCCAGTTGGGCAATACTTTCCCACTTACTTACTCATTGCATCACCAGCACCCTTGGCATGAAGGCGGTGTATTCCCTTCACCCTTGGGATTAGACCCAAATCAGTATCTTACTGATGGGGCTCAAATATGGAGCTACTAGTCATCCCACAGAAAGGGACAGCAAGTAATTGTGCTGATGCCTCAGGAATTAGAGAGAGCTTGACCTGAAGTGGCTCACAGAAGGGAGGCACTCTCCTCCCATACATTTCCTACGGGTCATTTCTCCAACCACAAGATTTCAGCGACACTGGCAGCCATATGGAGACGTGGGTTGCCAAGTTGAGGCTGCTTCATCCCTTCCCTACTTTCATAAGCCTAATCCCAAGGCTGGCATTTTGCAGAAAATAATCAGTGGCTCCAGCACCACTGCCCAGCAGGAGAAAGATGGAACTTGGTTTAAGTAAGAAGGAAAGCAGAGCAGCCGGCCCCAGCGCTGTTCTCTGCCCGGATACGAGGCAGAGTGAGAAGACCCTTCCCCCGGCTCCCCTTGCACACCGAGGCGGCCAGGAGCCCTTGCAGGGCGGGCGGGAGGATGCTCCTTCCTTCCCCTGCTGGCACCACCTGAGCCTTCTCAGCACCTCCTCAGCACAGAGCGGGTTCTCCCGTGGCAGCAGCACCAGGGGAAGCTGCTCAGAAGTCGCAGAACAAAAGCTGGAAGCAGCTATTGCAATGATTCCAGATAAGCTCTGGCACTGGGAAGTCACAAGGACTTTCCTGAACTAATTCAAAGCTTTCTTTCCCCCAGTGTCCCCACTAGGAAAGCCATGTCAAGTCCTTTTGAAGCTTTTGTGAAATGGGAAGGGGCACATTTTGAGGCTTTCATTTTTGCAGGCTCATCATTCACATAATTCCCATACTTTTTTTTTTTTTCCCCCAGTACTGTCACTGCCAGGGGCCACTCCTTACAAATACAATCCTTAGATGCTTTGACATTATTTTTTTTTTCTCTCTCGCGCAGTAGATGCATATCTATGTCAGAGGGAAGAGCAGGGTTTGATTTGCTGTCGCCCCAAAGTGCACACAGCAGCGTCCTGGCAATACAGCTGCGGTGGGTTCGGGTCCCGGCTGTGCGGCGTGAGCGGGTCAGGCTCTGGCTGCTGCAGAAACCTGCCAGGGCCTTGGTGCAGGGCTTGGGTCTCCTTCCATCAAGGAGGAAACCGCTTCCAGTAGCCCAGACCTGCAGCCCAAGCAGAAGCAAAGCAGGTGCACATCTGCAAAGGAAACCCTCCAGTGCACTAAATCGTTAATGCAGGGACACCTTTGGGGACCAAATTTAACCAGTCTCCCTGTTTGTGGCTCCTCCTGGAGCCCCTCTGAAGCTGCCATTCAATTGTCCAGCTCACTTTCTTTTCTGTCTGCTATTTTTGTTCAAGGATGTGAAGGTACTGTACAAGCAGCTCGCCGGATCTCAGCTGGAAGAACTTGATGTTCCCCTGGGAAGTGGCCTGGACGACATACTGGAAAAAATCAGAATCCACTGGGAGAGAGACATCGAAAAGAATCGCGCTGAGACGGGTGCCCTGCTCCGTACCAAGGTAAGGGCTCCGTAACCCTCCCCAGCACTACGGGGCTTGATGCAAACGCAGCATCTCTCAAATCCTCTGCAGTAACTTTGGGGGTTGGGTATTTGGTTTTTTCTTGAAACTAACAAACAAAAAAAATCAGGCTGTAAAAACCTAAAGGATTTCAAGTCCAAGCCTATGGGAAAATGCACTGATCAGTACCAGTGGCTTTCCTGGGAAGCAGCGAGCTAAGAGTTAACTGGTACAGAAATGATCTGTTGCACCTCAGACTATTCCATTCACAATGACTGGGGTCTGGGGTTCACATGATGGTACCTCAAAAAATGATAAAAATGATTTCTGGTGTCTGCTCCCAGATTTTTTAAAAACTTGCTCTTACTTTTAAAATAAAAGAATGCGTAATCAGAATGGTAGGACAGGGTCAAGATGAACTTTCAGAATGGATTGGAAGTATTTTGTGTAGTTTAACTTGAGCATCAAGCAGAAGAAATGTAGGTTTTGACTGAAGAATTCCCTTTGCCAGAGAGCCCAGAGCTCTGCACTGAAAACCTGGATCACAGCCCTCATTAAAAAGTACAAACATTTTATTTCTACCAAGGTATCTCTTCCTTCACCTATTTCCAAGGAGCCCAAACTAAACACATATAAAATCCCACAAGCAAAAAGAGCAAGAAATTGCATAAGAGTATTTTAATTCAATGAACAGAAGCTATTTTTCTGACCTCTGTGATATGACTTGCTCTCTGACTCATGGAATGCTATGGGAAAAATCAAGGTGTGAATACTGAAATCCAAAAGACTGAGTGAAAACACTTAACCTTAAAAAAATATTATAGTGTAGCTACAAAATGAAGACTTACAGCGATGTTTTCTTTTTATAGGTCATTTTAGACATCCTGGTATGAATGCTGAACAGCTTTTGTTGACGTAGATAGAATATATACATTTATCTGTGTAAGTGGTTTTACAGTAAATGCACGGAAAATATGGTAATTTTGACACTAAGAAGTATCCAGAATTGTTCCACGGAGGAGTTTAATAGAAAAGAGTCAAACTTAAAGGCAGAATTGCCCCAGGCTGTGGCGATAGAAGCTGTCAGTTTGGCAGGTAGGGAAGCTAAGCCCTAAGTGGGGAAGGCGGTGACGGCAGTCGCAATCTTTTGCCAGCAACAGGCTGAAACGACGGCTGCCGTGCGAACCCAGGAGGAGGAGCTGGTGGAGGGCCTCAGGACCGAGTTCCACGAGACAGCCTGCAAAATCCAGAGCCTGCAAGCCGAGACCGAGTCTTTGAGAACCTTGGTAAGCGACGCGGGGGTTCCAGAGGGTATACTCTGTGCAAATGCAACGTGCCTTCTGAGGAAAACATCCCCATCTTGGGGTGCAGATTTACAGAGTAAATCCTGGTTTCCAGTGGATAGTGTTTCCAGAAACATTAGACATTTCTGGGTTCTTCTTGACCGACACGGTGCGCTGACCGTGCCGCATCTGACAACCGGCCCCCACATTTCTATCCTCAGTGTCTTCACACTCAGCAATAATGTCCCTGAGATCGCTGGGTGGGTAGTACTTGACAACATGAAGAACATCTGCACCTTGTAACCAAAGTAGTTCAACCTTTGTAATGACAATACACATTTTCCCAAGTATCTAAAGAAAGGAAGTCTCAAAATGGGACACTTCCACTTAAGCGTATTCCATAGAGACATTGGCCAAACCAAACCTGAATAGAGATCCCTCTGGAGCATATGAGAACTGACGGGTTCCATCTCTGCTGTCCTGCCCGTACAGAAGAGGGGTCTGGAGAACTCTTTATACGACGCCAAGCACTGGCACGACATTGAACTGCAGAACCTGGGCTCTGTCATTTCCAAGCTGGAGGCGGAGATGGGAGAAATCAAAGTAGAAACCGAGCAGCAGCAGCGGGATCGTGAAAGTCTGCTGACCAGCAAACAGCAGCTGGAGAAAGACATCGCCGCCTATCACTGCCTTCTGGACGGGGAGCAAAGCAGGTGCGTGTCCCGCGCGCGCGCCCCGAGGACGGAGAACGTGCGCTCTGGGGAAGGGGCTGCCAGGTGGCCGGAATGGGGACTAGGGTGGTTCTCGTGTTTCGTAAGGCTGGGTGGTAGCCGGTGAGGTTTGGAGACGCACGGCAACACCCCAAATCCAGCCGTGCAGAGATTCCCGGTGGTGTCCAGCGCCGCTGCGGGAGGACAAGGTTTAGGAACAGAGCAGTAGGTCTATGAGCTTCACTGCCCTGATGATTTGAGATCAAAAAGCTATTACAGCTTCGGGGGCTACCCGAGCGGCTGCAAAGGGGCTGTGGTGGCGTTTGGTGCCCGCAGTGCTCTCCGCCTTCCCTCCTCCTGCCCCTGGGTGGTCCGAGCAGTGCAGCTGTGATCCGGGGGAAGCTCCCTCCCTCTGGAAGTACACAGAATCCGTCCCACTCACTGCACCTTTTGTGAAGAAACACAGTTCAGACTCTTAACATCCGTCCTCTGGGAACAACCTGTGTACTGGTTTGGCTGCGTTGAGATCTTGAATCGCCTTTAGTCACAAGAACAGATTTTGATTTGCTCTTCTGCTCAGGTCAGGGAGAAATTTTTTTGCAGCCGGATCCTGCTGAAGTTGACAAGACTTCACCAGCTGAAGTGAGGATAGTACCTGGGTCAGCAATTCTCCTATTTGTAGTAGTGACCAATTTTTTACTTTTTTTTCTTTACTTTCAGCTGATTATGAAACTCCCAGCCCACAGAAGACCGTTGCCATTAAAGCAAAAGATGTCACTGCCAGTTATGTTCGTGGAAGCTAAAACCCCATCACAGCAGCCTGCTTTATTCAGTTTGATTCAACAATCAAAGTAGGTTGTAGCTTGAACAACTTTATTAGACCCTCCTCACGTAATTGCTTTGCTTACAGATTTCAATTTACTCACGTTGTTAAAATTATAACAAAAAATAAAGAATAACGGGTTTTCCGTTTGACTGTTTTTTCCTTCCAGTATTTTTCATGCTAGCTGCTCCAACAGAGGCGGCTGCAGCCCGAGCGGGGGGAGCAGAGGGGCCAGCCCCACGCTCGCCTGAGCTTCATTTCAGATTTCACGCCAGTCAGGAACTGGGACCCCAGCCTCTCACCCTACTGGTTACACTTTAGCACAAGCATTATTTCACCGATTCTGCATTTAAAAGATTATTTTTAAGGTGACTTCACGCTGGCATCGTGTGAAACGTAACACGTAAGAGATGCTCTCAGGTGGCAGTGACTGGTGGAGAAGGGGGCACAGTAACGCTTCTCCCTCCGGGCTGCAGGCGTGTGAACTGACGGCAAACCCTTCCTGGCACAAAGCTGATAGGAAAGTCCAGCTCCTCAGTGAACCGGAGCCCGCCGCGCGGTGGCAAGGACTCTACCAGAGCCCTGCAGAAAAATAAAAACTAGAAATATTGACCTTATTTTTCTGCATCCAACATCCTGCAGAGCGACAACCTTAACCATAAGAGTTAACGTAAACGCACTCACAGAGAATTACACGTGCTGCGCATCAGCACGTTTTCACCGGTCTACATAAAAACTCCACATAAAAATAAAACGGTTTTCACCATTCTACATAAAAATTCCACATAAAATTAAAATGGTTTTCACCATTCTACACAGAAATAAAACTAGAGGCGGAAGGCAATCCCAAGCACGACCACGTAACTCACGCTTCCTTTAAAGCGCCAACGGATACAGCTCTTTAAACCTGGATCTAAGCTTTCCAAGCCTAAAAGGTTGCTGCTCTTTGCCGTGGTTTCTGCTGAGCCTGTTCCAAATTTAACAGCTGGAATGTTTTATGGTACTCTGCTCCTGCCAGGTAGGAAACGTCTCACCCAGAGTCGGTCGCTCCAGCCTGGCTTGGCCAGCGGACAGTGATCGGAGCGCTAAAAGCGGCCAAAAGGCATCGGGTTCACATTCCTCAGCCTGATACTCGGGGCTGTCCCCAATACCGCGAGGAAAATCCTGCACCAGCTGCCAAAACTCACAAAAAAGTGTCGCTTAGAACTAGACACAGCCCTGTACCTAGCAGCCATTATTAGCTTCTCTGCCCCCAGAGCTGTGAGATGCAGTCTCTGCTTAGTTGCAAATTACTACCAGTGCTGAGCCAGCAAGTCCCGGCGCGGAGGTACGGCAGCTCCCCGGGCAGTCACCGACTGCAAACGCCAGGGAAAGAAGTTTAAAAAGGAATTTGAAATGTCTTAAATGAAAAAGGGATTTTAATTTACGCTTCATCAAAAGGAACGTCAAACATTATTCCCAACCGAGCTGTCCTGTGGCGCATCTTCCACGCGACCTTGTCAGCCAAAGGGGACAGCAGGAGGAGGAGGCAGCATGGAAAAGAGATTGAGCTACCAAATTTGCTTTCTACTTCGTTAATTATTATTATCACAAAATAGACAGTCTTGTTGATCATGCAGCATCCTCAGTGTTACCAGAAGAACCATTCTACTTGCAATTTTTAGTTCTCTGGGTCCGCTTTGTGCGGGATCAAACCCTCTAAGTGCGCAGAATGCCAACGGCAGCGGAGAAACGCAGGGAGAACGCAGCATGACAGGCAGAAAAAGAGGATTGCAACAAATCTCCCAAACGCAGAGCACTCGGCTGCAGTGATTCAGCCACTCGCAGCGATGAAATGCTTCACAAAGACACCGAGTGACAGTGACAATGACAATGCCACCTCTCCTGTTTTTCCAAACAAGCCGAGAACTATAGGCGGAAAACACTAAATAATAGTATTTTCATGGACACAAATTAGAGAAACTATCACACATTCTCCAAAGGTCACGAAAACTTTTCATGGACACGAATTAGAAAGACTATCACACATTCTCCAAAGGTCACAAAAACTTTTCCTTAATGTTGAGATATATATACACACACACGTGCAATGATGAGAAAATACCAGAAAGCATAAAATGATAGTAAATAACAACACAAACACGCTTAGTTTTTTTATTATAATAGTGCAGATTGATGCTTATTTGATGTTTGAGCTCACATTTCAGCAGTAGGAACATCTATCTCCTTTGGATAGCTGACCAACCAAGACCTCAGAACGCCTCGCTTATGACTCACGACAGCGTCGGGCTACTTTTTACAATGTCCTGCCTCAAAACTTTTGACAACGCATTTTGAAGCCACGGCGGATATTAAACACTGAGGGTTTTTTCCCCCCACAGCTGAAGGTCACTCCAGCACGCAGGGCTAGCGGGGCCACTCTGCAGACAGCCCCGGGAGGTCAGTTTCCCTGCAGATCTCGCCCAGGCTTGGCCGTGAGTCAGGAGAGCGGCTGGGCAGCTCACGCCAAGGCACCCGGCCAGCCCAGACGCGCCGATGTCTCGGCTCTTACTCACTGAACCACAGCGGCTCCCAGACGGACGCGGACCGACTTCCTCGCAACATCCCTTACACCGGCGGTACCGGCGCACCGCCCTTTCCAGGCCGCGGGGAGCCCGGCCCCGAGTCACCC